>BQKN01065563.1:48403-100550 GCA_022839385.1 Asparagus kiusianus | reverse complement strand
GGTTCCTGATTTGGCAGTAAATCCACTTCTGAGTTCGAGTCCTAAACTAATCTTGATTCGATCGTGATTCGTCCGAGTCTGCTCTTGGTTGGATGACTCGTTGATTCCTCAACCCATTAGCTTGATTCCGCACGCGAGTGGATTCATTCTGTTGTTTGCGTGTGGTTCGTTAGCCTCGTAGCCTCGTTAATTCGTTTCGTCGCGTATCACTTAGCTTCGGTGTTTTGGACTAACGATCGTGTCTGCATACGCCGCCCGATGGTCGGTTTGTCAAATCGGCGTCGTCGAGATGTGTTAAGTGACCTATAGGTAGTTTTATACGCCTACAGATACCCCCTCCAAAGTATTTCAGCCTCGTTCTTTTATAGAAGAGTCTGGAATACTTTGGATATGATTGTCCCATCCTTCGATCGGTTACGACGGGATATTTGGAATGGCTTCTATTCTTGATTCCTTCAGTCCTCCAGGCTATTCGGTGCTTTGTCGAATATCTGTAAGGGTTCCGGTGCTGCATTTATTGTCTGACCGTCTGTCGAAATTTTGAAGTCGATTCTCAATTTCCTGACTTTTTTGCTCGAGTTGGTTGCTTCAACATGGAACTGACCATCGATTGTCGGTGTTGAATCTTCGTTTACAACGCGTTGTCTGGCGTTTGAGCTTCATTGCGACGCGTTGTCAGGTGTCCGACATAGTTTATACTCGTACGTCTTCTGGAGTATACACAGTTTAAGCTCTTAAGGGATTGGAGCGTGGCGGATACTTGAGTCATGAGACCAATTTATAATATTGATGCGTCAATGACCCGTATTTATAGAATTTTTGGCAAATTCTCAGCCATCAACGGGTTTGATAAGCCTTTACCGACTACCGTTTGAGTCGGGCTAGCATGCGGATTGTTTAAGTCCGTTCCGCATGTGACGTTAAGCTAAAAGAGTTAACCCTTTTAGTGCTATGATATTAAATACGTAGACTTCGTCTTTCTCCTGTGAAAAGACTAAACAACAACGTGTATGAGACGTTGACTTAGGATTTTTGGCAAATCCTCAGCCTTCAACGGATTTGACGTGCTTTTACCGATTACCGTTTGAGTCGGGCTTATATGCGGATTGTTTTAGTCCGTTCCGCATGTGACGTTGTGCTAAAGTAATAAACTCCTTTAGACTTTGTGCTATGATGTTGAATACATAGTCTTTACCATTTGTTACGGGAATAGGCTACCCGGCGACGCGTGTTAGGCGTTGACTTTAGGATTTTTGGCTAACCCCCAGCCTTCAACGGATTTGATTAGCCTTTACCGACTACCGTTTGAGTCGGGCTAGCATGTGGATTGTCTAAATCCGTTCCGCTTGTGACGTTGTGCAAACGGAATGAACCCCCTTAGACTCTTTGCTATGACTTTGAATACGTAGACTTCGCCATTGTTACGGGAATAGGCTACCCGGCAACGTGTATTAGACGCTGACTTATCCTTACTTAGGTTTTAGGATAACATACCCCAGAATCGAACTCTGGTGTCTTTTTCTACGGAGAAAGACTAAACCGGCGGCGCGTATTAGGCGTCGGCATATCCTTTCTTAGGATTCATGATGAAATTCCCCATGCGTGTAAGACATGGATTTTGGTGTTATTAATAACAACCTGTCACAATGTTGAATATGTGGGCGGGTGTTCTTTTTAAATGGTTAAGAACTAACCGGCGGTGCGTGTTAGGTGCAGACTTATCCCTGCTTACGTTTCAGGATAAAATACCCCAGAATCAAACTCTGGTGTCTTCTTCTATGGAGAAAGACTAAACCGGCAGCGCATGTTAGGCGCAGACTTATCCCTGCTTAGGATTCGGGATAAACTTCCTAGGATGAATCCTAAATTCTTGGAAAAGGATTGGTGTGGGAAGGAAGAATTTTATATTCTATTCCCCGAACAAGGAAGGAAGAATTTTATATTCTATTCCTTGATTCCGAAAAGGAAGAATTTTATATTCTATTTCCAGTGCAAAAAAAAAACTAGAAGTGGGATCTCCACTCCGAGAATCCGGAAGATCTAAATAAGCTTACCTTTTATAGGATCGGTTATCTAGATAAGTTTTTCGTTTATCAAAATGAAATTTTAACTTTGGTTATAACCATGAAGAGGTTTAACCAAAGAGAAAAGAGGGGAGTTCTTTCGTTTATCGAAAGGAGACTCCAAATTGAAAGCGGACCTCTTGTTCGTGGAAAGAATCAAGAGGGGAATTTGGTGGTGGCTTGGATCAGAAAGACATTTTTGGTGGACTCACTGTCAATTGAAATTGATCAGTGAAAGATTTTGGTGGTGAAAATGATTTTGGGTTATCCTCTAGAATATTAAGTGTAATATTCTTTGAGGAACTTCTCGATAAATGGGTTATCCTGAATGTACTAGGGATAGTACTTTTTCAGGAACTTCCCGTTTATTGGCATTAATTGCCTGACGCCTTCTAGAGAAACGAGGCGATATGCACCGTTTGAGTAGACTGTGTCTATCACAAACGGTCCTTCCCATTTGGGTTCGAACTTACCCTTCTTCTTGGAATTGAGGATTATCGGTCGGCGAGCAGCGAGGACCAGATCTCCTTCCTTGAAGCTTCTTTGGCGGACCCTTTTGTCAAAAGCCCTAGATATTCTGGCTTGATAAAACTCAATGTGTTGTTGAGCTTCCAAGCGCCTTTCATCTAATATTTCGAGTTCTTCGAGACGTTTTTGATATTGCTCTTCCGTCGTCATCTCTGTTGCGAGAGCGATTCGAAGGGATGGGATTTGGATTTCCAACGGTAGCATAGCTTCACATCCGTATACCAACGAATACGGGGTGGCTCCCGTAGGTGTGCGTACGGTGGTGCGATAAGCCCAGAGTGCTTCACCGAGTTTATCGTCCCAGTCTCGTTTATTGGTCTTCACGAGATTTGACAGGATCTTAATGATCGTCTTGTTAAAAGCCTCAGCTAATCCGTTCGCAGCGGGATAATAAGCTGTCG
Organism: Asparagus kiusianus; assembly: GCA_022839385.1. Classification (NCBI taxonomy): domain Eukaryota; kingdom Viridiplantae; phylum Streptophyta; class Magnoliopsida; order Asparagales; family Asparagaceae; genus Asparagus; species Asparagus kiusianus. Next base: position 97,558 of record BQKN01065563.1, on the reverse strand, counting down.
ACGAAACATCTTGAATCTTGAATTTGTCACAGAACCTGACGAAAGCGTTGCTTATGAACTGCGGACCGTTGTCATGAATGATCCGTCTCGGCACGCCGTGTCGGTATATGACATGATGCTTGATGAAATTGATGACGTTGTTCGTCTTCACTTCCTTAAGAGGAATTGCTTTAGCCCACTTTGAAAAGTAATCCGTGATTGCGAGAATAAACTGATCACCTTTGACTGAAGGGGGAAAAATAGAACCGATAATGTCCATACCCCATGTCTCGAATGGCCAAGACGTGGTTGACGTATGTAAACGTTCCGGTGGTTGGTGCATATAATTTGCATGCACTTGATAGGTGTGACATCCTCGTGCGTATTCGATCGCGTCACGGACCATTGTTGGCCAAAAATATCCCATTCTTCTGATTCGATCGTACAGTTTGGGACCAGGCTGATGCGCACCGCATTCTTCTTCGTGTGCTTCCTTAAGAACTTCTTCTGCTTCTTCATTCAAAAGGCATCGGAGGAGCAAATCATCGTACCCTCGACGGTATAATGTACGGGTCTCAGCATTATAGAAGAACCTTGGTGCTCTTTGGCGGATCGATTCCCTTTCTTTTACATCCTCTGGCAGAATACCATATTGGACGTAGTCAATGATAGGAAAACGCCAATCTCGGGACTCAGACCCGATTTGAGTTGAGTTCACCTCCTTAGTGTTTGGGCTTCTGTCATCTTCCTCTTCGATATCCATACTGTATATGGGTATGCAAAGTTGATGTAGTCTTACTGTGACTAGCAGTTCAGTTTCGGGCGGCTGCGCGAGTGATACTGCTAGTGTTGCCAGTGCATCCGCATAAGCGTTCTGGAGACGCGGGATGTATTCAATAAAGAACTCTTCGAAATAATCCGCCATTTTGATGGCCTCTTGGTGGTACGGGATCAGGTCTTGGTTCCTGACTTCATACTCTCCACGGACTTGGTTGACTATCAATTGAGAATCCCCAAAAGTTTCGAGATATTCGACCCCCAGCTCCTTGGAGAAACTGAGTCCAATGAGGAGCACGTTGTACTCGGCTACGTTATTGGAACATGGATCTGTCAGTGAATAAGCCCGAGGCATTACATGCTTCCCCGGGGAAACTAAGACAACTCCAACTCCGGAGGAGACTTTAGGACATCCGGGGGTTACTGCCTTATTAACTGCTCTCGAAGCACCATCAAAGTATAATTTCCATACTTGTTGATGCGACGTGGTGTTAACCTCGTGCGTTTTATCCGGCAAGTCATCATATACTTCTGCCGTATCTGTTGTCGGGCTTGCCGCCAAAAGATCACAAATCGCTTGTCCTTTGACCGACTTCTGCTGTTTGAAGTGCAAGTCATACTGGGACAAGAGAAGGGCCCATTTTGCTAACCGCCAATTCATCAAACCCGGTTGCGTCATAAATACCCGTACCGGATTAACGTTAGAGATAACGTAAATCGTCTGTCCGACCAAGTAATGCCGCATCTTTTGTACCGTGAATACCAATGCGAGACATTCTTTCTCAATCATCGGATATCGGGACTCGGCGCCTACCAAAGTCCGACTTAGGTAATAAACTGCCTGCTCGTGACCATTATCATCGTCTTGTGCTAATAAAGCACTTATCGAATGGTTCATCGCCTTGATGTATATCAAGAACGGTTTACCTGATTTTGGTGTGACAAGAACAGGAGGGTTCGTCAAATATGTCTTGATATCTTCGAGTGCTTTTTGGCAGGCATCGTCCCAAATAAATGACACCCCTTTCTTGTTTAGTTTAGAGAATGGTTGGCACTTCCAAGAAAGATTTGAGATGAACCGCCGGATGTAAGCTAAACGCCCTTGCAATCCTCTGAGTTCTCTTAGATTTCTCGGGGGTTGCAATTCATGTATCGCCTTCACCTTGTCAGGATCAATATGTATGCCTTTAGTGGTGACGACGAATCCCAGGAATTTTCCGCTGGACATTCCAAGGAAGGATTTAGTGGGGTTCATCTTTAATTGATGACTCCGCATGAGATCGAACACCGTCTTCAAGTCCTTGATGTGATCTTCTTTGTTGCGGCTTTTCACAACCAAATCATCAACGTAGCACTCAACCGTTTTCCTGAGATGTTCTTGGAAAATCTTAGTCATTGCTCGTTGGTACGTGGCGCCTGCGTTCTTTAGACCGAAAGGCATCACCATGTAGTAGAAGACACCGAGGGGTGTTCTGAACGCTGTATGCTTCTCATCATCCGGGTGCATCCTGATTTGGTTATATCCTGAAAAGCCATCCATAAAGGACATTCTCTCAAATCCACACGTATTGTCGATAATGATGTCCGTGATCGGGAGGGGAAAGTCGTCTTTCGGACATGCCTTATTCAGGTCCCTGAAGTCAATGCATATCCTGATCTTACCGTTCTTCTTCATGACTGGAACGATATTGGCTAGCCAATCTGGATGTTGCTCCTCTCGGATAAATCCTGAATCGATCAATTTTTTAACCTCTGCCTCAATAGCTTCCATAATCTACGGACGAAACTGTCTTTGCTGTTGCTTGACAGGTTTGGCATCCGACTTGATATCGAGGCGGTGCATTGCCACATTGGGGTCGAGCCCTAGCATATCTTCGTAGTTCCAAGCGAAGACGTCAATATACTCCCTGATGAGAGTAATTAACTCCTCCTTCTCATTTGGAGGAAGACTATCACTAACGAATATGGGCTTCGGGTTGGCCTCGTCACCCATGTTAACTTGAACTATTTTATCTTCAGTGGGTGGTTCTCTCTGTTCGAACCTATCACCATACTGTATGTTCAGGTGGTGAACCCACGGGTCTTCCCACGTTGGCACTTGATCATCGTTCTCCATCGTAGATGGATCAGCTGTAGTCATGTTCGACATTAGGTTTTTGAATACTTCCCCCAAACTTGTATCGGAGTCCCATTCTGAGGGATCTGACGAGTACCCATCCTTAACTTTGTTAGCAATTTGATCAATAATTTACCAACCACATTCATCATCAGATGAGGAAACGTAGCCTAAGCCTCTTTTGTGACGGTAATAATCATCCAGTTTCCCTTTCGGTACATATGCCGCTTTGACTGGGATACGAGAACCTCGATCGAAGTATAAATCTTCTCCGAGTGTGAAATCATATCCCTGTTTTTCCATGAGCTTGCGTGCTTCCGGACTATACTTAGATAAATGCAGACCAGATTTGTCATCATTCTCATCTTCTCTTAGGAAATGATCTGGCAACGGAAAATTCTCTCATTTACCGTAAACCACTTCTTTTTCGCCTCCTACTTTGGCAGGAATGATCAGGGTCGTTCCGAAAGAATGTTGGAGGTGTTTCTTCGTTACATAAGATGATCGGAGGAGCGTGCATAAATCAGGCTTATCGTCTAATCCTTTTATCGCATCATCAAGAGACAACGAGTACTCTAAATCATCTTTTATTTCAATATCGGCAAGTTGCCAGTTACAACTGCCATCTGACGATTGTTCATCGTCAAGATTGATTACAAAGGGTACAATGTCATTTAAAACAAAACCACCATTGTAATCGAATCCGGCTTCGGAATCAGCTTCTTCTCCGCTGTCCGTGCCCTGGACCGATGGTTCAGTATCGGATTCGTTACCATAAAGGAGAGAATCAGTGAAATAATTCTCAAACCCTTTAAATGGTTGCTTATACGCGACCACCGTCCTGACCCTTCCATCAGTGTCGACATATTTCAGACACTGATATAGGGTAGAGGGAACTATAACATTACTATGGATCCAAGGCCGACCCAGTAGTAAGTTATATGATGTCTCAGCATCAATCACGTAACACGTGACCTCCGTCTTCAGATCACCCATTTGGCACTTTATCCGGATCTTTCCTAAAGGCCTTGACCCGCTGGTGTTGAATCCGTAAATGACCGTGCCTATAGACGCCAATTTGCTGACTGGAATGCCAAGGCTATGCATAAGGCGAAGTGGCATAATGCTCACAGCGGAACCCGGATCCACTTGGATTCGGTTGACTTCGCTGGAGCCAATGTACCCGATGAAATATAGGGGCAAATCATGGTTCGAATTCTTCGTCTGCATATCCTCTTTGGTGAAGATGATGCAGGGAAGGTTCTTGGCCGCTACATTGCATTGTTGAACTGACGGTTCTGGCTCTTTCGGTACCGGCTTGATCCGAGTGAGGAATGCTTCAGAATCAGCCAAGGCTTCTCGTAAGGCTTCCCTAGTCTCCTTAGACAACCGCAGCAACTCATACAGTGTTATCTGCGCCGGAATATTGGCTAATTGAGCCATAATATCGAAAATACGCGGAGTTTTCGAGCTCTCCGGTTTATTTCTTCCAATCGGACGATTGAAACGAGACTGCTTCGGATTCTGCACCTCCTGGGGTCTCTTTTCTTTCTGCTGATCCGTCGGCTGTCGTCGAGCCTCTTCAACCGGTTTAGGAGCTGCAATCACCCCCAGCTCTGTTAGAGTCTTGGCCGGTCCCCGTTTGGTCACCCCCTGCTCAGCTAACTGATCACTGGGCGACGGATAGTTGAAGTGATACTGGTTTCCGCTCCTGGTGGCAAAGACTTCTTGTTCTTCTTCGGAAAGCGGGAAGGTAGGAGCTTCATCGCCACCTTCTTCGAAGATTGCGGAAGTTGCGTTGCAGGCCTTGCCTTTACCCTTTCTCTTCGAGGACGTCGCCCACTGCTCATCTTCAATGAGATCCGGATGAACCCAGAGGATTTCGCCGTTCGGGGTTGTGTGTGGCACAAGTCCCTTTTGGCGCTGTCCATGTGGGTCATCATTCACTGTCTTCATCCCCACTTTGGTGACGCGTTTCGGCTCGAACCATGTCATGGGCACCGATCCAAAGCTGATTGACACTGCGTTTGATCCTACATTCTTGGCAGGCTTCGGGATTATGACGCCCACGTCAATTAGTGCCTGGATCTTGTCTTTGAGGTGGTAGCATGACCTCGTAGGATGATGGACCGCTCTATGGTACGCGCAGTACTTCGGATCCGTCACTTTGCTGGCCCCTTCTTGATCTACGATCGCCGGCAGCTGGATTTTGTTGTTTTCCAACAAGTACTTGAAGATGCCGGGAACCTCATCATCCTTGAAGGAGTAAACTTTGGGAAACCTTGGCTCCGAAGATTTCTGCTTCTGAGGCCGTTGTTGCCGCTGCTGCTGTTGCTGTGGTTGCAATTGAAAAGTCTAATTAGCATCAACTGCATTGGCATGTGTCTTACCTTTCCCCCTTGGGTTAAAATTCTGCGCTGGAGCATTCGCCGCTTGTTGGCCTCTCTTCGCCTTATTTCTCCTGAGGAATCGCTCAGCTTGCTCCCCTCGGACCTTCAAATCCTTCCACGTTTTGGACGGTGATATCCCCATTGCTTCCAACACGTCCAATGAAAGATTGTTGTGGCAGGTCTGGAGAATGAACTCCTCAGTGATCGGGTCCCTGCAATTCAACGCCTTGTTCCGGAACCTTTTGACGAAGGTGTCGACTAACTCCCCGTCCTTCTGCTTCTCATCAAGCAATGATCCGATAGATATCTCGGTGTCATCGTCGAAGAAATTTGTGAGGAACTTAGTCTCCATGTCGTCCCAGCTGTTCACGCTACCTGGCTTGAGGCGGCGATACCAATCGAAGGCGGCTCCGCGAAGAGTGCCAACGAATGACCGCACCATCAGAGGCTCATTGCCGGAGATTACCCCCAGGTGTGATTTGAAATAAATCACATGTTGAGTGGGTGAACCCTTCCCATCAAACGGCGTGAAGTTGATTAGGTTGAACTTCGCCGGATATGGGATTGATTCCCATTCTCTTGGGTATGGACAAGGAATGCCCGTTTTCTTCACCTCTTGAGCAGAAATCAATGTATTGATCTTACTTTCGAGGTTTTTGATCTTCAAACTTTCACCTGTATCTTCGTTAGCACGATTCTGAGGTGGAAGCGTGTCATTGTGACTAGCATTCTCATTACCACCCCCTGCATTGACGGGAGGATTATTGGCATTGCGAGCTTCATCCGTATCCGTGTGCTCATCTTCCTGAACGACCTGATTACAGCGGCTTGGTTCGCCTTGCTGGTTTGTCAGTGCCTGGATTTGTTGCTCATGCATTTCTCTCATATTCTGCATGGCCATCTGCATTTCGAATCTGAAGCTCTCCTGTTGTTTGGCCATGGCTTCCTCGAGCATCTTGGCTACTTGTTCCGCGCTTATCATGAATGACTCGCGGGGTTGTCCTTCACTGGATACGATATTGTCCGATGTAATTACCGAGCCGGCATCTGATTCTTCATCTCCCGAAGGTAATCTTGTCCGAACCCTACCATACGTTGCACGAATAATAGCTCCGGATTGCAGACGAGTTACACGACGGGGCACCTCTGGAATCGCCTCGGGGTTGTCCCGAGCCGATGTTCCCTTGCTGGTCATATTGGCAGTGACCCTCAGAAATTCTCCATCACCAACCATCGTTTTTCTTTGTCGGAAACGCCTATGCCTTGGTTTTGGTGTTTTGGTACTGAGCCTTTCGAACACTGAAACTCTCTCGGGGACTACCTTGATGCAGTTGCACTCAGACAGTACTGCCCGAATGAGCTTTGAACAAGGGCACTGAGTTTCTAGCCTTCGAGGACTTCTCTTTCTGGCTTTTCTCGTACCCCCAACACGATAGTACAACTCGTCCGTTTGAAAGTCGGAGCAACCTATCGTGTGTTGGCACGATTTCTCAGGTATAACGCAATCATCATCAGACGATAACGTTTCCTTCTGAGAGCGAACTACCTTCTTTGGGCTTTCGAGAGTCGCGCGCCTCGAAACGCGCCTTTGTGGGCGTGAATTCTCAATGGGATCCTGAACTTCAATGCGCAAAGTAGTGCGCTTGGGTGCCATGATTTCTTTGCCATGTTGAGGGTTGCGGCGACCCCCAGCATGTTGATTCGTTCGGGGCTTCTTTATTGGGCCCAAACATTCCTGAACTGGAGCTTTACCTCGCTCCTTGGGAAGTGGACCGAGGCGCTCCAAGACTGACTTCTTTTTCTGGGATGGTCCTGTGGGATCTCCCGGAGCAGTTGTGGAAATCATCGACGGTTTGGATTGATTCGCCAGAAGTTACACTTTCGAAGGCTGCAGTTGCTGCTCCTTGGTCTGAACCGCCGCTTCAGACTTTGGCCTCCAAACTTTGCGAGTTGGTGGCGGTTTTTTGGCCACCTCTTTCTGCAGCTTTCTACGGGCTTCTTCAGCTTGAGCCCGTGCCTGCGCCGTTAATGCGCGGCGCTTGTGAATGCGCTCCTTCAGCGTCGAACGGTTCTGTTTGACACGGACCTATTCCATTGTTGGCGGCTTGGAAGAGGCACCGTTCATCAGTCGCTGAGGCTGTTTGCCTCTTACGTTCTTTAGATCCGCATTGTAACGGATCCCGTCAGCTGACTCCATGGCCTTTGCGAATTGTTTCGCAATGCGTTGACATTGCCTTTGGCGGGCTCTCTTCGAGAGAGTCACCACGCCCTCTGCGGTAGAAGGGTTGGCCAGAGCAGATCTGACCTGGTTGGGAGTTGGAGGGATCTCACCCGATGCGACTTTGGCATCCAACGGGGTGAGCTCTTCGTTGGTATTTTCGACATCTTCATACCAACGAGTTTTTCTCCTGGAGGAGAACTTCTTGGACTTGCGGGGGGAGGTTGATCCGGACGAGGACGACAGGTACTCCTCGAACTTCTGTTGGTCGAACTCGTATTCGACCTCCTCCATGACCGGGATTGAGATCCACGGCTGCGACGCATCGATCTCGGCAGCGAGATCGTCGGCTCCCACTGTGGTCGCCAGATTGTTCGCGGGAAAAATCGTTGCTTTCTTCTTCATTGATTCCATTGCTATCTTGAATAACAGTTTTTCGAGTTACAAAGATCCGGTCTTTTTATAAGATCCGGTTACAATAAAATCAAAGAAATTAAAAAGATTACAACTTTCTCCTTTTGCCGAACAAATCACGAGCTCCTGTTTTGCGGTTGCTCGCTTGCGTTGGTTCTTCGCCTGCGCCGGGGTTTATCCGTGGACCACCACGCGATCTAGATCCGGTAAGATCTACACGATTTGACTAGTGCTATTTCACGAAGGAAATAACAACCGGGGGGGTACTATTTCACCAAGGAAATAGTAGCATTTAGTTCTCGGGATTAAAGGCCAAGCTTTGATCCGGAGTATTACCTCGTGTAGATCTCAGATCTGATTTTCTCTCTCGAACTCCTGCCTTTTGTGACGCGGATGCTCGCCAAGAACCAGATCTGAATGTCCAAGTCTTCAAGTCTTCAAAACTCCAAAGTGAGATCTCAATTCGGCAGAGTTTCGGCTCCAAAAGTTCCAACCTCTCAAAATGAACATAGCCCCTCCTATTTATAGGCTACCAGATCTGTGCCTTGGCACAGATCTGGGCCGGCCACCGAGCCACCTTGAGGTGGCTCGGTTTCGGCCGAGCCCCTCTAGGTGTTGGGTTTCCGTCGTTGTATCCGTTTTTTCGGTTCTGTTCGTGATTCGGTTGTGTGGTTGACTTGTCCGGACTCGATTTGTTGACCTGATTTGGCAGTAAATCTGGTTCCTGATTTGGCAGTAAATCCACTTCTGAGTTCGAGTCCGAAACTGATCTTGATTCGATCGTGATTCGTCCGAGTCTACTCTTGGTTGGATGACTCGTTGATTCCTCAACCTATTAGCTTGATTCCGCACGCGAGTGGATTCATTCCGTTGTTTGCGTGTGGTTCGTTAGCCTCGTAGCCTCGTTAATTCGTTTCGTCGCGTATCACTTGGCTTCGGTGTTGTAGACTAACGATCGTGTCTGCATACGCCGCCCGATGGTTGGTTTGTCAAATCGGCGTCGTCGAACTGTGTTAAGGGACTTATAGGTAGTTTTATACGCCTACAATGTTGAAGTATTCTCTATGGTTGATCGCTAGATACTTGGATGTCTAGATCTCTAGATGATAATATGCTAAGATGCCCAGATGTAAGATGCCTAAAAATGAGCAAATTCCCCTCCTCTTAATGGTGAAGAGAGAGAGTTAGTGGCCATTAAATGTGAATTTAGTGGCCATTAACTTAGAAGATAATAAGAGTGAATAGTTTCTACAAAAAAAGCCTTTAAAATGGTCATGGGGCTATTTGTGGAGTTCAGTCTAGCGAACTTCACTGAGACGTGGGTGACATGTACGATCGTAGACTTATTTAGGTAATGCTTATGTGAGGCTTGAGAGAGCTTTGCTTTGAATTTCTTGTGGGTTTGGTTCACAAAATTCTATTTTGAGGACGCCTTTCAACCGAACTTGTTGTTTGACTTGAAGATGACCTTTGACTCAACTTAGAGTTTGACTTGAAGATAAGATGACTTTCAACTTGGACTCGGGTATTCTTCTATTTGGTTCGATTGAACCAAAGTTTGGTAAGTGGCCAAGTTCACATGAGACTCAAGCGAACTTCACCGTGGCTTTGGCGAACCTCTCCATGGGTTTATATTTAGGTCCATCTAAACTATTAAGCCCATGGGTGTTTACTTTTTTTAGCTTGGACTGAGCATTGATGTAAGGGAGAATATATTTTAACTATCTACATGAGACCCCCGCTAAAGATTTTGAGATCCTACCTTTGGCTTGTAGTAGGGATCAAAATACATTGGATAATAGTTAGAGGTGTACTATTAAATGTAGTTTGAGTTATCTTAATGGGGTTGAACTCGTCTCCGTTTAGCTACTTGGTTACCAGAGGTGTACTATTGAATATAGCTTCCTTCATCGTAAATTTATCTTAGTTGGATACTCAGTAGCAGTTGTATGCTCTTTTGTAAAAGATTTGTTCAACTCCATGTCTAGAATGAACTTCGTTTGCCTTTACTTGGGTCCAAGCTTAGGGGAATAACTTTATTAAGGGATGTTCACCTAGCCATGGATTTTATCGGGGTGAGTAAAGTTCACTAAACTTTGATTGGCTAAGTGAAGTTCACTGATCAGCCATGGTTACCAAGACTATTACCTCATGATTTGTGCCTTGATCTTCGGTTGAGGTCTCCCTTGTTATTTAATATTTTTGGTGAGATTTGGTGGACACCCTACCATTTAGGCTATAGTTTAGCCTCTATGAGTGGTCAAATCACTTCTCATAAGAAGTGAATTTTATTTTTGGAAAGTTGATCCTGGAAGGGCTTATAAATAGCCCACTTTCATTTCCAACTCCTTCCATCTTCATCTTCTCCATGTATAAGTCTTATCCTACCCGACCGGAGTAGTTCTTTGATAGAGTGTCTGATACCAAGTGTCTTCCATAAAAGTTAGCACAAGTAGAGAGTGGTTTTGTAGAGGATACCCTTACTCTCCGCTAATATTTGGATTTGCTTTTGGCCGAGAAGGCTAAACTCAAGCAAATCACCCAAAATAAGTCAGATAAATAGCATAAAGTGAATCAAAATAGGGACACGTAGAGCTTTGAATGTCATGCTTGTAGGACTATTTAAAGGTTGAGATGGTGTCTAAAGAAGGACCATTGGAGTCCTATAACTGAGGACTTAGAGAGCGATTAAGTTCCACAAGTGTGGACTTAGAATACAATTAGACATAGTCTAGCTTCCTTGGACTTAACGTCTAACTTTATTTATGTATCTTCCTTCTACTCCTCAACCATCACAAATTTAGAGAAATATGAACTAGCTTGTCATAGAGTTTGGAGATTTAGGAATATGAACTGGTGAGGTTTATGATCAATGAAAGAATGATGTCTTTGTGAAATTGCTCATCCTTGTATTTTTGATCCGTACATTACATGCCTTTTGAACTTGGAGTAAAGCTCAGTCTTCATATGAGATTTTCCTAGTAAAGTCTTTTGCAAAGTGGGTGAAGTTCACTCAATTTTAAGACTTGGGCAAAGTTTGTTGAGTCAATTGGTGAAGTTCTTTCAGAGCTCAGGCGAAGCTCGCTGAGTTAGTTAGCAAAACTCACTCAGATAAGTTGAAATTCACATTGCCAATTTTTGAGCTTTTATTTGAGGTGAAGACCACTCTTGAGAAAATTTTGAGGTGAAATCTTTTGGCAAATCTCGAGGCGAGATCCTTGGGTGAAGATAAGAGCAAGATCTTTAGGCGAATTCACTAAAAGTTTATAAAAGGCTATTCATCATCATCTTCTTCATTCTTGCCTCTATAACCCTAAACCCTCAAACCTTTTGAATTGCTAAAGACTTTTTCAAAACTTCTTTAATCCTATGGCTCCTCATCATTAACTCATCAAAGGTAAATAAGTACCCGGCGGGTCTAGCCAAGCCCGCCACTACACCACCATAATTAGAGATGGCATCGGGTACTCTCTCCAAGATTCATCTTTTTCAGTCCTGCCATTAATGCCTAGGCTATTGTTTTTCAAAATAGTGCCAGTTGGGCTTGATCAGTGTTTCAAAGAACTTTAGATGGCTTCACCTTCGAAGGTGAATTTTCAATGACTGCATTTGGTCTTAATTTCTGGCTTTGTCGGTGTTATCAGTTGCTATTAATGGCACATCTCATGGTAAAGATTTAGGAAATGTTCACTATTTTAACTTGTTAGGCTAATAGCGGACTTCATCTGAGTGAGGTTCACCATTTTAGCCTATTGGGCTTCTAGGCGGACTTCCTCTGAGCGAGGTCACCATATTAACCTATTTAGGCTTTTGAGTGAGTTTTGTCATTGGGCTGAGACTCACTGCTAGTAGGGTGAGCTTGCCTAAACTTGAAATACTTAGCTAATTTTTTTGAGCATAGTAATGTGTAAACTTTTTTCACGTGGGCTTCGCTCAAGCATGTCTAGTGAGCTTAACATAGGGCTCAATGCTTAATTGATTTTGGAGCCAAGTCTTCCAACTTAATTCTCTTCTCTGTGTAGTTCCTTTGCCAGATATGTTTGTCAGCTTGCATAATACTTTGGACATAATGGATCTTAGGGTCCATTGATGCTGCATATTTTCATAGGTAATGTTCCTCCATACTTTGGAGAAAGTAGCCAAGAGTGGATAGATGCAATCCATCATGGGAATGTTGTTACTTTGGGAGAACTTATCATGAAATGCTAAGTTCTCTATTCCTAAGGAGGATCAATCATGAAAGTCATAGTTCTCATTTGGTGATGATAATCAAGGGCGATGTTGATCCGGGGATACCTCCATCTTTAACTTGGAGAGGAAGTAATGATACTACGCTCAAGGACATCATCATTTCTACTTATCAGTGATGGAACGACATGTGCCACTCATGTTTTTGCAACACCTTGTCATTTCTCATTTGATGCATTTCTCCATCATTAAAAACTAGGAGAGTGTGATGGTTGGTAGCCTCTAGCATGAAGGAGGCTTCCACAAGGAGAGGAACTTTAGCCTCAACATTGTTGATCTTCGTCCAGGCTTTGTCAAAGAGGACACTCCGGTGAATGATGTTCCCATGGTCCTAAATGTGTCCGATGACCAATTTACCAAAATTAATGGGCAATATCTAGAGGATGATGCTTGGACAAATCGGGTCTACTGACTCGAAGTGGTGGGCTAGGTTGGTTGAGTTTGCCCTTACTACCTTTGAGCATCGATTGCTATTGTTAGGGCTCTATTTTGCGGTGGGGGTTGAGATCTACGCACTTGTGTTATACAATATTCTTTATCTATATAACACTAATACCAATATCTTCTACACACTGACGAGGGAGATTAGGATTGCATTGTAAAAGATATTCGAAGTATCTTGGCTACTGGTAGCAGATTGACCATACAAAGAGTTCTTCCCTCCGAATGAGGAGTTAGAGAGTATCACACATTATACTCATGTTAGCGAGATGTTTTGAGAGCTAGTCTGCCCTTACATATTTACCACCTGACAGTTATGAATGTAGCACATGGTTCACATGTTGCTTGCATTCATTGGGTAGAGTACCTCTTCAGAAACATGGGCAAGATGGGGAGCATGGAGCCCATTCTATATAGTACTGGTCATCAGGTGGAGAATAGGATTTCAAGCATAGCCCAGTAATCTACACTACTGAATCAGACAAGTGCAAGTTTAAAGTGGGAGATAGGTTCAAAAGCTTCCACCACTAGGCCGAATAACCTATTTTTTCCAAGCTTTACTTACAGGGTTCCTTTTAATTTTGTTATCATGTCCTCTCGACTGAAGGACTGCATCTCCAACAAAGTGTTATACCAAACAGCTCTACTTGCTCATGAATGCAATCTGGTCTTACTTCTGGTCATGATCAACTGCATCCATCACGGATTAAGGAAGTTGGTGAATCTACCCTAGAGGGAGGGTCAATAGGGTAAAGTTAATCTAATTCGATTACAATGCCAAACTAAAACTTATAAAGCAATATCCTATCAATATAATATACAAAAAGATATGCAAGGATAAACAATAAGACAATAGGCGAAATAAAAACAAGCATAAGATTTAAAGTAAAATAGTGCACCAAAGACAATAGCAAACACAAGATATGATCACGGAGTTCGGTCAAACCTTGACCTACATCTTTGTTCCTCACCTCGAGGAGATCTCCACTATCACTCAAGAACTAAACAAAAAAATTTCCAAAGTTCACCGAAAACTTTTACAATACACACGATGTTAATCATACAAACCACACTTTTCTAAGTGTTGGACTACCCATGTCAACTACCTCAAGTGTTTGGAATTACAACCTCTCACTAGGATTTATAACCAAACCACTCCTTTTGAAATTAACCCCGGTCTTTCCCAACCACTCCTCTAAGTGTCCTTATATATTACAACGTCTTTAAACAATAAGTGCGAATAAAACTTTTTTGTTCTCTAAACTGATGAGAGCGAAATATAAATCTCTCTCAACGACTCACCCTCACAACCCAATTTATACTATATATGAAACACTAAAGCTCAAGTGGGTGTGTGTGTAGAAAATAAGTAAAATGAAATCAAACTCAATTAAATCTAGTATATATATGAGAATCAAAATATGGATTAGCTAAAGAGAGGGTTTAGAAAACTTCTCAAAAATAAGGAGAGATAGAGATTGAATATGAACGCCTCAAAACCGAAATCGAGATCCTTCTCTTTGTAAAACTCTTTTTCTTTATAAACAAACACACTCGATCTTTCTCAAAAAAACATGGAGCAAAATGGCTAAAACTTTGTTATGTTCAAATAGGTCTTAAGGACAATTTATAGTCTCTCTACCAAATCAAATCAAAAACTAGCCGTTACTATAAAGCAGCCACGGTTCAGTCGACTAAAAAACATGGATGGTCGACTGAGTTACCATTAGGTCGAGATTAAAACAGTTGATCGACTGGTCGATTGAGATAGCAGTTGTTGTAAAAATGGCTTCTGGCCGGTCGACTAAAAAACATGATCGGTCGACTGAAAAGAGGTTAGGTCGACCAATTCAAACAGCTAGTCGATTGGTTGACTAAAATAGCAGTTGCTATAAAAACAGCTTCTGCCAAGTCGACTGGTTGACTGTTCGATCGACTGACTGCTGAATTTAGGAAAGAAAAAGAAAATAGCCGAAATCGGTTGCTGCATTGCCGTGATCAAGTCTCTAAAAGTATGTTGATCGAGATGTGTTGTAATAACCTCTCGATCTATATTTTATCTAATATTGGAGTGGTGAAGGCCCAAACTTGGAAAGAGCTTGTTCACCAAGGAGAATAGGTCGAAAGCATGCTCAAAAATCTAGATGCTGAAGAGCTATGTGATTTTCAAGGAGGTGATGACCAAGACAACCTCACCCTTGAATCTTTATCAAAGCAGAAGGGAAAATCTTCGGATAGCCACTTTCAACAAAAGTACGATCAAGTCATCCCGATACTTAAATCATTGATCAAGGTAAAGAAGATCAAGCTTCCAGAATCGATGCGACCTGAGGAGATGTCGAGAATGGATGAACCCAACTATTGTGCGTACCACAGGATGGTTCATCATCCCACCTCTAAATACTACACCCTGAAGGATAAGAACCAAGTCTTATTAGATGCAGGAGTCTTTACCCTTCAATCCCGATTTAAAGTTATCACTGGAGTGGGGTAGTCATGGTTTCTCTACAAAACCATGTACTACCTGAAGCTTTCTCTCTCATGAACCCATGACGATCTGAAGCTCATCATAAATTAACTCCAAGGTGAGTTCGAAGTTAGACATGAGCATCTGCCCCCTTACCATAAAACTATCATGTTAATGATTACCTCTGATAGTTAGCTTCCTCTAAATTTCCTCGCCAATCCTCTTCAATAGGATGGCGGGACCATAAAACTATCATGTTAATGATTAACTCTGATAGTCACTTCCTCCAAATTCCCCTACAAATCCTCTCCAATAGGATGGTCGGTCTATAAAACTATCACGTTAATGATTACCTCTGATAGTCAATTCTTAAGCCCCGTTAAAAATACTTCATCAAGTAGTGTTCTACCATGCAATGAATACATACTTGTCTCTCGATCAAGATAGTGATCTAACATGCGATGATTCACTCTCTGGTCTTTTTTGAACATTCTATCTCCTTAGAATGATCGAAAATAGTGACCTACCACTCGATGTGTCACTATTCCAATCACAGTCGTTATACTCGTAAGTCACTAAACGGCTTGATCTCCCTCGCCAAGTAGTATTCTACCATGCGATGAACACCTACTTGTCACTCGATCAAGATAGTGATCTTTCATGTGATGATTCACTATCTGGTCTTTTCCGAACATTCTATCTCCTTAGAATGATCGCAAATAGTAGCCTACCACGTGATGTGTTGTTATTTTAATCACAGTCGTTATACGTTCACATCACTGAACGACTTGATTACTTCCACATCGTCATTCCTGCAAATGACATTGTTCATTGATAGTGGCCTATCAAACGATGAGCCCCTACCTACCCCTTATTCTCAAATAGTAACCTACCATGCAATGAGTCACTATTCATCAACGATATCACCATATCCCAGCAAGCCTACCATGCGATGAGCCTCGCTTTCAAAACACCAGGCTGAGTTGTTATAACAAATGGCATAATCAAACTCGATTACAACTTAACTGCTGTAATCATGCTTGAACACTTAATCCAACGCCTTGAATGGCTAAGGATAGAGGAGAAATCTTAGCATTAAGACTAAGAGAAACTTCTCAACAACTTACCATGCTAAGGGCAAAATCATGATTAGTCCAATTTAAACGGCAGTTGGTAAAGACACGTCAAGTTCGTTGATAGCTGAGGGTTTGCTAAAAATCTTAGATGGAAATCATTAGCTGCGTCGGAAGAGTTTAACTTTACCAGAAAGGACAAGTTCGCTGGAAGGCTCCTCATTTTATCTGAATAGTGCTCATTTTATAGGCCTTAAGATCCAAAGTATTTTAGACCCCATGCAACTTGATTTGGGTCTAAAAACTTTGGAGGTAGTTTTGTAGGTAATAAAATTGTTTTAATTCCTAGCAAAGAAGCTCAAAACTAACAAAAAACGCTAATATCTCTTAAACCGTAAGGAATTTAGCAAAATAGATAGGAGCAAACCTAACCCTTTGGGGTCAGTTTGGTTGCCTCCGTCTCATCAAGATAGTCGATTTTCATATATAATTCGTCTAATTCCGACTTACGATTTGAAAGTTATGACCCGTTCTTCGCAGCATGATCTGAAGTCCGTCTGCAAGACTAGACTTCTCCTGAACATTGAAGTTTTTCTGTAATGCTAAGCTTACCTGACAACTTAGCTCGCCTGAACTGATTGAAGCTCACCTGACAACTTCATCTACGAGGTTCGTCATACAGCAAGGCTCAATATCAAAAGACGAGGTTTGCCACGCAGTGAAGCTCGACATCAGAAGACGAGGTTCGCCATGCAGCGAGGCTCAACATCAGAATATGAGGTTCGTCATGAGGCGAGGCTCAACATCAGAAGATGAGGTTCACTGCGTCGCAAAGCTCGACATCAAAGTTCATCACTCGGGACAAAACTCCTCTAGGAAACGAAGCCCTTTTAGGAGGCGAAGTTCATCCAGACGAACCTCGTCAAGCAGCGCCTCACCCCGTCAGAAGACGAACTTCGTCATTGAAGACGAAGTTCGCCCAGAAATGAAGTTCGTCGAGAAGCGAAGTTCGTCATTGACGACGAAGTTCTCCCAGAAACAGAGTTCGTCATTGAAGATGAAGTTCATCCAGAAACAAAGTTCGTCATTAAAGATGAAGTTCGTCGTTTCCATTATTGATGAACCTCGTGCATAACCGTTATTGACGAACCTCGTTTGTCACCATTTCCAGATGTCACATTTAAGGAGGGTTAATGATAAATAAGTTACCCATTTAAGGAGAGTTAATGACCATTAACTCACCCATTTAAATGGGAGTTAATGACCATAACTCCCTCATTTTAAGAGGGGATTGAGAGGCTAGTCAAAAAGCCTATCTCTCCTCCACTCTCATGGATCTTCATAGATCATCGGCTAATCATTTGGCCTTGGAGCGTCGAAGCTCATAACAAGCATGACAATGGTCATTACTATGATAGACATCATATCAAACAACAAAGCTTGTCATTGGAAACAAGATTTAAAGCGCGTCAATAGAGACGAAACTCGTCAGTGAAGACGAGGCTTGTCAGCGAAGACGAAGCTTCTCTAACTAACCTCGCCACGCAACGAGGCTCATCATCCACACGAAGTTCGGCTGTAACGGCCACAAGGACCAAGTCAGCCCACGTGCTAAATCTAAGGAGTACATTATGCTTCTTTAATTAATGTGGGCTAAATCTTAGGAGTCGGCTACACCCACGACCCAACGATTGTAGCACGTTAATTACGTGCTAAAGCTTTATAAATAGATGCAAGAAGCTATGGAGTTAGGATATTGGTTGAGGATTTTCGACTTGGACTTTAAGAAGCATCAGATATCAGAGTTCCCACGTACAAACTCAGAGTTCGAACCTAAATTCTACCTGGTTATCGAACGTGAGAAACTTTAGCAATCTTGTTCTGATCGTCAACGGGAGGCAATCTCGACTCAAGTATCGAGAGAAGCATCCTTTCGCCACCAAGAACCCATGTTAAACTAGAAGGAGCTGAACTAATCTTCTCTTCATCTGTAATTGAGAGACAGCATGAGTGATTGTAAGGGTTTCGTACCAAGCGATCGAACCCATTTCTTAAAACAAGAGAATCAATCGATCTTTAATTTTTTCGACCCTACAGTCCTCAAAGTGGACGATCAAGTATGATATTAGGATCTACCAAATTGTGAAAATTAAGGATCACTATCGACTCTATTACTTCCCCGATATCGCCAAGACCAAGTTCAGTGATGAATTTGAAGATGGTCTCGAACATAAAGGGTTCACATAGGGAGTGTTTGGTTGCTTGCAATTATAGTTGCAATGCAAGCGTCACTTGCATGCAACTAAGACATTGCAACTCTTTTTAGATGCAATTATAGTTGCAATTGTTTAGTTCAAAATTTTAAAATTTATAACTTGCAATTGAAGCTGTTTAAAATAAAGAATTCTTTTTCATATTTTTTTGAAATAAAGTATTTTCTGAAAATATATTTTTCAAAAATATTATTTTAATAAAGTTTAATAGTTTTCAACGAAGATTTACTTTTTAGAAAATAATACTCTTTAATTTATTTTTAAAAATTTATATTTTTTTGAAATTAAAGAATGTTTAATAAAAATAATATTTCATCAAATAATAGTTTTTAAGAAATATTATGTTTTAAGAAAATAGTATTTTTATACAGTTAAAATAATAATAATAAATAATATATTATTTAGAAAAATATATATTATTTCAAGAATAATATATTATCTCAAAAATTATATATTAATTTAAAAATTAATATATAAATTTAAAAATTAACATATTAATTTTAAAAATTATATATTATTACAAAAATTAATATATTAATTGTACAAAAATACATATTATTTTAAAAATTAATAAACATTTTGAAAAATAATAAAAAATATATTATTTAAAGATAATTTTTAAAATAAAGAATTATTTTTCATAAATATTTTTAAATAAAATATTTTTCGAAAATATAATTTTCTTAAAATAATAGTAACAAAGTATAATAGGTTTCTAAAAATAAATTATTTTTCAAAAATATATTTTTCTTAAAATAATATTTTAACAAAGTATAATAGGTTTCAATGAAAATTTTATTTTTTAGAAAATAATACTCTACAACTTATATTCCAAAAAGTAATATATTTATTAAAATTAAAGAATTTTTTATAAAAAATAATATTTCTCAAAAATAAAATTTTAACAAAGTATAATAGGTTTCAATGAAAATTTTATTTTTTAGAAAATAATACTCTTCAATTTATATTTAAAAATTAATATATTTTTAAAATTAAAGATTTTTTATAAAAAATAATATTTCTCCAAAAAATAGTTTTTAGAAATATTGTGTTTTAAGAAAATAGTATTTTTATACAAATAATATAATATTTTAAATAAAATATATTATTTAGAAAAGTATATATTATTTTAAGAACAATATATTATCTTAAAAATATATATATTATTCTACAAATTAATATATTATTTTAATTTTTTTTTATTATTTTAGAAATTAATAAATCATTTTGGAAAATAATGAAAAATATGTTATTTAAAGACAATAATATGTTTCAAAAAATATTTTTTTCTAAAATATAATATTTTTCAAATCTTATTTCTTAAAAGATACCTTTTGTAAAATATATATTAAAAAGTAATATTTTGTTAAAAAATATTTTATGAAAAAAACATAATTTTAAAATGACTAATATTTTCTTTTTTTAGAATAATAATATTTTTAAATTAATTATATTGCCTTAAGAAAAAACATTTCTTAGAAAAATATTTTTACATAACTCTACCTTTAAAAAATAAAGTTATTTAAAAAGTAACTTTATTTTTTATAAAATTATTTAAAAACATATTTTTTAAAAGTTGGTTGCCTAAAATCAATATATTAAAAATATTTTTTTAAAAAATAATACTTTATGAAAATAATATTTTCAAAAAGAGTAATACTTCTATTTTCTTCAAAATAATAATATTTTTTAAGATATTGCTTCAGAAAAAATATTTTTAAAAAAATATGTTTAAATAACTTTATTTTTTAAGAATGTTTTTAGAGAAATTATTATAATAATAATTTGAAAATATTATTTTAAATCATTTTTTGAAATATTTAGTAATGATTTTAGTTTTTATTAAATTTGTACTTGTTATAACTAAGTTGCAACTGTGATTGTGGCCATTTTTGACGTAAGTCATATGTTGCAACTAAGGTTTGTTTTGTAACTGTAGTTGCAACTGTATCTTTGAGTTGAAACAAAATAAACATTTGCAAATGGACAAATTTGACCCAGTTGCATACAACTGGAATTGCCACCATTCTAGTTGCAAGCTACCAAACGCCTTCTTACTTAACTAGTGGTTGCTTCAACTAGTTAGTTAATATTAGACTCAATCATCTCATCGCTCTCCTGAACAGGAGAGAGTGCTACATTGATCCTTATCTTCCTTGCTGTTTCACATGGTGGTTTGGATGTGAGCATCTTTATGTTAGTAATCTAAACATTTGAGTCCACACTTTAAGGTAAACAAGACTGGAGTGAAGTGGATTATTTGGAAGTACAAGGAAGCTTTGAAGAAGGAATCTAATTGTAGAGTGCCTAGACACCAAGATATCTTGCACGAAAGCATGACTTGATGGGGTTGATGATGATTTTGACGCACCTGCAAAGAAATCACCACCGCGTAGGCCTGTCGATATCAGCATATAAGAACTGACGGTCTGTCAGGAAGTGGTGGGTAGAGATGCTCGTTGGAAGAGGCCACGACAAGTTTAGCATCCCCAAGATCCACGTAAACATTAATGTTTGGAGTTGGCAATGAAGGACAAATTTCTAACAATAGAGGAATCACTTTGTATCAGTCCTAATAGTTCTGTAACTCTTGCTCCAGTTCCCGTAAATAGAGTATTGGTCATTTTGCCTTTAAGACAAGACTTGCAAGTATCATAAGACTCAAAGTCAAATGGATCTAAATATCAATGCTTATGTAGCTTGCCAAGTCTTTCTTTATTTATGTGACCAAGTTTACAATGTCATAAAAGAACGTCATTAATAACTGCTTGCTTTCTTTTATTAGTGTGATGAGTATTCAGAATTGTGTTTTGATTAATAATATAGATGACATTACACAATATTCCATAAGCAATCAACTTTTGATTATATATGATATTCATATCATTGTTCTCCAACTTGAACATATATCCATCTTTATCTAATAAAGATATGGTAAAGCTAGATGAAAATCCCCAACTGTAACTACTGTAACAATTGCACCATTACCAACTTGTAGGGTCATCTCTCCAACATCAAGCTTTCTATAACTTCTCAGCCCCTGTAACAAATTACAGAAGTGAGATCCTGATCTGGTATCTAATACCAAAGATATAGGATTTATAGAAAAATAATTATGAGTAACCAACGTACCTAAAGATGAAGCAACAACTTGCTTCTTCTTATTGAGTGAGGTTAGGAATTCAGGATAGTTCCTTTTCTAGTGTCCTGACTTGTGACAATGGAAGCATTCTGCAGTCGTCATTTTTGCATTCCCTTTGTCTTTTCTGACAGCCTTCTTAACACCTTTCTTTGGTTTAGTAGTTTTCTTCATTCCCTTTTTCTTAGCAACCAGTTTGCTAGAAGTGGAAGAAGATTTCCCTATAACCAAGGATGGTGTTTGTCTCTTTTTCATAGAACTTTCCTCATGTCTTAACAAATTAAGCAGGGCATGAAGAGTGGACTTCAGATCCATCATCAAGAACTGTGATATGAATCGAGAGTAAGCTCGTGTCAAGGACTGCAGAACGATATATGTATATCTATCTGTATCTAGGCCTGCATTCAAAAGTTCAAGCTCATTGACATAGGCGATCATTTTGAGGATGTGGTCCCCAACAGAAAATCCCACAATTATTTTCGTCTGGAACAAATTCCTAGACACCGCGTACTTCATTTGTCGCTGTTACTTGCCATATAGTTCTTCTGTATTACAAAATATGGATATGACATCTATATTCTCATGTTGCCTCTGATGGACCAAATCCATAGAGGTAAATGTGAGACATTGAGAAAGTGAACAATCTCTATCCCACTTTATGCGGATTTCATTGCCCGCTACAATGGGTTCTAGGCCTAGAATGGGTTCGACGTTGTGAGGACATATGCTATTTTGTCATAAGTTAGGGCAATTTTAATATTCCTCAACCAATCTTTGTAGTTAGGATCGGTTAACTTGTTCTGTTCTAGTATGAGTTTTAAGCCAGACATAATAGCCTAAAAGAGAGAGAAAAAAATATTTTAGCAGATGTTCAACACATAAAATAGGTTTGGTTCATTTTTTATTTAAGTTATGCCTCCCACTATTATTTGAGACCCTCAAAACCTTTATAAGAGGTGATCAGAAAACAACCACCTGTTTTCAAGTGGGATCAAGATCCAATTATTATTGAATGTATCAAGGCCAATAAATTGATCTACTAAATAACTGGTAGATAATTTTTATCTTTTATATTCCTTTTATTCTTGATATGATTTTACCCTTAGTCTTTTATGACCTTGACAATGACCAACAAATCATAAAATGCTAGTTAAGTTTGGACCCATCATTTCTTGACCTACTTAAATTTAACTTATGCATACTCTTGGCAAAGGCCAACAAAGTTACATAACCAACTTAAGTTATCCTTATATCTTATATACAAATGAATACTACTTAGCCATAGAATAGTATTGTCTTGACGATAGCCAACAAACAAAGTATTTATAAGCTTAGTAGTATTCAACTGAAATGATGGAGGGTCATAAATATTTTACCATAATCAAACTTGATATAGTTTAAATATGCTCTATATTTATATTTGCAACAATTAAACTAGCCAGGTAAGTACAAAATTGGTGGGAGGGTTCCGAGATATTCACTGGGAATATTCATGGGACCTTAATTAAGTAACTACCGTTCTTTAAGGCTATAGAGTGAAAGATTGGGCATCACCCCTAATCTTAAGCTAGGCATCACCCCATGAGCTATATCTCATAATTAGTTTCTTTGACACTAGTTAAAAGTTCACTCTAAATACATTTATTTTAACTAATTTAGGTTTATTTATCTTTCACACTAACATTATGTTAATGTCGGTCTCACCACTCTATGGTCAATAAACTCTTATTACCATATCTCACAAAGTTTAAAATGAGTTTTTATAATAAAAAACTATTTCTCTAGTGAGATAGAGATATAAACTTTGCAGAATATAGCACCCAATTGTATTGACATCTATAATTAGGGCACAACCAACATATCAACATATGTATAAGCAATATAGAATGATAGTGGACAACTTAAGGAATAAAATGCAACTATACTAATTACATGTTGGCTAGCAATTTACAACTCCTTACAGTGCTAGCTCCCTTACAAATCATGTATTATTAGAATCACATATTCATAGGACGTGCAAGCCCCATTTATTATGGAAAAACCATCTCGTAGGATGAGTAATAATATTACATTGAATGTAAAATAAAAGCTATAAATAAAATAACTTAACTAAACAACCATACCCCCTCCCCACACCCAAACAAGGGCCTATACCCATAAGCGTAGCCCATGATCAGTGAGTAAGTGCCTAAACTAGTAGGCATAGCCCATGCTCGGGGAGGGAAGATGTCATAAATAACATTATATTTCTAGCTATATTACATCAATACAATAAATACAAGAGAATCGTTGTCCACTACCATCCATAAACATAACATCCATGTAAGATGATATAAAACATATAACTTAATCAATATTAAGAAATATGCATCTATCTAGTTATGTAACAAATTAGAAAACTAGATAACATAGGGATTATCCTAACTTAAATAGGACTATCATGCTTCTAACATACAACTACACTAGTTGTAAATAATTATTTTACAATTTATACAAGTATTTTTACTCTTAAAAACTTATGAACCAAAAAATAACATTTTTGAATCAACAACTAATATAACTAATTACAAAATAACTTGTATTAATTAACTAGTTTCATCTACACTAATAATTAGAAGTAAGAATAAAGTCCTTCATGAGTTAGATGTGCATGTTAGGATTTAATTAGATGGAACAATGGCTCTGATACCATGTTAGAAATCCGTGCTAATTATATGCAAAATACGCAACGGAAGACTGTATGTATAATAATACTAAGCATGTAGAGAGTATGAATTACAAGCTAGGACCATCCTAATTAAATATAACATGATCTCAATAATAAAGAGAGCAACCAAGAGCTTTGAAGGCTTACTTTCATAGCGTGATTTGATGGTAGATCAAACAACTCCTAGCTCGTTCTCCTTATTGTTGTAAACTTCCTTGTAGTGGATCTCCAAGTCTAAAATCAGAGTTTTCTTGAGACACAAGGCAAGATATCTACCCCGGGGTACTTTAAAATACTACTACTTCCTCTTACTCAAAGATTCCTAGAGTTTAGTAAGGGGTAGAGCTCTCTTTTATTCTCTTATGAGAAAAACCACTTAGCTAATTTTTCATTAACCTCTCCGTAAGAGAGAGAGAGAGCTTATATATGTAGAGTGAGATATATCATGACTCATCTCATGCTATGAGTCATCTAAATATAATGATTCCTTTCATGAGTCATGCAATGACTCATCTCATGAGTCATGTAAAGAGTTATGAAGAATCAAAACTATGTGCTAAAACCAAGTTTCCAAACCATACCACCTTAATTACTCATCTTATGAGTCATTAATCAAGGTATAATGAAGTGTGTATTTCATAAATGAAAATACCACATCAATATGATGTTTTATAAATATGGTATTGCGTTATTTTCCAATCATTAACTAATAAGTCATCATATGACCAAAAAATCAACGAGTTGACAAAAAGTCATCTGTTGACCAAAAAGTCAACTGTTGACCAAAAAGTCAACCAGTTGACTAAAAGTTAATTTTATGAACAAAATACTGGAATTCATTTTTTAAGTACATAGCATTCTAATTTTATCGATACATATAATCGTTTATGTGTAACTGGTGAAAATCATATATGTGTATCAATCATAAGTATTTAACTCTATAAATTGTATTTCATAGAATTCACGTAAGCGCTGTGACTCTAGGGCTTAACGTAAGACTCGGCAGTGGATCATATCCATAAGTATAACAGAGATGCTAGCAACACATGAAGACTACCCGGGTATAAGTTATGATAAATGTCTACAAGATGCTTACATAATTTTATCAGGACCACTCAGTGATAACATTATACAGTTCGGTCTCTTCGTCAAGCAATGTCAAACTATCGAGCCTAGGGTATAGTAAACTATCAAACCCTAATAGTTTGATTTGTGTTTGTTGATATTAAACTCATAACCTTTAAGATCAAACTGACACTCGGTTTATCTTATTTACCTTGGCTAAGGATTTCCAGGTTATAGTTATATCAAACAATCTTATCACATTAACCTCATACACTGGGAGAGACGAGTCCCATCTTGACATCTCAATATCTACTTTTGTCTCGGAATGCACCTAATAAGAACCGTTATGCACAACTCAATGAGAACTGTGGTTAGGTAAACATCTAAGTACACCTATA
This sequence comes from Asparagus kiusianus, assembly GCA_022839385.1. Taxonomy (NCBI): domain Eukaryota; kingdom Viridiplantae; phylum Streptophyta; class Magnoliopsida; order Asparagales; family Asparagaceae; genus Asparagus; species Asparagus kiusianus. The sequence goes on along the minus strand of BQKN01065563.1, from coordinate 71,853 downwards.
CTGACATGTAAGATATTACACTCATGTCTCAGGTCAAGAGACTATTTTGTACTATATCCCTTGAGATCTTTTATTTGACAGTTAAGTATAATTACCAACTAGACGTTCTCAGTGAGTCGTTTAGTCAACTCATTCACTAATAAGTCACATGTATAGTATATCTTGATGTCTTACATTAATGATCTAAGAGATGGATCATCATCCTACCAAAGGAGAAATAAAGCACACTAGTCTTCCCAAAGTAAAGTTGTCTCATTTCTACACTTCATCGATTAGGAACATTTTAGAATATACATTAGAGACAAATCAGATCTCTTCATAACGATCATCTCTGAAATGTCTAATAGTCTAGTATCATTCTAAGGATTTTATATGTATTAAAATACAAGATAAATCTGACCAAAATAACATGCTATTATTTTGAACAAAGATGTTATATTCATATAGGTCATGTTACAATATACAATTATTGTCTGCAGGGCACGCACCTATATCTAACAATGATATGTTTAAAATTAATTATCTCTAATTAAACATAACGCCATAAAATAAAGTCGGGATGGGGTTCAGGCATAGCTACCAAATGATGAGTTCTACTATTGTGGACCTTTACTGTTCTATCTAGACTTTTTGGCCAGGTCCATGGTCATGATTGGGTGTATGCTAAGTGCTAATTAGCTAGGTAAAGTGCATATCTAGTTGACCGAGTCAACTCGTTGTCATGATGTGGTTTGATTAACTAAATGTCAGATCTAAGTTGTATGCACAACAAGTTCTAAATCGTTTTTAATTAAAATATTTTATAAGATTCAAGTTATATTTATCATGCAAGGCTAAATAAAATTAGACTAGCACTAGTTTTGTTTAGTCTGCAAATTGTCAAACTAACTTTTAAGCTGTACTTTTTTAAACACAATCATGACTCATTTATCACCAAAACTCAAGTCGAATGTCATCTAATTGAATTTTATAAAGCTTCTCTAGCATCTTATCTGCCAAGATAAACATGCTTCTGATGTATTCCAGTTTCAAAATTAGGATCTCAGCTGTATTATTAATATGAACCAAAAGTCCATATCGCATTAGAACACACGTCCTTGATCAATTGTGTTCTAATTCAGCATAGTACACACATATTCTCTGTACTTACAAAAAACAAAAAGAACATATAATGAAATTAGAAAAAAGAAATATCAATAAATTTCCAAAAATTATATTTAATCTATAGTGTTTTTTGAGGTAAATCTACAGTGTTTAAGTTTTTACAATTTTTTTTATCATATTTGTAACTTTGAATTTATTTACAAACTACCCTACTAGCTAGCTATTCAATAAATTTATTTTATTTAAAATTGGTCTTATTTATGTTTTTTTTCTTTCACTCTCAACTCTCAAATTTAATCCTTAAAAGATGATAAAATGAAAAAGAAGAAATGTGTCCAGATAATTGCCTAGCCTGGCATGCTACAGGCCATTTTCCTTCAGTCAAGTTGCCAAGTAGGGGTGAGCATAGTTCGCTTCAAACCGATCAAACCAATCGAATTGGCAGAAATTTAATAGTTTGGTTTGGTTTTTATTAGAGTTCGGTTCGGGTCGAGTTGACATTTTTTCAACTCGAACCGACCGAACTATCCGAATTGTATTACTCATTCTAATTACTATTTATATCCGCTTAAACCCGACCCATTATAGTTCATATAGAGTTATCTCTCTGTAGCTTGATATATTTTTCTCTCACGTGACCTGATAGAGATAAAATACCCCAACAGTAGTGTCCTCTCCAATTCTAGGGCTTTACATTATCTCAAGTTCTCTATCCCTCTCTATTACATATTCACTTCTTCTACTTTAGACCAATTCACTTTGGAGGTAAGAAACTTAGACCATAATGTTGATTCTAATCTTTTTCTGATTTTTCTCCTTGATTCATACATTTTTGGATCAGACTTCTCTTTGGATGGGACTTATAATTTTATAGAAACTATATCCAACATCCAAGTTATTACATATTTTTTATTTAATTTGTCTATCAGATTGAGACCAATTAAATTTTTTATGTAAGTTTTCTCTAAAAAGATTTATGTAATCTTTGGTAGGAATAAGATTTTGATTTCTACATCTAATATTCAGTAGCAGTTAATAGTTTATGAATTTTAATAAATTAAAGTGTAAGAGACTTCTTTTTTGTCAACAAATTAGAGGTGAAATTAAATTTGGAAATAACATTTGTACCTAAGTGAAAACCGAATAAACCTACCCGAGCCGAACAGAACCGAACTGATTTGAATCGGTTCACTTCGGTGTTGAATGATAGGCAATTCAGCTCGGTTTAACCAAATTTGACCAAAAACCAAAGCGACTAACTGATTGCACGGCCCTATTGCCAAGGGTGCTCGCTAGAGGGCTAGATGGGCCATCTTGAGGGAAATCCCCGGGCATGTTGGTTTCTTGAAAACCAAAGAAAATAAAATAAAGGGGAAGGACATAAGTAAAGAAAGTTTTCTTTCATTTCCAAACAAAAATCCATGAAATATGTTTCCTTAATTATATTTCACATCAACCAATGGGAGGGTATCATGTCACCCTTCCACTTGATTTCAAGATGATTTCAAGGGTGAACCAAACAAGAGAAAGAAAGTGTTAGAGGAAGTAAGTTTCCTATAATTCTTTTCTTTGGGTTTTTTGCCGACTAAACAGTCCCTAAAGTAGGTAACGAAGAAAAAAAATAGATTGGCATGCCAAACAAGGCCACATCCTGAAGAAAGTACCCAGTGAATCCGATCCATGAAACCTTTTTTTTCTTTTTGGTCAGTGAATTTTTTCCCACATTTCCCAAATGTGACATTTATGTACAACAAGACTCATGTGCCCAAAAATTGAGATATAAATTACATCATTCCTTGCTATTGAAAAATAAAAACATCTCTTACAAGGTTTTCACCCCGTCTTTAATTATGTCTTCAATCTGACTGTTAAGGAGACAACTAAGAGTGTAGAGGCTTTTATAACTTTGGTTAATACTTCATTGCTTCTAGTCTTATGCATAGACACCCCCATGTTTCTCTCTTGCGTAATAAACAGCGACTGATAGCACCATTCTTTAGTTGTTGCTTGAATCCTTTTCCCCTTAAGTTAGTTCATGTTGTATCGGTTAATAAGCATCTCACAATTGCATGGCTTCCAATCAAAACAAACCCAGTCCGTAATCATATTCCAAACAATCATAGATTACGTGCATGAGAAGAATATTGTTGAGGATTGTAGGCGTCAAAAATTACCTATAGGTCCCCGCACGTGGCTTAAGACTGAGAGAAGATGATGAACGTTGCTATCTAAGTAACAAAAGATAATTTAACATCAACAAGCACATGAAGTGAGTCGATGAACTATGTGAATCAACGGAACTGCAGAACAACGAGGAAATGAACTGATCAGGAGCTCTACATTACTTACAAAAGACGAAATGCCTTCCATGTCCTATCCACTTTACAGATGATTCAATCATTTAAGCTTGTATATCTTCTCAACAGCTTTCTAACGCATCTTGAATCGTATGATTCCGAATTCGGACGACGAATATACGACAAAAACGGACGGAACGCACAGGACTATGTCCCGGACCTCGGTGAGACGCCCAGAGGTGTCTCGGCCAACCCGAGACACCCAAAGGTGTCTCGACTTAGCCAAGACACTTTAAGGTGTCTTGGCCAAACTGAGACACCCAGAGGTGTCTAGGATTGGCCGAGACACCCATTGGTGTCTCGGCCAAGCCGAGACACTCACAAGTGTCTTAGATCTTGTAGAGTGATTTTGACCATGATTCTATTTGAATATGAAAAAACTCAAAACATAAAAGTTGTAGATCTCTTCATCAGATTTCTAATGCATCTAGAATCAGGTCATTTGAAGGTCATATAAGAAAGTTATGATCAAAATATCTGAGACATCTCAAAGTGTCTTGGCTTGGCCGAGACTCTCGGCCACGCCGAGACACTCACAATTCCGCAACCCCCAGAATGTTATTTTTGCTGTTTTGAAACCATTTTTTGACTGTTAACCATTTATATTTGCTCCAACTGAACTGATATTATGGTTAAGTGGTTTTAACTGAAGATAAGAGGGAATCGACCGTTCTTATCCAAACACAGGGCTCCTGAAGCCTATAAATACAGCCCCAGGACCTTTATTTTTTCGGATCTGGAAATCTTAAGTGTTGGCGAAGCCCTGCCAGATTGAGGAGTGAAGAGCCACGAATTTCAGAGAGGAGGAGGAGACTTCAATGGATTCTTCGTCGCAAAGTAGAGGAGTTCGTCAGATTTGTAGCCCAGTTCATCCCTTAAGATTACCCCATTGCGGTGATCTTAAGAAGAACAATTATCTCGCTGTTGTCAAGATAAGTGCTTCACTTTCTTGATTCCTTCACAAATCGATGAAGCTCTGGATCTGATCTAATCATTTGGTGGTTCACAGATATCAACATCCCCGTCACAGACCAAGATCCCACTCAAGCAGAAGACCGATAAATGATCTCTGTGCTGTTTGACGAGTGTTGTATTTTTCTTATTTTCATTGTGTAAGAAAGTCTTATAAAAAGGCTAATTTTACTTTGAATCTGTAATTAATAAATGTGTAATAGATTCAGCAATGAAGATATCAACTTTCACCCCAAACAAGCTGGCGACCACAGTGGGAGCCAACAGCTTCGCTGCCGAAGCTGTCGTGCCGCAGCCAACAATTTGAGGAGTACGTCCAACAGAAATTTGAGGAGTACGTCCAACAGAAATCTGAAGAGATCGAATACGAGTTCGACCAACAGAAATTTGAGGAGTACGTCTCCTCCTCCTCCTCCAGATCTACCTCGGCTTATAAGTGCAGAAAGGTCTCCTCCTCCTGAAAAATCTGTCGGTATTCAGATCTGAAGACCCAAGAAGCCGATCTCCCCACTACCGCTGCTGCAATTGCACCTTTCAATAATCCACCGGCATCCAATAAAGCCGGATCTTCAGATCTAAACTCCTCCTCGATCAAGGAGTCGACTGCAGAAGGCGCGCCAATTTTATCAAAGAGAGCACATCAAAGGCAACGCCAACGCCTCGCGCGCCAATTTACCAAGGCTTTGGATCAGGTGGACGGACTCCGTTACCAAGCGCATTTGAAATTTAGAAAGCGCCAAGTGGCTAAGTTATCGCCACAATAAACATCGGGATCCTCCTCCCAACCTCCAATTTACAAATGGGTTCGGATCAAACGAACACGTTTGACTCTCGAGGAGCACATCCAGAAGCGCCGTGGACTTCTTGCACATGCCCATATCTTTATACGTAAGGCACGAGAATTGCAGCGGGAATAGGTTGTCAAGAAACCACTAAGATCTAAGCAGGTTTGGATGCCGAAGGTAAAAATAATGTCTCTACCCAAGAGACACTAGTCGTGTCTATCATTCGATTCTAGATCCGAGGCTGCTCTCCAGCCTTTGTCAACTTCAGATCCCGCTCCTATTGCTCCCGTATCTTCGTTGAGGCCTTATGACAGCGTGGATCTCTCCAAATCCAGAATTCCATTGAAGCATCTTCTTAGTTCTTTACCTGAAGATCGAGGCAATGAGCCTGTTAAGGAACGCTTGGGACCGTTGGAGGAACCCCGAGAGAACATCCAGACTGGGGGTCGTACGCGACCTCCTAACAAGTTGATTCCTATAACCGCTCGCTTGGGGGTGCTTACAGAAGGCTAAGAGCCCGTTAAGGGTTTACCCTTAGAAAAGTGTGATTCCAAACGAGTGACTCCTGTAGACTCCAACAAGGCATTGTTTACTCAGAAGAAAACACGTCAAGCAGACGGACGCGTTATACCTGAGAATTCATGTAAACAGCCGGTAGGTTACTCTGATCACAATGTCGATGAGTTGTACTATCAGGCTGGGGGTACGAATAAATCTCGAAAGAGAGGTACCTGAAAAGCGAACTCTCACTATCCATGTACCAAAATTATCAGGGTAATATTATCAGCGTGTAGCTATCCCAGGACCACTCTACAGTTGGTCTCGGTATTTGAGAGGATCTCCGCTGAAGCATCAAAGCCTAAATCAAGACATTTTCACAAAAAATGATCGGTTGTTTAAGATAACGAACTCCCAGCAGTTACTATTAATGTTGTTGATAAGGAGAAGTTTCTGATTAGTTCAAATATCTCCAACCCCAATTTCACTCCAGGAAGAAGAGTCAATTCGGGGATAGCCCAACTAATATCTCAGCTCCAGTTAGAAGCCATCGGGCCTGAACAACCCGTAGTCACCACCAACATGGTTGATAAGGGAAAATCGACTCGACCTTCAAGTTTAGACCCCCTCATTTTGCATCGTCTGACTCGGCTACGTGTGGAAACTACTAGACGTAGGGGCTATCTGAGGATGAACAAAGGACTATCCTCAGACGATGAAGTGTCAGACACTTGCTCGGCAGTCACTTCAGAGGATATCGTATCCAGCCTCGGACAATCCCGTAAAGTGTTTATGATTAACACTGAGGAAATAACCAAAATGGTTGAGGATGCTCTAGCCAAGCAGAAACAAGCATTCAAAATCGAAATGGAAATAGCTATGCAGGAGATGAGACAAATGCATGACCAACAGATCCGAACCTTGTCGAATCAGATAGCTGAGTCCAGCCGTCATGACGATTTTAGCCAAGCAACTAGCGATTCAGATGTGGATGAACACATCAATGCTGATAACCCCCCTGTTGATCGAAATGCTGAGGGTGGTCCCGCCAAAGATAAAAATGTCGGGGGTGACCACATTGTTCCTCTCAAAAACCATCCAAAACATGATACAGATGAGGACGAGAAGATAAAAGACCTTGAGAGTAAAATTAACGCTCTAATGTCTGCTCGAGAGGTAAAGAAGACCGACATTCCGTGTCCTTACCCGAAAGAGTGGGATTCGATCCCGTATCCGGTGAAGTTCAACCTAATCAACTTCACGCCGTTCGACGGGAAGGGCTCGCCCACTCAGCATCTAATCTACTTCATTTCCCATTTGGGCACGATCTCCGGCAATGAATCCTTGCTGGTTCGGTCATTCGTTGGCACCCTTCGCGGGCCTGCATTCGATTGGTATCACCGTCTCAAGCCTAGAAGCATCAGCTACTGGGACGATATGGAGAGCTCATTCCTCAGCAACTTCTTTGATGATGATGCCGAGGTATCCATCAGGACACTCTTTGAGGAGAAACAGGAAGACGAAGAGATAGTCGACGACTTCATCAAACGTTTCCGGAATAAGGCGATGAACTACCGAGATCCGATCACGGAGGACTTCATCCTCCAGACATGTCATAACAATCTATCTATTGAGATATTAGAGGTTATGGGAGTCGTGCTGTCCAACACTTGGAAAGACTTGAAGGTGCACGGTGAATAAGCCGAAAGATTCCTTAGAAGGAAGAAGATCGAAAGAAGCCAGCAGTCAATGCATGTGGTTGCCGGTGATAATTATCAGATGTCACAACAACAATCTCAAAAGCAATAGAGGGTTCCAGATCTGGGACTCAAAAAAGAGTACTCCTTCAAGGATGAGGAAGTTTTAGATATTTTTGAGTACCTCCTGAATAACAGTGAGATTGAGCTACCACCGATTAAAGATCAGGAGGGAGCTAAGAGGATTACAGACCTAAACTACTACTGTGTATACCACAGGAGAGTTCTCCATCCTACTGAGGTTTGTTTCGGTCTAAAGAAAAAGATTCAAGATCTAATCGACTCTGGCGCCATAAAGCTAGAATAAGCCGAATGACAGTGCACCACTCCGAAGAGTATACGAGTATAAACTGCTTCTCAATCCTTCAATCGATATAAGAGGTTAAACTGCTCCCTGACACTCCAATAGGTATATGAGTCTAAATAGTTTCCTTTCTTTCACGGGAAGTTCCTGGAGACTATCATGCCTGGTATTCTTAAGGATAACCTGGTCACGTAACTGAGTGCAATGTTAGACCCAGTTTTGTGAAGAAAGCTGGAGGTGGATAATTCATGTAACGGGAAGTTCCCGAGAGAATTCTATATAGTATATTCTTAGGGATAACTCGGTCACTAGAAGAAGGTGATGAATAAGAAACTCTCACTCAAACTCCCGCTACGTCTGTTCACTCAACATTCTCATTGTTAGAGTCCGAACATAGTTTTTAGAATTTTAATCTCCTGATCATTAACGATTATCAAACCTTTCTGTGTTAAGTATTTATCACTTAACATCAGGAACCCCCTCTGAGCGACTTGTACAAGTCAATACTCCCATTGTGTTTTGTACTCCTACTCCCACTGTCTGCTTGGTCAAACATTTAAACAGTCAGAACCACAACCAAAATTCCCTCTCGATTCCTTCCATGAATGAGAGGTCCACAAATTGAACGATCAAACCTTTAAAAAGTTAAGTTTATCTCAAATTCCCAACTTGGTCAAACCTTTAAACAGTTAGGACCACAACCAAAATCCCCTCTCGATTCCTTCCATGAACGAGAGGTCCATAAATTGAATGATCAAACCTTTAAACAGTTAGGGTCGTCTTAAATTCCCAACTTGGTCAAACCTTTAAACAGTTAGGATCACAACCAAAATCCCCTCTCGATTCTTTCTATGAATAAGAGGTCCACAAATTGAATGATCAAACCTTTAAACAGTTAGGGTCATCTCAAAGTTTTATCTTGGTCAAACCTTTAAACAGTTAGGACCATAACCAAAATCCCCTCTCGATTCCTTCCATGAAAGAGAGGTCCACAAATTAAAAGATCAAACCTTTAAACAGTCAGGGTCGTCTCAAATTCCCATCTTGGTCAAACCTTTAAACAGTTAGGACCATAACCAAAATCCCCTCTTGATTCCTTCCATGAATGAGAGGTCCACTTTCAATTTGAGCAATCAAATCTATGAAAGTTAGGATTGCCTCCAACCTCACTTGGTCAAACCTGCAGATAGTTAGGACCAAGACCGGACTGCCCCTTTCGATAAACGAAAGGCTTCCATCTTTTCCTATTCGGCCAAACTTATAAAAATTAGGGTCGAAATCGGAATTTCATCTCAATGAATGAGGAATTTTTTTTAGATTAAGCAACTAATCCTATAAAAGTTAGGGTTGTTTGAATCTTTCTGATTCTCGGAGTAGAGATCCCATCCCTAGTTTTACTTTTTCGGATTCTTAGGGTGGAGATCCCACTTCGAGTTTCCTTGGCAACTTGAGATAGAATATAAAATTCTTCCTCTTTAGTTTCGGGAGATAGAATATATAATTCTTCCTCTCCCAATTTTTTTGACACCATCTTTCAACTTCCAAAAGCCGTGCCTTACACGCACGGGGAATTTTATCCCGAATCCTAAGTAGGGATAAGTCAATGCCTAACACGTGTTGCCAGTTTAGTCTTTTACCAATTGAAAAAGATATCAAAATACCAATCTGGGAAATTTTATCCCGAAGCCTGAGAAAGGATAGGTCAGCGTCTAACACGCGTTACCGGTTAGTTCTTAACCGTAAAAAGAACAAAAGCCTATATATTTTATATTGTGGCAGGTTGTTATTAATAACACCATAATCCATGCCTTACACATGTGGGGAATTTTATCCCGAAGCCTAAGAAGAGATAGGTCAGCGCCTAACATGCGTTGTCGGTTAATTCTTAACCGTAAAAAGAACAAAAGCCCACATATTCCACATTATAGCAGGTTGTTACTAATAACACCATAATCCGTGTCTTACACGAGCGAGGAATTTTATCCCGGATCCTAAGTAATGATAAGTCAACGGCTAACACGCATTGCCGGTTTAGTCTTTCACCGATTGAAAAAGACACCAGAATTCCAATCTAGAGAATTTTATCCCGAAATCTAAGTAGGGATAGGTCAGTGCCTAAGACACGTTGTCGGTTAGTCCTTGACCGTAAAAAGGACAAAAGCCCACATATTCGATATTGTGGCAGGTTGTTATTAATAACACCAAAATCCGTGCTTCACACGCGCGGAGAATTTTATCCTGAATCCTAAGAAGGGATAAGTCAATGCTTAACATGCGTTGCCGGTTTAGTCTTTTTTCTAATTGAAGAAGACACCAGAATTCCAGTCTGGAGAATTTTATCCCGAAGCCTAAGTACGGATAAGTCAGCATCTAACACGCGTTGCCGGGTAGTCTATTCCCGTAAGAAAGACGAAGTCTACGTATTCAATATTGTAGCACTAAGAGAGTTAGCTCTCTTAGCACAACATCACATGTAGAATGGACTTAAATAATCCGCATGCATGCCCGACTCAAATGGTAATCGGTAAAGGCACGTCAAATCCGGTGATGGCTGAGGATTGGCCAATAATTCTAAGTCTATGTCTAACACATGTCGTCGGGTATTCTATTCCTTTAAGAAAGACGAAGTCTACGTATTCAATATCGTAGCACTAAAGGAGTTATATCTTTTAGCATAACGTTATATGTAGAACGGATTTAAACAATCTGCATGCTAGCCTGACTCAAACGGTAGTCGGTAAAGGCTCATCAAATCCGTTGATGGCTGAGGGTTTGCCAAAAATCCTATATATGCAAAAGTCACTGACGCACCAGCTTTATTAACTGGTCTCATGACTCGAGCATCCAATAACTTCGGGATAAGATCCATATCTATAGATGAATAAGCTTTGATAGTTGGTCCTGCAACCCCAATTGTTAGGACTGCCATGCTCCAATACCTTAAGAGCTTAAACTGTGTATACTCCATCAAACGTACGAGTATAAACTATGTTAACATTGGATGATCCGAAACCTTAGGTCAACGTCGATTGACGCGTAAACCTAGTTCAACCCCAGTCAACATGTTGCGATAAAAAAATCAACACCGGGCGATTTGAAACCCTAGGTTAACGCCGGTCAACGTGTAACCCTAGGTCAACACCAGTCAACGTGTTGTAATAAAAAAGTCAACGTCGAATGATTCAAAATCCTAGGTTAACAGTGGTCAACACGTAACCCTAGGTCAATGCCAGTCAACGGGTTACGATAAAAAAAGTCAAAGCCGGGCGATTCGAAACCCTTGGTTAATGTCGGTTGATAATCACATTTTATTACAGTTTTATACCCTCATTATCTATTTTATATGAATAAATATACTACTAATAATTGTTTTTATCTTTAATTGCAGGTTAATGAATAATAAATCTCAAAACCCTCATCTCTCAACAAGAAGCCCATAATTCAATGAAGAAATGAAGCCATGAAGCCCAATGAATTCTTTCAAATATTTAATAAAGAGATAAATCAAAGCCCAAGCCCAAGAGTCCAAGAAAAGCCCAATGTCCAAAGCCCAAAAGCAAACAACAAGAAGAATCTGCGGACAGCAAAAGGAGAAGGGCAGGTATCGATGCCTGCATCGATGGCGGCATCGATGCCTGCATCGATACCGACATCGATGCCTGCATCGATGCCTGTATCGATGCCTGCATCGATACGCTGGGCAGTTTGTTACGAATCTAAGGCTGAAATTTGTTGTTTTTGGATAAGATTTCAATCCAATGGCTCTCATTCACTGATGTTTACTATAAATAGGGGTAGAGAGTGAGGGGTTAGAGGTGGGGAAAATTTTGTAAACTCCTTTTGGAGAGGAGGGCTACTCTTAATTGAGAAGGCCTTCCAAAAATTGTAACTTTAGTTGCAATTAATAAAAATAATTTTTTTTCTCTTTAAATTTGTTTTTTCTCCTCTTTGTTGAATGATGAGGATGGAGATGAAGAGCAATTTGAAGGTTTGCATTTCTTTTCTCTTTTATTTCTTTTTAGTAATTTCTTTATTATTGCTTATTAGTTAGATTTAAATTCATGCTTGTAGTGTAGATTTACTTTCTTGTCTTTTTTTTATTTCTTTTTGCACTTTAATTTGTAGAGTAGATTTATTTTCTTGTAATTAATTTCTGCAATTTATTTTATAGTTTAGATTTTTATTTTCTTTGTAATTAGATTTATTTCTTGTTCATAGTTTAGATTTTTCTTTTCTTTTTATTTTTGTAATTAGTTCCTTTTCTTCTTGCTTCTATTTCTTAAGATATGAATTTAATTCTTGTAAGAATCTTAGAATTGTATGAAACTAGTCTAATTTCCTTTATATTGTATGAATTATTCTCTTTCACTTAAAATGTTCATGTTTAGGATAATCAACTAGAGAACTAATCGGTAGAAGAAGAATTTGATAATCTATGCTTTCCTTAAATGGTTTGATAGGTTATGCTTATGAATTCTAGGATTATTATCATGTTGTTGTTCTTATCATGAATAGTAATTTTGACTTAGATGATAATTTGATAGGTTATACTTTCCTTAAATGGTTTGATAATCTATGCTTAATAAATCTAAGTTGAAATATGATAAAAGAGAATAATTTGTATTTTATAATTGAAATTGGTTAGTGGATTATATTCTAGATTTCTTACCTCTTTTGAATCCTCCATCTTAACTTTCTTAAATTTTCTTTTCATTCTTGGTTTTATGTCTTGATTTTATTAATTCATCTTTCTTGCCTTGATTTCATTTATTCTTTAATTCTTTCTTCTCTCCTCTAAATTCAATTTATTATTTCTTGCACATAAATCAAAACAACCACTCATCACAATCACACTTATTCTTTATTCCTTTTTGTCATGCACAAAACATAAGAACCATTTCTAATAATCTCCTAAAATCACCTTCCTTGTGGGATCGATATCTTTTTATACTATAACTTGATAAATTGTACACTTGCAATTTTGGTACATAATTATGCCGCATCATCGGTCAACGCGCAACCCTAGGTCAAAGACAGTCAACACGTTACGATGAAAGTCAACAAAAGTCAATATATCATGATGCAAATGGTCAGTTCAAAGTCAACTTGACGATACGAGCCAAAATCAACATAACAGTTTTGATTCAAAATTTCGACGACGGCCAGACGATAAATGCAGTGCCGGAACAGTTTCGGTTATTCATCAAAATACCGAACAGAATGAAAATAGAAGGAGTTAAGAATCAAAGCTATAGGCTCTTTTATACTGATTGAAGGTTGGACCGATCATATCCAAAGTATTTCAGACTCATCTATAAAAGAAACGAGACTGAAATGCTTTAGAGGGGGTATCTGTAGGCGACAAAAATTACCTATAGGTCCCCGCGCATGGCTTAAAACCGAGAGAAGATGATGAACATTGCTATCTGAGTCACAAAAGCTTATTTGACATCACCAAGCGCATGGAGTGAGTCGACGAACTATGTGAAGCAACGGAACTGCCGAACAACGAGGAAACGAATTGATCGGGAGCTCCGTATCACTTATAAAAGATGAAATTCCTTCCATGTCCTATCCACTCCATAGATGATTCAATCATGGGAGCTTGTATATCTTCTTGACGGCTTTCTAAAGCATCTTGAATCGCATGATTCCGAGTTCGGACGACGAAGATATGACAAAAACAGACGGAACACGCAGGACTACGTCCCGGACCTCGGCGAGACACCCAGAAGTGTATCGGCCAACCCGAGACACCCAGAAGTGTATCGACCAACCCGAGACACCCATTGGTGTCTCAGATTGCCCGAGACACTCTTGAGTGTCTCGGCCAAGCCGAGACACTCACAAGTGTCTTGGACCTTATAGAGTGATTTTGGCCATAATTTGATTGGAATATGAAAACACAAAAAACATAAAAGTTGTAGATCATCTCGCTAGCTTTCCAATGAATCTTAGATCAGATCATTTGGAGATCATATGAGAAAGATAAAGCCAAAATACCAAAGATATTACAAATTGCCTCAGAACTCCGAGACAGTGTTAGTATTCTGGAAAGAATGACGATTTTGGCCATGATCTGATTCGAATCTGAAGAAATACAAAACATGAAAGTTGTAGATCTCTTTATCAGCTTTCCAATGCATTTAGAATTAGATTATTTGGCGATAATATGAGAAATTTATGACTAAAATACCCGAGACACCTCAAAGTATCTCGGCCACGCCGAGACACTCACAATTGTCCGTAACCCCCAGAATGTTGTTTTTACTGTTTTGAAGTCGTTTTTCGACCATTAACCACTTGGATTTGCTCTAACTTATCTGATAATATGGTTAAGTGGTTTTAACTGAAGATAAGAGGGAATCGACCGTTCTTATCCAAACACAGGGCTCCTGAAGCTTATAAATACAGCCCCAGGACCCTTCATTTTTTCGGATCTGGAATTCTCGAGTGTTGGCGAAGCCCTGCCGGATTAAGGAATGAAGAGACACAAATTTTAGAGAGGAGGAGGAGACTTCAATGAATTCTTCATCATAAAGAAGAGGAGTTCGTCAGATCTGCAGCCCGGTTTATCCCTTAAGATTACCCCATTATGGTGATCTTAAGAAGAGCAATTATCTCGCTGTTGCCAAGATAAACGCTTTAACTTCTTGATTCCTTCACGAATCGACGAAGCTCTGGATCTGATTTGATCGTTTGGTGGTCCACGAATATCAACGTCCCCGTCACAGGCCAAGATCCCACGCAAGCAGAAGACCGATAAACGATCTCTATGCTGTTTGACGAGAGTTGTATTTTTCTTATTTTTATTGTGTAAGAAAGTCTTATAAAAAGACAAATTTTACTTTGATTCTGTAATTGATAAACGTGTAATAGATTCAGCAATGAAGATATCAACTTTCACCCCAAACAAGGATGACTTTAGCGTCCATTGTACTTAATATGCACTAAGTGAATGCCAACTATTGGAATATATTAAGAATCATGATGACCAATGATATAATGGTTGACATCCCCTTTGTGCACATTTAAGGTCATAGACCAAGAACTATTTTATACTTTCTCCACTTGCTGCCCTTAATATTTTATTTTTCTTTTTATTTATTTTTTACTAAAATGTATGATAATATTTTAAAAAAATTAATATTATAACTATTGGGGATTCAAAACAATCAATCGAACCCTTATCCTTTCGGACCTTGTGTTGAAAGTAGAAAATTCACCACAAATTAGATCAAAACTTGTAAAAGAGTAAAGGAGATGAACACACCAGATTTAACGAGGTTCGGAAAATGTACCTATGTCCTCAGGAGCCACACCACATAATTCTTTTCTACGGTCAAATAATCTCTCAAACTAGGGTTTTATCTCTCCGAGATTCTCTTTCTTTTCTATGGTCAAAAAGCTCTCTTTTTCGTGTTCTTTCAAGCCCTAAAAATGTTTAGGTATATATAGAGTCCTGGAAGAAACAGAATCCATAACAGATAATGAAACTGGCTGATCGCATCGCAGTCGACCGTGACGGTCGACCACGTAGGTATCGCGATCGATCGTATCAAACGACAGAGCCCAAAAATCCTACTGGGTATCCACGGTCGATCGTGGTGGTTGACCGAACCAAACCCCGAAACCAAAATCCATTATAGAGATTTGTGCGGTCGACCGTCGCGGTCGACCGCCTTCAGCTCCAAGCTCTAACCAGCTCTGTTCACGTTCGCGGTCGACCGCCACGGTCCTCCTTCTGTTCTCATGATTTTTTCTTCGTCTTCTTGATTCCAGCTTCGGCTTTGACTTTGGGTCTACACTTTAGACTAACAATCTCCCACTTGGAGACCAAAGTGACATCAACGAGCTCACCCGAACTCTCCTCTTCTTCTCATGTATCTTCTCCTCCCCGGAAAAATATTTCTTCAATCAACAATATCCCGGCGATCTCGCCGATCCTCATAGTGTGGCTCCACCTTCGTCTTCTACTCATGAATGCCAACTGAAGTTGCGCACAACTCTAGTTTCTCAATGGTGACTGCCTTCGACAACATGTCCGTTGGATTTTGACTCCCCAAAATCTTTATCAAATGTAACTTTCCGTCTTCAACTAGCGAGCATATAAAATGGTATTTTACTTCGATATGCTTTGTTCTGGCATGATATACTGGATTCTTAGCAAGTGTATAGTGCTCTGGCTATCACAATAAAGAACTCCTCTCTCTTGCTTTAGATCCAACTCTTCCAAACACCCGTTCAACCAGATCATCTCCTTACTTATTTCAGTCACCACAACATACTCAGCCTCGGTTGTAGACAAAGTCACAATCTTCTACAGACGTGAGACTCAGCTTACTACAGTCGACGCTAAGGTATAAACATACCCCGTGATGCTTCGCCTCGTATCATGATCACCGGTGAAGTCTGCATCCACGTATCCTTACAGCACCAACTCCTTCCTAAAATATAGTGGCTTGTTTGTTGTTCCCCTCAAGTACTACATTATCCACTTCACGGCGATGTCCAACCTCGTGCATGGGTGATGTCCAGCCTCGTGCAAATCATCGCGTATATGAGACTCCCAATGGCCGAAGAATATGGTACCCTGCTCATATGCTCTCTATTTGCATCTGTTTTTGGCAATTGCTCATCAAATAACTTGAACTGACTTCCAAGGGGCGTGCTAACAATTTTAGCATCTGGCATATTGAACCTCTGAAGTACCTTCTTAATGTATTTAGTTTGGCTCAATCTTAACGTCCCTTTAACTTCATCCCTACTGATTCGCATCCCTATAATCTGCTTTACTGCACCCAGATCCTTCATTACAAATTCCTTTGCTAGCTACTTCTTCAAACTGTTTATATATTCTAAACACGGTCCTGCTACCAACATGTCATCAACATATAATAACAAGATAATGAAGCCGGACTCGAATCTTTTGAAATAACAGCAATGATCTGAATTGTATCTTCTGTAGCCACTGTCTTGAAGCCTGTTTCAAGCCATATAAGCTCTTCTTGAGCTTGCACACCATCTTTTCCTTTCCTTCTTCAATGAAGCCAACAAGCTGCTTCATATAGATTTTTTCATCCAAAACACCATGAAGAAAGACAGTCTTTACATCTAACTGCTCAAGAAATAGATCTTCTACAGCTACCAAACTCAACACTACTCTGATGGTTGTGAGCTTCACAACAGGGGAAAATATCTCCGTGTAGTCCACTCCTTTCCGCTGTTGAAACCCCTTCACTAATAATCTGGCATTGAATCTCTTGCTTTCATCACTCTCTTGCTTGACCCGGTAGACCCGTTTATTATATAAGGCCTTCTTCTGTGCAGATAGCTGGGCTAACTCCCATGTCTCATTAGTGAGTAGAGAATTCATCTCCTCCTACATCGCATGCTCCCGCTGCTGAGATTCACTCACTTGCATTGCTTTTAATAGCATTCTGGCTCACCGCTATCTATCAACAATAAGTAGTCAAGAGATGAAAGATATCTGGGATTTGGTTTGGGTACCTTGGATGAACTCCAAAGCTCCATGCCCTGGGTAGTTTCTTCTACACCTGGAGCCTCCTCCATTCTGTGGTCAGAACAAACATCATCATCCATATCTGGAAGTTCCTATATATCCATGTACTCGGATCCACCTACATCCGAAGTGCTGCTCCCACTGCTTTGGTTATCATTGGTATTTTCCCTATTCTTGTACATCACCTCCTTATTGAATATCATGTCCCTGATTTTGATGATCTTCCTGTTTTTCTCATCCCAAAGACGATACTCGAACTCATTAATACCTTATCCAATGAATGTGTACTTTTGTGATTTAGCCTCTAGCTTGTCCCTGACGTGGTCACTGATATGAACATAAACCACACAATCAAATACCCGTAGGTGTGAGAGATTGACATTCTTGCCACTCCAAACCTCCTATGGAATTCTAAAATCTAATGGAACTGATGGGCCGTGATTAATAGGGTAAGCTGTCGTATGCACCTCATCTGCCCAAAATATCTTAGGCAGACCTGCATGTAATCGTATGTTCCTAGCACACTCTGTCAATGTTCTGTTCATCCTCTCTGCAATGTCGTTCTGCTGTGGCATCCCTGGAGTAGCCCTCTCTAATCAAATCCCATTCGTAGCACAAAACCTCTTGAACTCCTCTAGTTCATATTCTCCATCATTGTCTGATCTCAGACACTTCACCTTCAGATCTGTCTCGTTCTCCATCATGACCTTTCACTTCTTAAAGACTCTGAACACCTCTGACTTGTGCTTCATGAAGTAGACCCACGCCTTCCTCGAGTGATCTTTGATGAAGGTGACATAATATCTCGAACTGTCAAAAGAAGACACACTGGTTGGACCCCATACATCTGTATGAATCAACTCTAGCTTTTGAGCCTTAGGTGGCCTTCCACCCTTCTGGAAACTAACCCTCTTTTGCTTCCCAAAGATGCAGTCTTCACAAACATCGACTTCCACGGAGTCGATCCTGGTCAGTTTACCCTGTGAATGTAAGATCTTCATCCCCTTCTCGCTCATGTGCCCTAGCCTATTGTGCCACAGATCTGTACTCTCTTTGCCAGCTGCAATTACGAGGGTGTCACTTGCATGTAAGGTGAGGTAAAGAGTCCCGAGTTTGTTACCTCGAGTAACTATCATCGTACGTTAGAGATTCTCCACGAATCCCCTGTGAATATCGAAACATAGCCTTCTGCTCCAAGCTGTCCCACCGAAACAGATTCCTCTTTAGTTTCGGCACGAGTCTCATGTTCTTCAAGGTCCACTTAGAGCCTTTCATCTAAATCTGCACTTCACTCTTTCCAAAAATATTACATGGCTCGTTATTCCCCAAATACACTTTTCCAAAGTCCCTTGCTACATAATTTTGAAGAAGCTTCCTATTAGCAGTGGCGTGGAAAGAGGCTCCTGAGTCAATGACCCAAGAATCCGAGTCACTGTCCATAGCAAGAATCAATGCATATTGCACGATATGAGCCTGCTGCTCACCCGTATTCTTTTTTGGACTCTTACAGACTGAAGACATATGGCCCTCCTGGCCGCAGTTCCAACACTTCCCTTTGATAGGCCTAACCTTCGAGTTTGACCTCTTCTTTACTGATTTCAATTGATTCTTATTCTGGTTTTCTTTCTTCTACCTTCTGCCTCTCTGCTCAAAACTTAGAGCTGAATCTGAACCTTCTGATTCGGATGATTTCCTTTTAACATCCTCGGATAGAATCATGCTAACCACCTCACTCAGCTTTAACTTTTTTTTCCCCGCCGAATTGTTGATTGTGATCACACAACCTTCCTAACTATTCGGCAACTACGATAGTAATAATAGGGCATGCACTTCGTCATCAAACGTGATGTCTACGGAGATAAGCTGATCAACAATCATGTTGAACTCACTGAGGTACATTGCGAAGGACCGTCCTTCTGCCATCTTAAAGTTGAAAAGAGTTTTGACAAGATGCACCTTGTTTGCTGCAGACGGTTGCTCATACGTCATCACGAGCGCTTCCATAAGGCCTACCGTCATCTTCTTCTTTAATATGTTGTGGGCTACTGATTTGGCGAGCGACAATCAGATTTTCCTTAGAGCCTTCCTATCCGGTATCTCCTAATCACCATCTGACTCTTCTTTCTTCTGTCCCTTCTCCTTGCCCATTAACGGGCGATACAAGTCCTTCTTGTACAGATAATCCTCTATTTGTAACTTCCAGTAGGTGAAGTCTGACCAATCAAATTTCTCGATCTTTGATTTGTTTTCCTCTGCCATGGATTTCACACAAATTGCTGAACGAAGCTCTGATACCAGTTGTTAGGGATACGAAACAATCAATCGAAGCCTTACCCTTCCGGACATTGTGTTGAAAGTAGGAAAGTAGGAAATTCATCATAAATTAGATCAAAACTTGTAAAAGAGTAAAGGAGATGAACACATCAGATTTAACGAGGTTCAGTAAACGTGTCTACGTCCCCGGAAGCCACACCACATAATTCTTTAATTAATTAAAGAAGAAATATAATCTCTCAAACTAGGGTTTTATCTCTCTGAGATTCTCTCTTTTTTCTATAATCAAAAGCTCTCTTTTTCGTGTTCTTTCAAGCCCTAAAAATATTTAGGTATATATAGAGTCTTGGAAAAAACAGAATCCAAAACAGATAATGAAACTGGTTGACTACGTCATAGTCGACCGTAGCGGTCGACCGCATAGGTATCACGGTCGACCGCCTTCAGTCCAGGGTCTAAACCTCTCTGTGCATGTTTGCAGTCGACCGTCGCGATCGACCGTGCAGGCCTCCTTCTGTTTTCGTGATTTTTTCTTCGTCTTCTTGATTCCAGCTTCGGCTTCGACTTTGGGTCTATACTTTAGACTAATAGTCTCCCACTT
Organism: Asparagus kiusianus; assembly: GCA_022839385.1. Classification (NCBI taxonomy): domain Eukaryota; kingdom Viridiplantae; phylum Streptophyta; class Magnoliopsida; order Asparagales; family Asparagaceae; genus Asparagus; species Asparagus kiusianus. The sequence goes on along the minus strand of BQKN01065563.1, from coordinate 51,678 downwards.
GGAGACCAAAGTACCATCAGCGAGCTCACTCGAACTCTCCCCTTCTTCGTATGTATCTTCTCCTCCCCGGAAAAATATTTCTTCAATCAACAATATCCCGACGATCTTGCCGATCCTCATAGTGTGGCTCCGCTTTCGTCTTCTACTCATGAATGCCAACTGAAGTTGCACACAACTCTAGTTTTTCAATGGTGACTGCCTTCGACAACATGTCCGTTGGATTTTGACTCCCCAAAATCTTTATCAAATGTAACTTTCCGTCTTCAACTAGCGAGCATATAAAATGGTATTTTACTTCGATATGCTTTGTTCTGGCATGATATACTGGATTCTTAGCAAGTGTATAGTGCTCTGGCTATCACAATAAAGAACTCATCTTCCTTGCTTCAGGTCCAACTCTTCCAAACACCCGTTCAACCAGATCATCTCCTTACTTGTTTCAGTCACCGCGACATACTCAGCCTCGGTTGTAGACAAAATCATAATCTTCTGTAGACGTGAGACCCAGCTCACTGCCGTCGACGCTAAGGTATAAACATACCCCATGGTGCTTCGCCTCGTATCATGATCACCGACGAAGTCTGCATCCACGTGTCACTACTACACCAACTCCTTCCTCCTGAAACATAGTGGCTTGTTTGTTGTTCCCTCAAGCACCGCATTATCCACTTCACGGCCCCCCAATGCTGCTTCCCTGGATTGCTTGCAAACCTGCTCACAACTCTCACTACATGGGCGATGTCCGGCCTCGTGCAAACCATCGCGTACATGAGACTCCCAATGGCCGAAGAATATGGCATCCTGCTCATATGTTCTCTATCTGCATATGTCTTAGGCGATTGCTTCTCAGATAACTTGAACTGACTTCCAAGGGGCGTGCTAACAACTTTAGCATCCTGCATATTGAACCTCTCTGTAGTACATTCTCAATGTATTCAGCTTGGCTCAATCTCAACGTCCCTTTAGCTTCATCCCTACTGATTCGCATCCCTAAAATCTGCTTTGCTGCACCCAGATCCTTCATTGTAAATTCCTTTGCTAGCTGCTTCTTCAAACTGTTTATATATTCTAAACACGGTCCTGCTACCAACATGTCATCAACATATAATAACAAGATAATGAAGTTAGACTCGAACATTTTAAAATAACAGTAATGATCCGAATTGCATATTGTGTAACCATTGTTTTGCATGAAGTTATCAATTGTGAATAAAGCTTATGTCATTAGCTCCACTCAACATAGTAAAAGGCAGCGGATGCAATTTCATGTGAAACCACCAAATTTGAGGATGTGTATGCTATAAAGTTCCAAGTATTGGCGTCAGTATTTGTTTAAAGTACTAGTAGCATTGACAAACGTACGAAAATCTAAGTAAAAGGCGAATCGCTCGACGCAACCAGGTCGGCGCAGCACTCAGCGAAATACCCTACATTCCCACATTGGGGAAAAAAACACTGGCTCCGGGAGTAGCTTTTACAATTTACAGCTCCGGAAGCAAGCTGTTGGGCCTGGACATGTGGGCCCACAAACGTTGTGGTTGTCCTAACCCAACTCTCCCTCTCTCTCGCGCGCGGACCCACGCCTGCACTCCTTAACCGCAAGCCTTTTTGCTTTTAAAACTACTCGTGCTGTCAAGAAAATAGTCCCACACCGGGGAAACGGTAGGTTCACAAATACTACGAGTAAGCTTCGACCAGAGTTGGGCCGTGTTGCGTGGGCCTAATAACCTTAGCTTTTGGTGAGCAGTAAAGGGCTGGAAGGTATGGGTCCCCTCATGGAGAGAGATGAACTAGTTCTCCCAAACTACCAGCCCACCAATCTGTTTTTTCACCTTTTTTTAATTATCGTACCAATGACGTCAAATCAGACATAATGCATGATTTCTTCCTTTATATAGGGTCCCAGGTCATCCTGAAAAGTGAAAATGTATGGATTGCTAAAACTAAGTCATGACACAATTCCTGGTTCTTTCTCGTCTAATCACATCTGCATATACGAACTTATTATAGTGTTAATCATTAAGTTTATTATGTCATTGTAACATTAGATACATAATAAATATATTATTAAATAATTATCCAATTCATTAAAATTAGTATGAATTATATTTGGAAAAGGAAAATAATAGGGGCACACCCCCAACCACACCTTCAATCACACCCCTCTCTCATTTGCTATAGTACACCGGGCCCCACATAGGATTTTAAAATTTTAAAATCTCATGTGAAGCACGGTATACTGTAGCAAATGAGAGAGGAAGTGTGGTTGAGGGTGTGCCCCTAGTGTCACAAAAGATGGGGGTAATATTAGCATGACTTATACATCTTAACTCTAGTTTTCTTTTTTGCATTTATCAAATAATTAAAGTTATTAATAATATAATATGATAGTAAATAAATAGATGAAATATTATTAGCACACCAACTGTTTTTACTTTTGTTAGCGAACATTATAGCTAGAATCTTAGAAAAGGTTTCAGCCTTGAGTTAGAAATAGGCAGCTTTGTATATTGTAACTCTTAGATTTTGTTGTAGAAGTTTTTTTCACAAAAAGATTTACAAAGTGAGAAATGAAAAAAAAAAAGATATATACTTTAGCTCAAGAGAACTCTTCGCAAAAAGAGCCTAAACAGAACAACTTTGTCAAGAGTGAAAAAGTATTACTTTCAATAAATTCAGTATGTTACTAATTATGTTACAACTCTGGAAGACTTTTCTCATTTCTAACTGAGCTCAGCCCTCTAGCATTTTCTCCAAAAGGCTTGGGCCACCACCCCAAACCATAACCAGGCCCAATTCATTTTAATATTTACTGGCCGAGCCAGAAATTCATAATAATCGTATCAAAAGGTGATATTACTAATTTTCTCTCATTTTCAATATATTCATGAATTTTAATAAGGTACAAAATATATTTAACTAGATACAATATAATTACAATTGACTTCACATGTCTTTATGTTTTGAAATTGTTAGCACAATAGTATTCATTCCAAGTACCACTTAATACATCCTTTTCACTTATATGAAATGATTCTATGGCCCACTTACTTAAAATGGCCCAATTTGCAACATATCAAAAGGTAACCATCAATTTTGAAAAAGAATATATATATATATAGAGCAAAACTTGTGTCAACTTAAGTGGATAGATAAAAGTTGTCCATCAAACTTTTTAGCCACTCATATTGCCTAGAGATCATTACATGATATGAAAATGTATTTTATATTAATAAATGAGTGGCTAGAAAGTTTGGTGGACATCAACTTAAGTT
>BQKN01065563.1:0-18403 GCA_022839385.1 Asparagus kiusianus | reverse complement strand
TCATAACACATAGTATTCACACAAATACCTTCAATCAACATAAAATAGTTGTCATAAAAAATTTCCAATTTTTGAGATATACCCGCATATATTGTCCTCACTCATACTAGGAAATCCTTACGGACTCTATACATGAATCCTAAGAAAATCTATCCTAACTCCACGACTCGACACAGGATGATCCTAAGGATACTGGAACTAGAGCTTTGATACCAACTGTGACGCCCCCATTTTCACTCATGGCTGCAGTCCAAGCTGAACCCAGAGATGTCAAACCTGCCATGCACCCACACTGTGCAATAACAAGTTTTACCAATCACAGTAATATCCTCTAGTAGGGTCAAATAAAAACGTAAGTACAAAACATGCAAAGAAGTAGAACGATAATAATAGACATAATAAAGAAGATGATATCTCATAAATAAAGGTCATGTCTCAACTGAAAATAAACTGAAATACATTTGGAGTCTGCAATAACATACGATGTCTTAACATGAATCAAAACGAAAAGTCGAACTAAGGCGCATTGCCTTTACAAAATAGAAATAAACTCTAAGTCTAAATAAAATTTTAAAACTACAGTGAAGTCTCTATAAGTAAAAAATACGCGACGGGGACTATGCCAGAACTCCGTCACCCTGCGGCTCTCCAGAACTCCGAGCTACCTAAAAGGGTATTTTTAAAAGAAAAAGAAACAAAAACAAGAGCATCAGAGCGCTACAGCAAGATTACCCCCATCTGCCCCTAGGGGAAGGGCTGCTAGGATGCAGTGGAGACTCTATCTATTAAGCATAGTCTACATATATTATTATTTTTGTATCTAGCGGAATTAATATTCAGACACCTACAAAACGAGACGTAGTGCGTCGAGTAAAATAATCCAAACAAGGAAACCCTCATGTATATACCATATGTCCCGAATCGTAAACATCTAAACATTAATACCGAAATAAGAATAAACAATCCAATGAAACCAATAATTAGAGATCCATAACACGAGACTGGTACGTCGAGCAAAATAATCCAAACAAGGAAACCCTCATGTATATACCATAAGTCTTAAATTGTGAATCTCTAATCATTGATCCTAACTAAGAAAAAAAGATAGTAAAAGAAATAAGATATCAACACATCGTATTTATAATATCTTCCACAATCACTGGAGAGATAGAATAAAATACCAACATATAATTTTATATACTTTTAAAAGTAATGTATCTCAGTTATATAGTTCACTGATAGGTCATATTTATAATCAGCATCTATCATACTTAGGCTCTCAAGTAATTGTCTCAGTGCGACGGACTACCCTATAGGTATCTTGAACTATGTACACGGCTCATTAGTCTCATCGTGATCTCAGTGCATAACATGAGTGCGGGACGGACTACCAAATAGGCATCCTAAAAATATGGCTCACGAGCCTCATCGCACCCTAGTGCGGAACGGACGGCTAGATCAAACCTCCTAAAATCCGACTCAATGGCCTGTACATGTGGAATATCGACGCACTACCTCATGTAGTACTGAACTGAGCTCATTAACGATATCCATCTCATATAAATCATTGTACCTCTGGCATGTCGATGCACTATCCCATATAATACTGAGCTATGCTCATCAATGATAGTTACCTCATGTATAAATCGTATATATCTGGTATGTCGACGTACTATCACATATAGTACTAAGCTGTGCTCATCAACGACATCAAACATGTATATGAACTATATCTAATTCAAATATGATCAAATAAAAATTTATCATAATCCCCTTGGGATTCTTAAATATATAACATAACATATTCATGACTATACGTATAACATCAAGCGTCTCAAAACTCCGCGAACGCACCTCTAAACGGCGCAACAGCTCCACAAAATGAGCAGGAAAAACAAACGTGATATCTGTTAGTAAAATAAGCATATCTTTCTTTAGGAAAACTATTTTTACAAATAGTTTTCTGCTTTAAAAACTAGATTCATATATCTTTCAAATGAATAAGTTTGGTTTAGTTTAGAGTTTATTTGTTATCCCAAATCTTTAGTTAAACATTATATATGTGCAGCCATTTTTCTGTAGGACATGTTGTTTGTAAAAAGAATATATATTTCTCTATACAAATGATTTTTAGGATTAGTCTTCTATTTTATAAATTAGATATATATATCTTTCATTTGGCACTAGTTTGGTTAAATTTGGAATTTATTTTCTATTTTGAAATCTTAGTTAAACATGATACAATTACTGTTGTTTTTTTAAAAAATATTTATTTAGTACATCACTTAAATTTCTCATATATAAATAAAATTATAAAAAACCCTAATGATCATGATCATGATACTATAATAAATAGCAAGAAAAAAATTACTAATCTAGCATTGGTTTATGTTTTCACATCAAAAATTTAAATTTTATCACATCATGTTAAGATTCAAGCATGAAAAAACATATTCAACATCATATTAAACATCTAACTAGTTATTTAACTATGGAGAAGAGTTTGGGCGAAGATAATCTTGCCTTAGATGTTATTCTAAGCTTCTGAAATAACCAGTAACCAAAAATAAGTGCAACCAAGCCGTTTTCCCCTTGCTACACGTAGATGATCTCGCCCTCATGTCAATATTTGCTTCACAAAGCTCTCAAAATTCTCAACTTTAGGGATAAGGATTCAGAGAGAGAAAGAGGAACTGCTAGAGTTTGAAACTCTAATGTAAGGATGTTATTTTTTGTGAAAACACATGTTTATATATATGCAAACCCGAAATAAACCCGTTTGATCCGAACCAGGAATCCTAATCTGACTAGAAAAATAATCTTCGATATTTTGACCATAACTTTCACGTCCGACCTCAGAATGAGGCGATCTATGATTTGTTGGAAAGATCTTGAAGATACCAATAACTTTTGTCTTTTAGGGTTTTCCAAATTCCAACTATATCTGTGAGAAAAAATATAAAATATCTTCACTGGTCATAAATTTTTAGATTTATACATCGAGCATGAATTGTGCATTTGCTCTTATATATATACATATATACATTGAATTGATCTCAAACCAATTCCTAGCATACTCAAATATTATAATATGTTATTATAAATATATAATATATTTATTATTATTTATCACCAAATATTCAAAATTTTTGGAGTTTTACACCAACATAGCATGGGTGCCAAAATTATAAATGTTTATTTTTTCAGGTACCTAAGGAAAACAGGTGGAATTTGGATAGCGGTTGTTCTAAATATATGACTGAAAATATTCAATTATTATCATCTTACAAAAATAAAGATGATGGCACCGTCACTTTTGGGGATAAAAATAAAGGAAAAATCATCGGTATTGGTATGGTTGGTAATCTAAATAAACCTATTATTGATAATATTATATTAGTTGATGGTCTTAAATATAATTTACTTAGTATAAGTCAACTTTGTGATAAAGGTTTTAAAATTGTTTTTAAAAAAGAATCTTACTTTATTTATGATGATATGATTACTATTCTTTTTAAAGGACATAGGAAAAATAATATATATATTTTATCTATGAATAACATTTCAAATGAACATTGTCTTTTTGCATCTTCTAATAATTCTATTTTATGGCATAAACGTTTTGGTCATGTCAATTTTAAACATATCTCTAAAATTTCTAAGAATGATTTTGTTAAAGGTTTACCTAAGATTTCTTATAAAGATAATTTTTGTGATGCATGTCAACAAGGTAAAATGCATAAGTCATCTTTCAAATCTAAAGATGTAGTTTTTACAAGTAAACCACTAGAATTAATTCATATCAATCTTTTTGATCCTTCTAGAGTAGCATCTTTAAATGGAAGTAGATATGCATTTGTTCTTGTTGATGATTTTTCAAGATTTACATGGGTAATATTTCTTAAATATAAAAATGATGCTTTTAATGAGTTTTCTATATTTTGCAAAAGAATTCAAAATAAAAAAATCTCTTTCTATTATTTCTATACGTAGTGACCATAGAGGTGAATTTGAAAAATGAATTATTTGCAATTTTTTATGATAAATATGGTATTTCTCATACTTTTTTTCCTCGAGCAACTCTACAAAATGTAGTTGTAGAAAGGAAAAATAAAACTTTACAAGAATGTGCTAGAACAATATTATGTGATAGTAATTTACCAAAATATTTTTGGGCAGAAGCTGTATCTACAGCATGTTATGTTCAAAATAGAATTTTATTAAGACCTATTCTAAAGAAAACACCTTATAAATTATTTTATGGTAAAATTTCTAAAGTTTATTATTTTAAAGCTTTTGGTTGTAAATGTTTTATTTTAAATACAAAAGATAATTTGGACAAATTTGATTTAAAATCTGATGAAGGAATTTTTGTTGGATATTCAAATCATAGTAAAGCATATAGATTATATAACAAAAGAACATTAGTCATTGAAGAATCTATACATATTTGATGAAATTTTTTCAAAACCACCCATTATTTTAAATAATAATAATGATTTAGTTGATACTATAAATGATACCCCAATGATAGATGCTTCAAAAGATGATAATTTACAAAATGATCTACCAAAGAATTTTGTAGAAGTTAAAAATCATCCACATGATTTAATTATTGATTATATTTATGATAAAGTAACTATTAGATCTCATTTTAATTTAATTGCTCATACTGCTTTTATTTTAATTATTGAACCTAAAAGTATAAAAGAAGCCTTACTTAATAATTTTTGGATAATTACTATGCAAGATTAACTTAACCAATTTACATGAAATAATGTTTGGGATCTTGTATCTAGACCTCAAAATAAATTAATTATTAGAACAAAATGGATATTTAGAAATAAATTAGATGTATCTGGTCAAGTTGTTAGAAAGAAAGCAAGATTAGTTACACAAGGTTATAATCAAGAAGAAGGTATTGATTATGATGAAACCTATGCACCGGTTGCTCGTTTAGAATCAATTAGAAATTTACTTGCATTTGCATGTTTTATTAATTTTAAACTATTTCAAATGGATGTTAAAAGTGCTTTTCTAAATGGTTTTATAAAAGAATAAGTTTTTGTAGAACAACCTCCCGGTTTTGAACATTAAAGTTTTCCAAATCATGTTTTTAAACTTAAGAAAGCCATATATGGTCTTAAACAAGGACCTCGTGCTTGGTATGATAGATTAAAGAATTTTCTTTTAACTTCAGGTTTTGAAATTAGAAAGGTTAACTCAATATTATTTATTAAGAAAATAAATTAAGATATTTTACTAATTCAAATATATGTAGATGAAATTATTTTTGATTCTACTAATAACAATCTTTGTCAAAAGTTTGCTAAGACTATGCAGGATGAATTTGAAATGAGTCACATGGGTGAACTCAATTTCTTCCTTAGACTTCAAATCAAACAATTAAAAGAAGGAATATTCATTAACCAAAGCAAGTATGCAAAAGATTTACTCAAACACTTTGGAATGGAAAATACAATAAGCAAACCGACACCAATGAGTACTATAACATCACTTGACAAAGATGGAACTGGTAAGAACGTTGACCAAAAGTTATATCGAGGTATAATTGGTTCACTTCTATATATTACTGCAAGTAGACCTGATATTATGTTTAGTGTACGTTTGTGTGCTAGATTTCAGTCTAATCCTAAAGAATCACATCTTAAATGTAGAACCACGTAAATTTTATAATGAATATATTGAATTACTAGTGATAAATAATTCCTTGTAAATATTAATCATATATATTTATATATATATATATAATGAATGTGATTATCAGCGTATGGAAACTCATCAAGTGTTTATATGTGAGAGATTTGAGTGGTTTGAGTATCATGTGTTAAATAAGTCTAGGATGACACTTTTCTTCTGAGCGGTCGACCGCAGAGGAGGCGTCAGTCGACTGCACACCAATTTCACACTCAGGAAATCTTTTTCCTGCTGTGCGATCGACCGCACTGGGCGCGACGGTCGACCACCCAACAGGCAGAGAGTTTTCCTGGGTTTGGGTCTTAACGGGTTTCGGGTCGGATTGTGGGGCTAGTATATATACTAATGAACCCAAGAGAGCCTCTTTTCATCTGAAATAAGAAACCCTAGCCCCCTCACTCTTCCCTAAAACCCTAGTTCTCATTTCTTGGTGATTTGGGAGGAGCCTTGAAGGAATTTTCAGCGGACTTTGGTGGGATTCAGCAAAAAGGATCATCATCTTTCAGATCTAGGATTCTATTCTCATCAGATATGAGTAACATCTCGCCCAACTTCACCCTCTTTGTTTTTCATGCTTCATTTGAGTTTTAATTCGGTTTTTTGAGCCTAAATCGTATTTTATGAGTAGAAAATAGATCTTTTTGGTATATGATGTGAAGAACTAAGTATTTCAGATTTAAATGCTCACCAACAAATTTTAATTAATGAGATCTAGATGTAAAAACATTTTTAGCAAAAGTAAAATCTTGTTTTCACTGTTTTAAGAACATCTAAATCATGTTTATATGTTTGGGATCTTTGTGATGGATTTTAAATGTTTATATTTGTCTTTTCCTGCCAAATGACATACTAGAAACATTAGCATTTCAATATCATAAGAAATCATTAAAAATTTTAAGGTTTCGAAGCTGACAGAAACCCAGATCTGGGCTTCTGTCTGCTTCGCGGTCGACCGCAGTGGGTGCGGCGGTCGACCGCGGGTCGTCCAGCTGAGCAGTGAAGTTTCTACTCTCGGCGCGGTCGACCGGAGTGACCTCTGCGGTCGACCGCCACATAGTTTGAATCTCAGTGCTCTTTGGCGCTGTGCGCGGTCGACCGGAGTGACCTCTGCGGTCGACCGACACACAGATTATTTTGCCCTGTTTGTCTTTGTTGAACATTTCACTCGTTCGAGTGTTTGCCTCGATCATCTGACTTTAGTTCTCAGTTTTACTAAGTATCTATGCATGATAGATGACCTGGAATACCAGTTTAGAATCACACACCGAGTTGAGTGTGAAATTTGTATAAGTAGATTTTTCCACGTATATCAATAATACTTGCTCAGTTGCACAGTCCTCGTGTTGGACTATAATCCATAGAAGTCCTCATGTTGGACTATAATCCATTTCAGTCCTCGTGTTGGACAATTACCCATTTATCTCATGTGTTGGGAAATCTCTATATTTAATTCATGTATTGCATATTTTTCTTAACCATGTATGTGGTATTTCACATGAGTTATGACATAACACTTATGTAGAATACGACATGGTATTTATGTAGGACATTACATGATATTGTATTCATGTTTTGAGATGGGTTGTATTTCTTTTACTTATTATTGTTCACGTATTAGACCCCCGGGTTTGGTACTTAGGGATTTTCAATTTGAGATACAAGGTATATACATGAGGGTTTCCTTGTTTGGATTATTTCGTTGGACGTACCTATGCTCGTATTGAAATTTTCTAAGTACTAAAACCCATTGTTTTTAGGATAATTGATTATATATATTTTTTTTTGAGTTAACTATATTTTCTTATACAACGAGCCCTCTCCCTTGGGGTTGGTTGTGATGTTGCTCGCTAGCGCTTTGATGCTCGTTGTCCCTCCCCTTTTTAGGTCACGAGCCAGGAGGCCGGAGAGTCGCAGGTTGATGGCGACACACTTTAGTATTCAGCTATCTATTGTAGTTAAGTTTTATTTTGGAGCTCCATTGTAGTTTTTGGTTGACATTTGAGGACTACTCTCTAGATGTTGTAAAGGCTGTATGCCTTATTTCCTTTACTCAGACATTTTGTATTTTGAGACTTGTTGATAACTCCAGTTTATCTACTTCAGCCATTGACTATGTATTTCTGTATGTTGGATGATGAGATATCTATGTGGTAGTTATCATTTCATCAGTTATCACTTGTATTATCTTTTACTTGCTTTTGTATCTACACCTATTGATGACTCTACTAGAGGGATGTTAATTGTGATGGTGAAACATGTTATTGCACGGTGTGGTGCATGGCAGGTTTGACATTCTTGGTTTCACCTTGGACTGTAGCCTTGTATGAACCCAGGGGCATCACATTAAAGCTGTAAAAAGTATTTTTAGATATCTTAAAGATACTATAAATTATAGGTTGTTTTATCTAAAGAATAGCACATTTGATTCATTATCTTATAGTGATACTGATTTTGCTGTAGGCGTATAAAACTGCTTACAGGTCCCTTAACACAGCTCGGCACGGTGATTCGACAAACCAACGAACCATCGGGCAATATATCCAAGCATGTTCGTTAGACCACAACACCGAAGCCAAGTGAGACACGACGAAGCGGATTAACGAGGCGACGAGGTTAATGAATCACACGCAAACAACGGAATACTTCCAATCGCGTGCCTAATCAAGCTAACGGGTCGATGAATCAACGAATCATCCAACCGTAGAGTCCACCACGTCAATCAAGATAGGGAGCGGACTCGAACAAATCAAGATCCAGAATGCTAAATCAGAGTTCGGATAAACCGCGAAACCGGAAAACAACAAAACGGTAAACACCTGGAGGGCTCGACCGAAACCGAGCCACTCCTAGGTAGCTCGGCCAAAGCCGAGCCACCTAGGTGGCTCGGTGGCTGAGCCACCTAGGGGTGGCTCGGCCATGGCCGAGCCACCTCTTGGTGGCTCGGTGGCCGAGCCACCTAGGTGGCTCGGTGGCCGAGCCACCTAGGTGGCCGGCCGAGCCACCTCTTGGTGGCTCGGTGGCCGAGCCACCCAGATCTGGGCCCAATCTGAGTCCAGATCTGGTTTGAGGAGCCTATAAATAGACCCCTAGGCTCATTGTTTTGGAGGTTGGAATTTTGGTGAACTTTTGAAGCGAAGCTCTGCTGGATTGAGATCTAAACCTCGGAGTTTTGAAGCTTTGAAGACTTGAACTTTTTAGATCTGGTTCTTGGCGATCATCCACACCAAACAAGGCAGGAGTTCGAGAGAGATCAGATCTGAGATCTACACGGTTACCCTCCGGATCAAAACTTGGTTTTTGATCCCGAGAAGAGTATCGATTTCGCTTGGTCGATTTCGATTACTTGAGGCTATTATTTCCTTGGTGAAATAATACCCCCAGCTGTTATTTCCTTCGTGAAATAACACCCATCATACCGTGTAGATCCGACCGGATTAAGATCGCACGGTGGTCCACGGATTATCCCCGGCGTAGGCGAAGAACCCACACAAGCAAGAGACCGAAAAACAGGATCTTGTGATTTGTTCCAAAAAAGGAAAGTTGTAATCTTTTTATATTTTTCTTTGATTTTGTTGTAATCGGATCTTATAAAAAGACCGGATCTTTTGTAACCGATAAACTGTTGCTTAAGAGAACAATGACATCAATGAAGACAAATTTTCCCGCGAACAATCTGGCGACCACAGTGGGAGCCACCGATCTCGCTGCCGAGATCATTGCGTCGTAGTCGCGGATCTCAATCCCGGTCGAGGAGGAGGTCGAGTATGAATTCGACCAACAAAAGTTCGAGGAGTATCTGTCATCCTCGTCCGGATCCACCTCCCCCCGCAAGTCCAAGAAGTTCTCCTCCAGGAGAAAAGTCCGTTGGTATGAAGAAGTAGAGAATACCAACAAAGATCTCACCCCGATCGATGCCGAAGTTGCATCGAGTGAAGTTCCACCGACCTCCAACCAGGTCAAATCTGTTCTGGCCAATTCCTCCGTTGTCGAAGACATAGTAACTCTTTCAAAGAGAGCCCACCAGAGGCGACGTCAACGCCTGGCACGGCAATTCGCAAAGGCAATGGAGTCCACTGACGAAATCCGCTAGAACGCTGGTCTGAAGAACAGGAGAGGCAAACAGCCTCAACAACTAATGAATGGCAGCTCCTCCAAGCCGCCAACGAATGAATGGATCCGTGTCAAACGGAATCGTTCGACACTTGAGGAGCGCATTCGCAAGCGCCACGCACTATCAGCGTAGGCACGGGCTCAAGTCCAAGAAGCCCACAAAAGACTGCAGAAGGAAGTGGCCAAGAAGCTGCCACCAACCCACCAAGTATGGAGGCCGAAGTCTGAAGCAGCGATTCAGGCTAAGGAACAATCATTGCAGCCTTCAAAGCAAGTTCAACCTCCCGAACCATCCCGAAGAAGGAGGTCAGTTTTAGAGCGCCTCGGTCTACTTCCCGATGAGGGATGCAAAACTCTAATTCAAGAACGTTTGGGCCCGATAAAGAAGCCCCGAACGACTCAACATGCTGGGGGTCGCCGCCACCCTCAACATGACAAGGAGTTCATGGCGACTACGTGCACCAGTTTGCGCATTGAAGTCCAGGAGCCCACCGAGAACTCATGCACACAAAGGCGTGTTTCGAGACGCGTGACTCTTGGAAGCCCAAAGAAGGCAGCTCACCCTCAGAAGGAAACATTGTCATCTGATGATGATAGCGTTATACCTGAGAAGTCGTGCCAACACACGATAGGTTACTCCGACCTTCAAACCGACGAGTTGTACTATTGTGTTGGGGGTACAAGTAAAACCAGGAAAAGGAGTCCTCGAAAACTAGAAACTCAGTGCCCCTGTTTCAAACTCATTCGAGCAGTATTGTCTGAGTGCAACTGCATCAAGACAGTCCCCGAAAGAATTTCGGTTTTCGAAAGGCTCAATACCGAAACACCGAAACCAAGGCCTAGGCATTTTCGACAAAGAAGAACGGTAGTCGAAGATGGAGAATTTTTGAGGGTCACCACTAATATGACTAGCAAAGGGACATCGACACGGGATAATCCCGAGTTGATTCCGGAAGCACCCCGGCGTGTAACCCGTCTGCAGTCTGGAGCTATCATACGAGCGACTTATGGTAGGATTCGGACAAGACCACCTTCAGAAGATGAAGAATCGGATGCCGGCTCTGCGGTCGCATTAGATAATACAGTGTCTAGCGAAGAACAACCCTACGAGTCACTTATGATAAGCGCGGAACAAGTGGCCAAGATGCTCGAAGAAGCCATGGCCAAACAATAGGAGAGCTTCAGGTTTGAAATGCAGATGGCCATGCAGAATATGAGAGAAATACATGACCAACAAATCCAAGCACTGACAAACCAGCAAGGCGAACCAAGTCGTCGTAACCAGGTTAATTAGGAAGATGAGGACGCACATGCGGATGAAGCTCACAATACCAATAATCCTCCCGTCAATGCAGGGGTAGTAACGAGAATGCTAACGAAAATACAGGTGAAAATTTGAAGATTAAAAACCTTGAGAGCAAAATCAATACGTTGATTTCAGCTCAAGAGATGAAGAAGACGGGCATTCCTTATCCATACCCAAGAGAATGGGAATCAATCCCGTATCCGGCAAAGTTCAATCTAATTAACTTCACGCCGTTTGATGGGAAGGGTTCACCCACTCAGCATTTGATTTACTTCAAATCACACCTAGGGGTTATCTCTGGTAATGAGCCTCTGATGGTACGGTCCTTCGTTGGCACTCTTCGTAGAGCCACTTTCGATTGGTATCGCGGCCTCAAGCCAGGAAGCGTGAATAGCTGGGACGATATGGAGACTAAATTCCTCACCAACTTCTTCGATGACAACACCGAGATATCCATCGGGTCATTGCTTGACGAGAAACAGAAAGACGGGGAATTAGTTGACACCTTCGTCAAAAGGTTCCAGAACAAGGCAATGAACTGTCGGGACCCGATCACTGAGGAGTTCATTCTCCAGACTTGCCACAACAACCTCGCATTGGACGTGTTGGAAGCAATGGGGACAGTACCGTCCAAAACATGGAAGGATTTGAAGGTCCGAGGAGAGCAAGCCGAGCGATTCCTCAGAAGGAAGAAGGCGGAGAGAGGCCAACGGCGACGAATGCTCAAACACAGAATTTCGTCCCACGAGGGAAAGGTAAGGCACATGCTAATGCAGTTGATGCTAATCAAACTTTCTAATTGCAACCTCAGCAACAGCCACAGCAATAAGCACCACAACAATCGCAGTCACAATGGCGACAACGACCTCAGAAGCAGAAATCTTCGGAGCCAAGATTTCCTAAAGTGTACTCCTTCAAAGATGACGAAGTTCCCGTTATCTTTAAGTACCTGTTGGAAAATAAAAAAATCCAGCTGCCGGCGATTGTGGATCAAGGAGCTAGCAAAGTGACGGATCCGAAGTATTACGCATACCATAGAGTGGTCCATCACCCTACAAGGTCATGCTATCATCTCAAGGATAAGATCCAGGCGTTAATTGATGTGGGCGTCATAACCCCGAAGCCGCCCAAGAATGTAGGAACAAATGCAGTATTGATTAGCTTTGGATCAGTACCCACAACGTGGTTTGAACCAAAACGCATCACCAAAGTGGGAATGAAGACAGTAAACGACGACCCATACGGACAACGCCAAAAAGGACTTGCGCCACACACAGCCCCAAACGGTGAAATCCTCTGGGTCCATCCTGATCTTATTGAAGACGAGCAGTGGGCGACTTCCTCGACCAGAAAGGGTAAAGGCAAGTCCTGCAATGCTACTTCCGCGATCTTCGAAGAGGATGGTGATGAAGCTCCTACCTTCCCGCTCTCCGAAGAAGAACAAGAGGTTTTTGCCACAAGAAGCGGAAATCAGTATCACTTCAACTATCCATCACCTAGTGATCAGTTAGCTGAACAGGGGGTAACTAAACGGAGACCAGCCAAAACTCTCACGGAACTAGGGGTAATTATGACTCCTAGACCGGTTGAAGACGCTCGACGAAAGCCGGTCGATAAACAGAAAGAAAAGAAGCCCCAGGAGGTTCAGAATCCGAAGCAGTCTCGTTTCAATCGTCCGATTAGAAGAGATAAACCGAAGAGCTCGAACACTCCGCGCATCTTTGATATTATGGCTCAATTAGCTAACATTCCAGCGCGGATAACACTGTATGATTTGCTGTGGTTATCTAAAGAAACCATGGAAGCCTTACAAGAAGCCTTAGCCGATTTAGAAGTGTTCCTTACTCAGATCAAGCCGGTGCCTGAAGAGCCAGAACTGTGAATTCAACACTACAATATAGCGGCTAAAAACCTTACCTGCATTACCTTCACCAAAGAGGATATGCAGACGAAGAATTCGAACCATGATCGACCCCTATATTTCATTAGGTACATTGGCTCCAGCGAAGTCAACCGAATCCAAGTGGATCCGGGTTCCGCTCTGAGTATTATGCCGCTTCGCTTGATGTATAGCCTCGGCATTCCGGTTAGTAAGTTGGCATCCACAGGCACTGTTATCTATGGATTCAACACTAGCGGGTCAAGACCCTTGGGTAAGATCTGGATAAAATGTCAAATGGGTGATTTGAAGATGGAGGTCACATGTTAAGTGATTGATGCCGAGACTTCATATAACTTACTATTGGGTCGACCTTGGATTCATAGTAACGTTATAATTCCCTCCACTCTCCATCAGTGTTTGAAATATGTCGACACTAATAATAAGGTTAGGACGGTGGTCGCGGATAAGCAACCATTCAAAGGGTTTGAGAATTATTTCACTGATTCTCTCCTTTATGGTAACGAATCCGATACTAAATCAACGGCCCATAGCACGGACAGCAAAGAAGAAGCTGATACCAAAGCCGGACTTGATTACAATGGAGGTTTTGTTTTAAATGACATTGTACCCTTAGTAATCAATCATGACGATGAACAATCGTCAGATGGCAGTTGTAACTGGCAACTTGCCAACAATGAAATAAATGATGATTTAGAGTACTCACTGTCTCTTGATGATGTGATAAAGGGATTGTATGATAATCCCGATTTATATACACCACTTCGATCGTCCTATATAACAAAGAAACACCTCCAGCATTCTTTCGGAACAACCCTGATCGTCCCTACCAAAATAGGAGGCGAAAAAGAAATGATTTACGGTAAAGAAGAGAGTTTTCCATTACCAGATCATTTCATAAGAGAAGATGAGAATGATGATAAACCTGGTCTGCATTTATCTAAGTATAGTCCGGAAGCGCGCAAGCTCATGGAAAAACAGGGATATGATTTCACATTCGGAGAAGGTTTATACTTCGATCGAGGTCTCCGTATTCCAGCTAAAGCGGCATATGTACCAAAAGGGAAACCGGATGATTATTATAAATTCAGGCGGGGATTAGGGTATGTCTCTTCTTCAGAAGACGAATGTTGCTGGTTAATCAATAACCAATCATCTAGGCAATACAAAGATGGGTACTCGTCAGATTCCTCGGAATGGGATTCCGATATAAGTCTGGGGGAAGTATTCAAAGCCCTAATGACGAACATGACTACAGCTGATCCATTCATAATGGAGGACGACGATCAAATGCCAACATAGGAAGACCCATGGGTTCATCACCTGAACATGTAGTATGGTGATAGGTTTGAACAGAGGAAACCCCCCACTGAAGATAAAATAGTCCAAATTAACATGGGCGACGAAGTCAACCCAAAGCCTATATTCATCAGCGATAGTCTTCCCTCAAATGAGAAGGAGGAATTAATTGCTCTCATCAGGGAATATATTAACGTCTTCACTTGGAACTATGAAGACATGCCAGGGCTCGACCCCAAGGTAGCAATGCATCGCCTCGATATCAAGTCGGGTGCCAAACCTGTCAAACAACAGCAAAGACGGTTTCGTCCGCAGATTATGAAAGCCATCGAGGCAGAAGTTAAGAAATTGATCGACTTAGGATTTATCCGAGAGGAGCAACATCCAGACTGGCTAGCCAATATTGTTCCAGTCATGAAAAAGAACGGTAAAATTAGGATTTGCATCGACTTCAGGGACCTGAATTCGGCATGTCCAAAAGATGACTTTCCTCTCCCAATCACGGACGTCATCATCGATAATACATGCGGATTTGAGAGAATGTCTTTTATGGATGGCTTTTTAGGATATAACCAGATCAAGATGCACCCGGATGACGAGAAGCATACAGCGTTCAGAACGCCTCTAGGTGTCTTTTGTTACACGGTGATGCCTTTCGGTCTAAAGAATGCAGGCACCACGTACCAGCGAGCAATGACTAAGATTTTCCAAGAACATCTCAGGAAAACAGTCGAGTGCTACGTTGATGATTTGGTTGTAAAAAGCTGCAACAAAGAAGATCACATCAAGGACTTGAAGACGATGTTCGATCTCATGCGGAGTCATCAATTGAAGATGAACCCCACTAAATCCTTCCTTGGAATGTCCAGCGGAAAATTCCTTAGATTCGTCGTCACCACTAAAGGTAAAGGCGATACATGAACTGCAACCCCCTAGAAATCTAAGAGAACTCAGAGGATTGCAAGGGCGTTTAGCTTACATTCGGCGGTTCATCTCAAATCTTTCTGGGAAGTGCCAACCGTTCTCTAAGCTAAACAAGAAAGGTGTGTCATTTGTTTGGGACGACGCCTGCCAAAAAGCACTCGAAGATATCAAAATGTATCTGACGAATCCTCCTGTTCTCATTACACCAAAATCAAGTAAACCGTTCTTGATTTACATCAAGGCGATGAACCACTCGATAAGTGCTTTACTAGCACAAGACGATGATAACGGTCACGAACAGGCAGTCTATTACCTAAGTCGGACCTTGGTAGGCGCCGAGTCTTGATATCCGATGATTGAAAAAGAATACCTCGCATTGGTATTCGTAGTACAAAAGATGCGATATTACTTGGTTAGACAGACGATTTACGTTATTTCTAACGTTAATCCAGTATGGGTATTTATGACTCAATCGGGTTCTATGAATTGGCGGTTAGCGAAGTGGGCCCTTCTCTTATCCCAATATGATTTGCACTTCAAACAGCAGAAGTCGATCAAAGGACAAGCAATTTGTGATCTTTTGGTGGCAAACCCAACAACGGATACGGCAGAAGTATATGATGACTTGCTGGATGAAACCCATGAGGTTAACACTACATCGCACCAACGAGTATGGCAATTATACTTCGATGGTGCTTCAAGAGCAGCTAATGTGGCAATAACCCTCGGATGTTCTAAAGTCTCCTCCGGAGTTGGAGTTGTCTTAGTTTCCCCGGGGAAGCATGTGATGCCTCGGACTTATTCACTGACTGATCCATGTTTCAATAACGTAGCCGAGTACAACGCGCTTCTCATTGGACTTAGTTTTGCCAAGGAGCTAGGGGTCGAATATCTTGAAGCTTTTGGGGATTCTCAATTGATAGTCAACCAAGTCCGTGGAGAGTATGAAGTCAGGAACCAAGACCCTATCCCGTACCACTAGGAGGCCATCAAAATGGCAGATTCTTTTGAAGAATTCTTTATCGAATACATCCCTCGTCTCCAGAACGCTTATGCGGATGCACTGGCAGCACTAGCGGTATCACTTGCGTAACCCCCCGAAACTGAAATGCTAGTCACAGTAAGATCACATCAACTCTGCATACCTATATACAATATGGATATCGAAGAGGAAGATGATAGAAACATAAGCGCCAAGGAGGTGAACTCAACTCAAATTGAGTCTGAGTCCCGAGATTGGCGTTTTCCTATCATTGACTACGTCCAATATGGTATTTTGCTAGAGGATGTAAAAGAAAGGGAATCAATCCGCCGAAGAGCACCAAGATTCTTCTATAATATCGAGACTCATACGTTATACCGTCGAGGGTACGATGGTTTGTTACTCTGATGCCTTTCGAACGAAGAAGCAGAAGAAGTTCTTAAGGAAGCACACGAAGGAGAATGTGGCGCGCATCAGCCCGGTCCCAAACTGTATGATCGCATTAGGAGAATAGGATATTTTTGGCCAACAATGGTTCATGATGCAATCAAATACGCCCAAGAGTGTCATGCTTGTCAAGTACATGCAAATTATATGCACCAACCACCGGAGCGTTTACACACGTTAACCACATCTTGGCCGTTCGAGACATGGGGTATGGACATTGTCGGTCCTATTTTTCCCCCTTCAGTCAAAGGCGATCGATTCATTCTCGCAGTCACGGATTACTTTTCAAAGTGGGCTGAAGCGATTCCGCTTAGAGAAGTGAAGACGAACAACATCATCAATTTCATCAAACATCATGTCATATACCGACACGGCGTGCCAAGACGGATCATTCATGACAACGGTCCACAGTTCATAAACAACGCTTTCGTCAGGTTTTGTGACAAGTTCAAAATTCAAGATGTTTCGTCAATAGCTTATTATCCCGCTTCGAATGGATTAGCTGAGGCTTTTAACAAGACGATCATTAAGATCCTGTCAAAGCTCGTGAAGACGAATACGAGACTGGGACGATAAACTCGATGAAGCACTCTGAGCTTATCGTACCACCATACGCACACCTACAGGAGCCACCCCATATTCGTTGGTATACGGATGTGAAGCTGTGCTACCATTGGAAATCCAAATCTCATCCCTTCGGATCGCTCTCGCAACTGAGATGATGACAGAAGAACAACATCAGAAACGTCTCGAGGAACTTGAAATGTTGGATGAAAAGCGCTTAGAAGCTCAACAACACATTGAGTTTTATCAAGCCAGAATATCTAGGGCTTTTAAAAAAAGAGTCCGACAGAGAAGCTTCAAGGAAGGAGATCTGGTCCTCGCTGCTCGCCAACCGATAATCCTCAATTCTAAGAAGAAAGGTAAATTTGAACCCAAATGGGAAGGGCCGTTTGTGATAGACACAGTCTACTCAAACGGCGCATATCGCCTGATTACTCAAGAGGGTGTCAGACAATTAATGCCAATAAATAGGAAGTTCCTGAAAAAGTACTATCCCTAGTACATTCAGGATAACCCATTTATCGGGAAGTTCCTTGAAGAATAATACACTTAATATTCTAGAGGATAACCCAAAATCATTTTCACCACCAAAATCCCTCACTGATCAATTTCAATTGACAGTGAGTCCACCAAAAATGTCTTTCTGGCCCAAGCCACCAACAAATTCCCCTCTTGATTCTTTCCACGAACAAGAGGTCCACTTTTAGTTCAGAGTCCCCTTTCGATAAACGAAAGAACTCCCTTCTTTTTTTCTCTTTGGTTAAACCTCCTCATGGTTATAACCGAAGTTAAAATTTCACTTCGATAAATGAAAAACTCATTTAGATAACCAATCCTATAAAAGGTAAGTTTATCTAGATCTTCCAGATTCTCGGAGTGGAGATCCCACTTTTAGTTTCTTTTGCGCTGGAAATAGAATATAAAATTCTTCCTTTCCAGAATCAAGAAATAGAATATAAAATTCTTCCTTCCTTGTATTCGGGTTCGCCTTCACCCTAAAGAAGACCGGGAAATAGAATATAAAATTTTTCCTTTCCCACAACAACCTTTTCCAAGAATTTATCAATCTAGGATTCATCCTAGAAAGTTTATCCCGAATCCTAAGCAGGGATAAGTCTGCGCCTAACACGCGCTGCCGTTTTAGTCTTTCTCC
>BQKN01065562.1:372079-414169 GCA_022839385.1 Asparagus kiusianus | reverse complement strand
ATTATACATATTTAAACTCAAGATAAATCTCATTTATTTAAAGTAATAAAATAAATATAAAACAATATTTTTAATATTTAACCACGTGCATTGCACGTGCATAAAAACTAGTAAATATTTAAAAGTACAAGAGAAGTTCTTCAGTTAAAGGCATTTTGGTCATTTGGATGCATGTAATTTTTATGCGCATTGTCACATCTAATAGGGGTGGGAGGATGACATTAATCCCCAAGTTTTTTATATTGATATTTCAAATTAAGTCCCTAAAATATGTATATTTTAAATTAGTGACTCAAATTTCATAAGTTAGATATAATGAGTCCTTCGTGTTAAATATTTGTTATCTTTAACTTCTGATAGGCTTAAGGTGGTTAAAATTTCACCTAATAAACCTTTTTTTAAGGATTGGGAGTTTAAATTATCCACAAGTTGAGCTATGATAAAACAAGCACACTGATATAATCATACTCCCCTGCACATTCTTTATATATTAATTAATCTAATTTACATATTTACATTGATTAATGGATGGACTAGTTAAAAAATCACAGTATTAGTTCCAAAACTAATATGACCCTCTTATACTTAATATGTATATTTTAATAAACTCATCCATAAAATTATTTCACATAACTGGAAATTTGGGAGTCTTTATATAAATTTATTGGAACAACGAAGAATCACTCCATTAGGGAGTAGATTTTATATCATGAAATAAGAGGAGATATTGATATGAAACAGTACTGTAATTTCTTAATGTAACATCCATGAAAATTTCATCAAGATATTGGGTAGTTGTGAGAGAAAAGAAAAGAAAAATAAATTATGCATACAAGCTAGTAAATAACAAATATCACAACTGAATACTACTAAAGAAAAACTATAAAGACATCAACGGAATATACTTGTTGAAGGAGACCCTAACAAAAGAGATTCTTAACGAAGAAGAGAAATTGCTATGAAAAATTGTGTAATTTCTTGGCCTATATATAGGCATGAGATGCTGTATTCCCTACCCGAGAGCTTTCTGTTGTTTGAAAAAAAAAGCTATCAAACAAATATGTTGTTGATAGTTGCTCAGAAATTTCAGAAAACTATCAGTTAAAAGAACAATATCATTTTATGCCGGATTAGGAATTTAGGATCACGTATGTAATTTTTTCTATGAACATTTTTTCCCAAACTTAATTTTTAAAGAGAGTATGATATAATATGATATGATATGATTGAATTTCCTATCTAATGACTCAAAATTAAATTATTCTATTTTTTATCATAGGACAGGGCAGGAAAAAGAAAAGAAAGAGAAGGATGTATCTCTCTATATATTTGACAATGTAATAAACAGCCCACTATATATAGAGATTAGTCGTAATATGCAAATAGAATAAATTAAAGAGATTCATATAGAAAAAAACCCGAAAAACTGGACCCACCCAAGGTTCCTCCTCTTTCCCCTTCTCCCATGGCGGGTTCGAAATATTAAGGAAGGTTGGTCTCAAATTCGAAACCCTAGGGGCTAATATTTGATATTCCGCATTTCAAATCCTAAAACATTATAGAAGATGGGAGGAGATTCGAGCTCTGAAGAAGTTGGTTTGGATCTCCTTCAGCAGTTGGAACTCATCTTAGAACACGATAAGCTTATGTAAGCTCTCTTCCCTTTTCGCCCTGCAAATTGCCATCTTTACTATATTTTCTCTGTAAGTTGATGTTAATTGTATTTAAAGTTATCAAAAGATGCAATCTTGATTGAATTTGAGTACTTCATAGCATTTAAGTGTCATGTCTAATGATTAAAACCATAGAAATGCAATCACTTGGGTCCATACGATTTACAACTAGCTCCATAAAAGGATTGACTTGATATCAGAGAACTTCCCAACTTGCCATTTTTCCTGTTTGATTTGACAAGGGCTTGATTTGACCATAGTATTAGGTACGACCGTAACAAATCAATAGCCAAGTCAATTTTTGGATAAAAGTGCAGCAAATTTATATGAGAAACCAAACTTGAAACACAATACATGTCAAAGGTCTCTGCCACTACGTGAAAACTCCGAAGATGGGGTGAGGGTTGAGAGTTGTAGTTTTATATTCTAACAATTCAACTAGCTACGAGGAGCTAGATTGAGTTTGGTCTTGGGAAAATTTGTATACCTTTTTGGTCCTGGCTTTAATGGTGGCAATGGTTTGATATCGGTGGCATACTAATACACATCTAGAGAAGTGAAGCAAGTCAAGATACTACCTTGAAGTTAACACCATGGATAATGGAAAGACTAATGGAGTGAAATTATTATGAGGGGCTAAACTGATTTATGTTAGAAAAAACCAACATCAGGAGGCATTTTCATGGTAGGGATATTCATCGAAGAATTTATACAATTGCAATCCTTGATATTTGATGAATATTTATGAGTAGATACTGGTTACCTCTTCTCATTCATTCATTCTTTTGTCCTAGTCACCTATGACAGTGCTCATGAGTACCTTTTTTAGTAATACATTTTTTTACCTGATTCTATTTGTAATCCTTTTTTTTCCTTTGCCAACTGCGAAGTATTACTATGCAC
Source organism: Asparagus kiusianus (assembly GCA_022839385.1). Classification (NCBI taxonomy): domain Eukaryota; kingdom Viridiplantae; phylum Streptophyta; class Magnoliopsida; order Asparagales; family Asparagaceae; genus Asparagus; species Asparagus kiusianus. Next base: position 411,593 of record BQKN01065562.1, on the reverse strand, counting down.
ATATGGTGACTTCTAGGAAGTCTTCATTTAGGTGATACACAGGAAATTTTGATATTAGGATCTTCAGATAGTATCATTGTTTTAAATATCCCCGACATGGCCCGATATATCCTTTTGCAGGGCTTGCCGCAACTGATATGGTCTTTAAGTATCCTTTACCGCTTTTTGGCTATTTTGAGTGATAAATCCCCGATATGGCTGATATATTAGCCGATATGTGGACCAATATATCTTTTTATATAGCTTGTTGCAAAATAATATACCGTGTTTGGAATTTTTGGGCGAGATATCAAGATTTCCCCATTATATCAAATGGCATTTTGCCCTAAAAAATGCATATCGAACATTGCAACGTTGCTTTGCACTTTTGTTTGTTTTAGAAGGTTGATTATTGATCCTAAACATATATTATTCATATTTTGTATGCTTAAATTTTATTACATATGTTGAGATTACATTTTAATGCGTTTTACTATATATGTATGCGAACATTCATTATGGCATTCCGATATTTACCACATATCCCGATGTTTCCCCGATATCCGCAATCCGATATGAATTTTGGCCATCCGATATTTCCCCGATATCCAATATTTAAAACCTTGGATAGTATTCTATTAGATATTTGAATTGGTTGGAAGATTTGATAGCATTCTCGTATTTTTTTTATAAAGATCAAGCAGATATTAGAATGGATCTATAAAGAGGATCATTATCCTTTATTTAGATTTGGCTATCAGGGTCAGTTTCGCATATGCTGGTCCGTTTATCCCCCAACCCTTACACACTTCTATATTTGTAAGTGTTTTTTGAGTCTTGACTGCAGTAATTGCTGATATTATTTACAGAACCAAAATCATTTAGGGTGCATAAGCCATAGACTTTACTTCTTATGTTAATGTGTGTTTACTATTGATTTCGAGTTCAGTTTATTTGAGCAGAATTATAGTTGTCCTTCTTCAACTTATTTATGTTTATATGGCTTTGTTTTCATTTTTATGCAGTGATGAAGTAGGCTTCGTACACCCCGACCAGTTTCCAGCTCTGAATGAAGGTCCAAGTAGTTCACTATCCCCCGTTTGCATTCTAGGTCAATCAGCAGATGACATCCTCAATAAAGACACAGTAGAGTTGCATGTGGTACAATATGATGAGAAAGTTTTCTGGAATAAAGATCATAAATTGGCTATCTCAATTCTTGTTTTACCCCAGTTGTATAATGCTGCTCTGAATGTATATATGGATGCAAATAGAAGATATAAACAGTCAATCAGGTCACAAGTAAACAAAGGTTCCTTTGATGATGCAAACTGTGGATGTGATTTTGATCAATTTCTTGAAAGTGAAGTCCTAAAGCATACCAGGGCACTTTTGATTCTCAGTTATGACTTCAAGAGTGCATGGAATTCCAGGTTTTTTTCCTTTTCCTGATGACAGTAACATGTTTATTTTCTCTATTTGTCCTTACTTTCTTTGGTTGCTTATCTAAAGTGCTATAATATTAATGGTAACTTCTCATTAAGATGGTTGTGTCTATTTAGTTTAGATTACAAGAATTTGGACATTCTAGCACTGGTATATATTTTGAGATTCCTTAATATGACAGTTTTTATAAATTCTAATATCTTATTCAGGTGCAGATATTCTCTTGAGATGTCCACCTACATTTGTACTTCCGAGGCTCTTTAGACTCAAGGGCTTCATTAGAAATTTTGCATAGGAAGCCATGTGAATTATTGTTAGAAACATGCAATTGAGCCCTTTTGTGGCAAGCACTACTAATGTTTATAACAGGAATATTATGCTCAACTGTCAGACATTTATTCTATCTTCAGTTATGTTCATTGTTGAATAACAGTGGCATTCATCATTCGATAGGAAGCTTGTCCTATCAAGAAAACAGGAGCTGTCATTATTTGTGGACGAATTTCAGTTATCTGCACTAATCCTTTCATATGCACCAAAAAGTGAAGGTGCTTGGAGCCATAGGTAATCTCCATGATATTTTACATCAATGAAGTTATATGAATTTATTGATACTAGTATTTTTTGTTTATTATTTATTTTTTAGTTATTTTTCATTAAAGGAAACGTTTCTCCTTTGTTATTTGTCAGGGATTTCTACTTCTATTTATATTTTTATGTAGGTCTGATCAATGCGTGGGACTTAATCAAGAAAAGTGTATAATTTCAGGCAGTGGACAGTAAAGATGATTGCAGAAAAAGTTCACGATCTGCAGGAGCTTGTAAAAAAAGAATCAGAGCTGGTGAAGAATATTGCTGAGGTTTATTTTCCATGCAGCATATGCCTACTTTAAGTATTGAAGGTTTTATTAAATTACAGCTTCATGAATTGTGTAAATGAGTTTCATCCAATTTCCATATTCTGTTTTTATACTGTACTGGATGATAATTGAGAGTGGTTGATAATTAAGAAAGAATGCAATATTAAGTAGTACATGTACTAAAGGAGATTGTCCTTTGGCCATGTACTACTATTTTGCTAAATGGGTGATATTTTGGTGTGTTAACAATATACTGGCAGAAATAGTGCAGAGATATGAGAAATAGAAACTGTGTCTGATGTATGATATTAACTTTTCTTTTTTGCTTGTATAAGATAATAGTCCAGACTTTCTTTTTATATGCTTGATTCTCTCCATTTTTTTCTTTTGCAGAAATCAAAAATGAATTATCGTGCTTGGAATCATCGATGCTGGCTTGTTCTATACATGACGGAGTCACAGGTAACATCATAATATTGATGTTCTTGCAAACTTACTATTTTAGTACTATTATGTCACATAGATACTGTGGTTAACTATCCTTTAACTTTGAGAGAGTTATTATAGCAAATTAATCAGAGTTCTCAAATTCATATTGATGTGTGACCACTAGCCAGTCAACCAACGGTTTAGTTATTGTTTACTCTTCTATTTGGCAATGAGAGGCACTATTACTTGTTCTATACTGCATGGCTGTACTTATATCTTTCTTAGTGAAGGAAAATCGAAAACCTGTATCTCCTTTTCCTAGTGTGGGATCCTTGTGACTCTCTTCTTATTTCTTGAATGTCAAAGTTGCTCCAGTTTAGTATGATGAGTGTGTATATACTAACACTACAGGTTCTTGATGAGTTGAACATGTCAAGAAAATGGGCCGAATTGCATGTTGCTGATAACTGCTGCTTCCACTACCGTCGAGTGAGCTATCCATCCATTTCTTGCTATTGTAAATTATGTAGGATGAGTATTATCAGTTCTATTCAGAGAATATATGTTGTGTGTATTAGATTTTTTTTCTATAGCATTGCACAATATATAATTCAAGATTGGTAGGGTTACACAATCCTTTCATAGGGATGGGTTAGTAGGCATGTGTGAGTTTTGTGTGTGGGGGCATGGGTATATGTGTTTGTGTAGTGATATGTGGCGAAAAAAGTCATCATATTTAAATCGTGGACAGCTGTGAAGCCTCCGGTCCATTTTTTCCTAGGGTTTATTGCACATGGACCCACTATGGTATCGCTGTTTTGACTTTCTACCCAGGGGTTTCATTGCTGCAGATAGATCCCCTGGGTTAAATATTTTTCGCTCTTTATCCTGAGTGAAATTTTGGTTGGTACTGCCCCTAGATGAAATTAGAGACTATCTAATCTAAATCAAGAAATTAGATCTCGCTGTGTGTGTGTGTGTGTGGGGGGGGGGGGGTATTCTACCCACAACCAAGAAACTACAGGGATCTGTGTGCAATTAACCCTTTTTGATTATGAGTCTTGTAGCCTAACGTTGGGCAGGAGGTGCTGTCTGAGTGTATGACACTGCAAATAAATTATTCAGTGCCCGTAGACAGTTAACCTGCATGTATTGTTCACCTTTTATTCTTTCCTTGATTGCAGAGGTTAATGCTTAGAATTCTAAGTAATGGAGACGTAAAAGAAGGTGGAGAAAAGCCCTTTAATTACAATTCCAATGTTTATGCTGTATGGAAGGTATGAAGATTTCATTGCAGCTGCATCATTCTTATTAATGTATTAGTGAAAGCCTGTTTCCGGATGGGTTAGCTATAGAATATGATGGAAAGCTCCATAAAAGAATTGACCAAATTTTAACTGAATCAGACTGTATGAAAATGTCTTTACTAAGTCTTTAGTTCCTCCGCATTTTGTACTCTGATAGCCAGCTGAGCATGATTAATATATAGGCTTCAACTTGAGAAGTAGTAGAGTAGTTAGTAAATTAGCCAAGTTAGAGAATGGTTTTTAGTCCAACATAGAAAGATTATGTAAATGAAATTTATTTGTTTCCTATAAATAAACTTGATTATCTCTCTCTTGGATTAAGTCACTTTCCATCGTAACATTTACCTTTGGCTGTCGACATGGAAATGAATACCGTGACTCAGTGCCAAAATCTTTTGAGGATTGTTGGGACTTGGGTGGTAGGTAAACCTACATCTTGTCATGCAGTTTTAAGCTCATGCAACCAAGAATAAACCCTCGGAAAACCTATGCTATGAACCAATCTTGACAAATACATAAGACAATTAGAAATTCTACCAGAAATTCATGCCCATCTGAAAGCTCTTCTGCAAGACATAAGAACTGCACGAAACGACATACAGATTTCTTTATCAATAGCATAGTGTTGCTGTTTTCTCTTTGTTCTTCGTATTGTTTTTTCATTATATAACCGAGGGCAGCAATCTTATAGAAGCACAAGAAGACAGTTATTAATTTATCAACATATAAATAATAAAGATCTTAAAAACACATATAAGGAGAAAACTACTGATTTATAAGTTTATTGCTGTCAACTTCAGTGTTTACCATGGCACCAATGTTGTTGCTATCTTAGATTTATGGGAATTTGCTGGTTATTGAAGTTGAAAAGAAGATCATTTTTTGATAATTTTCATGAAAACTAAGTCTATTCATCATCATGCATTATTTGTTAGCACCAAATACCGGAAATTATTGTCTTCTTGATTTTGACAGGAGCTCCAATGGAACAAATCGCTCATTCAACGCTATATTGGAAGAGAGGTACTTAACCTCAACTCTGTTGATGTGTTTGTTGGTGTCACTTAAAACGTCTACTTTTACAGGATGTGATGCATACTGCATATCTTTTTTTTATGACGAGACTTCTCTAAGAACCTAACATGTCTCTGACTTTTTTCCCTTTTTACTTGTTACGAAAAGCTAGATGTATTGCCTCTTATGTAAATAACAACAGCAAGCTTTTTGCACTTCTTGAAGGCCTTATGGATTCATCGACGATTCCTCTCTCAGTGTTGGATGAAGCACTTTGCCAACAACCAAAAGAGAAGCAGCCCCCATATAGAAGCTACTGGCTTAGATGATTTTCTTGGTGAAGAGTTTGAGCTTATGAATGCTTGCCTGAACACCCAAACTGATGATGAGCTTGATGACTATCAGTCTCAAGCTAAGCATGCGGTTTCTTACATTCTGTGGATATCGAAGGTCGATAAATCTTTGCAAAGTTGTTCTGTGTATTTCCTATAGTTAGTACCATAAATTTGTGAAAAGTGTTTTTCTTTGTTGCAGCAAATTCCTTCGTGTTCAGAGGTTAAGCTGCAGGAGAGGCTGAAAGAGGCGGTAAACTTTGAGGATTTATTCATGAAGTATCCTGAAAGATTGATGCTATGGAAGAAAGTACTAGTTTGAGTGTCAAAAGTGTGTGTGTGTGTGTGTGTGACATTCATTCATTGTGGTTTTTTCTTGATTTATGGCGATACATAGAGACTGATATGTGGGTTTAACTGTTGTATCGTAGGTACGCATTACACTCTTATTTTATAGGAAAAACATCCCAAACATCCCCAATTTGCCTTGATCAGTTTTAGAGTTTAGTATGGCTTTTGGTCTAAAATGTTGCTCTTAAAAAAATACCTTTTTCTTGAAATATACTCTCCAAATTGTTTTTGCTTGCACTTAAGTCTGCAACCTTTTTTGGTGTGAGATCATTTAAATATTGATCAAACGATTCATCACAGTTTGGAACTGCTCTAGAAGTCTATGAAAATACGAAAAAGCAATATCAAAAAAATAAATCACTATATCCAGGTGATTTTAGGCATAAAGGGGGGCAAAAAACTAGTAGAGATCGGCTGAAAATTACTGACTGATAACTTCCACTATAAAAGTTCACCATGTAAACTTGTTCAACATCCATTTTATGCAAATTCAAGTCATAATTAAACTCATTTGTTGTGAATTCCACCCTTCGCCTTATCATTACTGTTGTAATTTGCTCCACAAATTTGCCGTAAATCAATGACAGACTTCAAATACCATACAGATAAAAATGTCATAACTTACAATCACATTCCAGCAATTAAATATCTGATAACTTTTATTTGTTTGAGGGCATTAATATATTCTCAAGGTTCACATAATTACATACTTTTCCCAAACCCTGCAGGATCACTAATAGTCTAGTAACTTAATCTGTGCAGATTATTTTCAGAAGCTCCTCCTCGATCTGTAGCATCAAGAGAACATGCACAAGACTTAGGAGTCTAGATAAAAAGGTATAAATAAAAACTAATTCGACAAAGCTGGCTTGATCACGGGTGGGTGACAATATATCTCCTTCTAATAATTGCAAAGGAATTCAAAATACTGTAATATCATCCGCATGAAGACAGCACAAAATCGTCTGCGTCTCCATCCTTGCATCTCTTGAGGAAATGGAGTTGCCTGCGCAAGTGCAGGACCTGCAATAAAGATAATGAAAATTTAATTTCAAGGTTGACATATTATAAGTACCGGAGGAAATAACATGTGGTCAATAATCACATGGGTTAATTGCACTCTGATACCCTAAATTTCCAAGGAATTTCAACTTTGATATCCTGATGCTCTTTCTGCCTAGAAAACACCCAAAGTTACTCTCATCTTTTAACTTTAATGTCTGTTACTTACTATCTAGAGTTTTGTTTAAAGCACATCACATGATAATATTTTGACTTGCGTGTACCCCTGTACTCAATGGGGGAGCCAGAGATGACCCCCCCCCCCCACCCACCCCCACCCCCACCCGAACACTTTTTAGAAACGTAATATGCATATTAGGTTTCTTCCCGTATAAGTCACTCAAATCTTTCACATTCGGAATTAGTCTCCCAAGTTTAAAATATTTGAAATTAGCCCCCCAACTCTTCATATTTTGAAATTTGTCCCCCAAGTCCATTGAAGTATTTTGAAATAAGTCCATTTGTTACTTTTAATATTCCAATTGTTAATCATAGCTGGGTGGTTAACCAGGGATGGGTAGTTATTGAATTACCAAGTCAACTAAAGTCAACACTAAACTCCACCCAAATCATGCTTAAAACCAGTGGATTTAAGTATACTATCGTATAATTTTCCCCAATTTGTGCTCCAGCAAAGTTTATTATGGGATTTGGGTTTAAATGTAAATGGGCATAACTGCTATTGCACCCAAAAGTGTTATAAAACTCCAGAAACGTTAACCAGCTTCTAACTAGAGGACTACTTTCAACTGACTTGCAAATTTCTGGAGGATTAATATTTAAAAAAAACTATATATACCTACGTCATATTTTCATGTAATATTCTTTGCATTCCAAGTAGGACATAGAAATGATGTTTCAATTTCCATGTATTTTTTGCATTTAATATTAGAATTGTGCAACACGTTTAAATTTTTCATGTGGTCCTACTATTTGTGATAGAGATATGGAATGGAGTTCTTTCAATTTCATGAAGTTTTACACCAAGTAGTAGATATGTTAATGAATTTCTATGTTCATGTACTTCTACAATTATTTTATAAATGTAAATAGTTGAAATCGCTTCATCTCTTCTTCTTATTGTTTTAAATAAGTTCAAGGGTGTAGTTTATAGTGTATTTCCAATTTGTCAAGTCTTCAAGAAGATTATAATTTATAGGTTCTGGTTATGAAAAAAACAAACTATAATTAAGACATTTAAAAAAATGAAACTTTAGAAGATTGAAGCATATTGATTAAACGATTGGTGCATAAGTTAAAATAACAAAAATACTTTTTTGCAAATATAATTTTATTTTAGATTCTTCTTTCATCTACTTACATATATGAAACTTTATTACATATTGTCATATTTGATCATTTTTTTATTGATGTATGATGGTTTTTCCCCCCCCCCCCCCCCCCTTGTGAAAACATTGGCTCCTCCACTACCTGTGCTGAAAAGAAATTTCGCACAAATCCCTTCCTCTTTGAGCTATGTAAACGTAAACATATTGGAATCAAAAGAATAAATCCATCATTTCACTTTCCCAAACACAAGCAGCTGAATTTTCCATTGATTTGTAGCAAACACAACCACTAGTTAACATCATTCACATCCCAAATGGGCAATTTAATCCACTCTTCATTAAGTCAACAAGGTGAACTACATCTTAAAAATTTGGGGTAGTTCTGGGCAAAACAAACTTTGGGATATCAAAGTCAAAAATTGGAGAAACTTTTAAGGTATTAAAGGTCAATTAACGCATAGCATATAGAGAAAATAATGCATTTTCAAACACATGGTAACTCAATGCTCCTGTAAAACAAACCATCTGCCTTTCTTCTGCAGATTAAATATGTGAGACGTGTACTTCATTTGTGACCTTTGACTAGACCATATGATCAGAAAATCAGGAAAATTTTTTGGGCATGCTTTCATGAAAATATGTTTGCAATAAATACTTATATAAGACATGCAATGATATGATGGAAAAACTAGAATTTGAAACTTTTGGAATTCAGCCCACACATGCATCGTTAGGAATCAAGGATACCAGGTAAACTTACAGTCTTAAAATTAGAAGTGATAACTGTACAAGAGGTAGAACACTAACCTCCTCTTGAAGAACATCTGGTAGTCTCTCTGTTGAAACTATATTATGAATTTCAGCCAATAGGTTCTCATCCTTAATACCAACCCAGGTATCTGCAGGTAAAGCTAATAACAAAACTGTTAAAACATCGTCACTTACTGGGTGAACCACAGCACAGCTGCTTGGACCTGAACCACAACAGCTTGATTTTGACGGAGACACCGGCACCAACATATCAACTTCTTGCTCATCGTCACCTGAGACTACTGTTCCTGAAATGACAGTTACGGGCCCATTTCTGTTGGCTTTCAAACATTCGCCACATGTCGCTCTGCAACAAAATCCTTTGTACTCCCCAGGTTTGCCTGATAAAAGCACAGCGCCTTGGCAACAAACACTGGCTGCAATCTTCGATAATGAATCTTTGTCAACTAAAGAAGCTGCAATTGTGCAACATGATCTTATAGCAGATAGCCAATCTGTCACGTATTTAAATAGTTCAGTTCCACGAACTTGTTGCATTACAACCTCCTGAAAGTAAGGAAAAAAAAAACGTGTGATGATGCAGATGAGATTGAAGAAATGATGATTGGTATGGTTTACAAACCTTAACAGCAAGCCTTCCTTTCTCCTCTTGGCTTAAGGCAGAGCCATCTTCTTCTCGTAGTCTAACTTCCACAACCCAATTGATGAAATCCCCAGCACGGGAAAGCAGAGATCTTAAAATAAGGGAAAGAACATCTGGAACTGCTTTTAGGCCTTCTGCCTTCAAGAGAATAGGGACATCGTCAATCAAGTACTTTGCTGTACTCACCCAGCTATCGTGTCTGCAACTCTGCAGAGAAATGCCCAGAATTTGAGATTTAACTATTCACTCATGAAAATGAGATGGCATGCAACTATTGTTAGGTCTCATGTTTATGAGCCTACTATCTAATCTAGTTTTGATGATTAACAAACAATTCCTAACATCATGTGTCGAGTGTTTATTTGGTTGTTAGGTATTCTACACAAAAATCCTCCAGTTGGAGGTTGGATGAATTGCGCCTTAACAATGACATTCAATGGAGGTTGGCGGAATATCGGAATGAAGCCATTTTGCAATTCAAAGTCAAATTCAAGATCAAGCTTCATCCGCAACCAAGTCAAGCTATATTGAAGATCCAATGCTTGGTATATTTAGTTTAGTAGTTTATACTTTGTGTGTTAATGCTTAAAGCTCAAATATTACACACATGCACATTTTGATTTATAACTTTCAAGTTTAAATAAATATGAAACAATTAGTTATATTTATATACATACATACACATTTCATATTTATCATTTTTGTTTTTGGAAATAATGTTAGCCACATAAGTATGAAACAAATGAATATAATTATATACACATATTTGTTTCATGTTTATACGTGCTTGAAATGATTTCATTAAACTCAAGCTTTGACATATTAAAAATCAATGAAATCATGTTTGTAAGTTTGCAAAATAATATGTCTATGGATTAAAGACTTGATTATACTATTTTACATCCTTTATAAAGCCTATTAATCCACTTAAGATAAGTTTCAAACTTGTTTGAAAACATTTTGTCAAAATCATGTGTTGTTGAGACTTCGTGTTTTTGGACTATTTTGCAAAATGATGAGTTTTAACAAATGGGAAATACAATTTGAAAAATTCTTTTTATAACATGTTCATTTTCATGTTTATAAATATTTTCCTAAATTTTATATTTTTTGAAATTTATTTGATATTTTTAAAGAGAGTTCAAAGTTCATATTTACTGTTCATTTCAGGCTTTGTGCATGTGCTCAGTCGACTCGCTATATGTGATCAGTCGACTGATGAAGTGTTGCGGAGTTAGTATTTTTCGTCTGTTCAGTCGATTGACAATCCATTAGTGGACCGATGCAAGCATCAGTCGACAGATGACTATTTTCAGTCGACTGTAACATTGGGCTTCAATCTCAATCTCAATCGACAGATGACTATTTTCAGTCGACTATTTTCAAAGTTTGCAAGTATTTTCAAGTTTTGTTTTTGTGAAGAAGTTTTCACATGAGGTCCTTGGTGCTTGGGCTTCAATCTCAATCTCTCTCTTGATTCTTGGAGAAGTTTTTCTAAACTTATCTTCTAGCATATTTACATTTTGATTCTTATATATATATTTGCGCTAGTTTGATTTAAGTTTAGTTTTATTGTTATTTATCATATTCATACACAACCATTGGGTTTGAGCATTTTCATACATTGTATAATTTGGGTTGATGGTGTGATTGAGTGAGCTTAATTGAGTTCTCATCCATTGTAGAAAACAAACCCTTGTACTTGTGATTAATTTGTGAGGTCACATTGTAATACACAATGACACCGAGAGAAGTGTGTGGTGAGAGACGATGTCGATTCCAAGAGGAGTGGCGTCAGTAGTAAAGCCCAAAGAGAGGTAGTAAATCCGAACACTTGAGGAAGTCGACACGGGCTAGGTCAACACTTAGAGGGTGTATTGTGTGATTGTATTTGTGAGTTGTGAAAATTTTCGGTGAGCTAAAAAACCGATTGTGTGAGTTGTAAACGTTTTCGGCGAACGTTAAAAACCGGTTGTGATAGTGAAGATTTTCCTCGTGAGTGAGGAACGGAGACGTAGGTCGAGGGTGACCGAACTCCGTGATCATATTGTGTGTTTGTGTTTGCCTTGGCGTATTATTCTTGTGCTCATTGCTGATCATATTTCTATATCGTCTTTGTCTCATAGTTTATATCGCTCTTTGTTTATTTGTTATCCTTGCATATATCTCATTGTATATCATACTTGCTAGGATATTGTTAATAAGTTTTAATTTGACATTAATATCGAATTAGATTAGCATATATCCTATTCACCTCCCCCCCCCCTCTAGGGTACTTTCAGCCATAACACATGGAATTGGGAGTTGGGAAAGATGTATATGTTTGTACCAATTTTAGTATAATAGGACTACATATCTTACAATGTCTTTTCACATACCTATCCCCAAATGTTCCATATTCTGAAAACTATCCTGCAAATCATGGTATTTGATAATTTACCTCCCCAAGTTATGGGGCCAATAATTCTATTCCCAGCTAGTTACTATAGATTTCTAATAGTGCAGAGGTAAAGATCTTTGTTACACATAGATCCAACCCATATTTGCACCCAGAGGAAGAGAAGAGAGCGCAGCGAATGGACCCTGAAGGAGGAGACGCCATTCTAAACACATTCAATCTTGAATCATTCAGTTTAAACTCAATTTTATTTATTTATTGCTCAAGTTGCATAAGGTGAACAAAAAAGTGGAAATTCATAATTTAGTGTGGCAAACATGTAATAATGAATAAATAATACCAGTGTATAAAGCAGTGACGGTGCTCTTTGAAGCTTTGAAATAAGCATGAACCTGCAAAATGGTTGGAGGCTTTGAAGTCAGTTGAGGTCTGCATACAGAAACTAGAGGGGGGAAATCCACTTGAGAAAATACAATCATGATGATAAGAGTAACCCTACTTTTAGTGTCCTTAGATGCTTTCAGAAAAGCTGTTAATTTGCTTTATCAGTGTTTGAAGTGTGACTATGCATCATAACAGAAGATAATACCGTTCATATATCCTCAAACAGCAGGAAGTTGAAATACTCCTGCCTGAAATTATTTTAATTTACTGTGAAAGCATATGCAAACCATACCCCCTAGGATGTCCAGTTAGCACATCCATTGACTCCATCGCTTCCCAGAGAAGTGAAAGAGGTATCCAATGAGGAGGATACTTAAAACGCGCAACATCCAAAATAAGTGCCATGTCACGCCCAGCATGATAACCTCCAATTGGTGAAAAATGGCCAGTTCCAGTCTGCAAAAGGAAACAATTTAATGAGAATTTGACCCTTTTTTACGTGCATTCTCCACACATGGTTGGGTAAATGTTATAGTGGATGATTTAAATAGTAGAAAGGAAGCTGACAATGATAAACTAACAAAAGAAAAGTACGTGTCTCTAGTGATCAATGGAAGAGGGATGATGGATAAGCTGAACAACTTCATTATTTGCTGAGTTGAAAGGCAATTATTTTGAGATGAAAGTTACACATCTTACTCTATGCCCCAATAAGAGCATAAACATTAACATGTCAACCAAGGCACGCATGAATCGGTATTGATAAGATCATTTTCTTAGGTCATGACTCCTCATAACAGATCTGCTGATAGGTATGATGATGTGTATTGTATGATAAGAGATTAAATCAGCTATCATTAAAAACTTTAACTTATGATCAGACAAGTTTAATGTATAAGATTGATGTCGTATCTACAAAATGAAAGAAGAAAATAGATGTAGTTTATGCAGATAACATGGAAAATATATCAAAGAGCTTGAATAACATATTAAAGGTTTGAGCAGACAGTCGACTTAATTACATTGCATTGGCAATAATGACCTACCAATCAGCAAATAATAAGTGCTGCCAAAATAATGCAGAACCAAGATAAACTCACTGTAACCAGGTTACTCCTTTAGATCGAATAGATCAATCGTTCATTTGACATCATGAATCTTCTACTTACAACATTGCTATGCTTTTACTGGAAATGACCTCACAAAATTTCAGTACCTTCGTGCATTTCATCTAAAATGAACCAAAGGCCACGCCAAGCAGTAGAAGACTTCTTCAATCTAGTATATATAATTAACATGTTACTGAAATAAAGTATCTTAGAAGAACAGATATAAACCTGATTAAAAACTTTTCTATTGTATGAAGCGATCACATGACAATCTTCAGATGAAGTGCATTTGATGACATATTTACGAAAATCATCAATAGTGCTTTGACTTGTACGCAATGCTTCAACTTTAGCCCCAGCACAGTGAGCCAAACATGCAACTTTCCCAAATGTGATCCCTTCAGCTTTGATTTTCTCCAGAGGTTCACAACAGTCTAACATGGACTCGTCAAACCATCTCCAAGGACCTGAAAACTAGATTATTACTAAGGGCCAACTAGCAAATGAGAACTACATAAGTAAAAGACAAGGATTAAAGATCTTTATAATCATTTCTAGAACAGGGACTTTAAGGTGAAATACTACTGAAAGAAAGAGTGTGCTGCACGTGGTGATTGTGATGCAAGATTATGTCATTAACAAATGGCTGCAGCTATAAATATTTTAGTACGTGCAACATATATTTACCTTTCCACTTTCTTCCTGGATCAATTGCAAGTGCATTTAAGACCATAGATAGACTAGCCAGCCCACAATATGCAGGTTCAGATTGTGTTTGGAAGTTGGAAATCAATTTAAAAAATCCTTCCATGGTTCCATTTCGTAGGGCTTCAGAGAATAGTTGCTGAACTTTCAGGATAGTGACAGACAAAGAGAAAATTAGAGCATAAAACTGAAAAATACATTCATACTGTAATACATCAAAAAGACGCAATGTATAAACTATAAAGAGAACATCGATTTTCAGGTGGTATAACCATACTTAAGTATCATAAATGAAAAATTTAACTTCTCAGTACAAATCTTAAGGGGAAAGAAAAAAAATAACTGAAATCGCTCGGAGTTAATGCATGCTCCTTCCTACTGGAAATACATGTCCTAAACAGCAGTTCAATTTTCTGTATTTGCCATGAACCTACTAGGTGCTTGAGGTTCATACCAAGATGTTACCTTGATGAACTAGGCCTGCAATACAAAGGGTGTTCTCATGATCCAGATAAGATCTACCACCTTGCATCCCTTTGATTCATTTTACTGCTGCTAGTTGAGATGATTGACAGGATGATGCTTCAGTCCTTCTGATAAACGATTGCAGCGTGTTAACAAAGCCCAGGCCAAGCTTTCTCTTATTTATACCTTCATCTGATTTATGTTAGTCGAGGTGATAGAGAAGAGTATATTGACTATGGGGTCCTCTTGTGATGGGGTATTGCATGGTGCGAAGTCCATGCTAGGTTGTTGACCTCAACCTTGTGCTGTAACTCCACACAAGCCGAACTTCCAACACACAACCCCACCACTCAAAGAAAAAGAAAAACTACAAAGGTCAGGATTTATTATGGCATCTTGAATGGTGGACACAGACTTGTTCTAACAGAGCCAATTGGCACGGTTGAGGATATATAAAACTGAATTTGGCGTGGCTAGTTTATGCATGAATAATCGCAGGATTTTGGCAGTTAATTGCACGGCAAATTTGGTTATGCTACACTGACAAGTCAACTGTATAGTACAATCACCTCATTTTTTCTTTATATCTCCGACCAATCATTCTTACAACTGTGATGAGCAAATATCCATTACAATCAAGTGAAAAACAGACTTCAGTAACTGATTCCAGCTTATCATAATAATTTCTTCCACAAATGACAAAAGAGGTTTCAGCTTTCAACAACAAAGTAAAACCTGCTTCAATTTTGAATAATAGCTCCCTATTCGAGCTGTTTATGCAACTAATCTACTTCAAAATCCCTAATAACCACTATACAAACAGAAATTTGATCAGCAGAGATGAGAATGCAACATTTCGTAAACAGCAGATCTTTAGTGGAAAATACCTAATCCAAGCAATGGATATCACAAATTTGGGGGAAAATAAAGAGAATCGACACGAATCGTAGAAGAATCACCTTCCCCTCCGCTGAGGCGAACTCGATCGCCGGCGGCGACGGGAGAATCCGACGGTAAAGACCAGCAACCGCCATCTCTCTTCGCTTCGATCGCAGAATGTTAGGGTTCGATCTATCGATTTGAAAGATTCCCCCTTTTTTCTTTAATTATGAGAGGTTAGGGTTTTTAATTTCGAGGATTTGAGTCATTACTATTAATTTGGAAACCGCGAAATGGAGGATCCTCTTGCTTTTTAAAAGGCGAAGGATGTCAAGCGAAGTGCTACGAATGAAATGACGAAAACGCCCTTATGCTTTTTCGAGTACACTTTTAGAAAGGGGCTGTTTGGTAGGCTGCAACTGGAGTGGTTGCAACTCCAGTTGCATGCAACTAGGTCCAATTTAACCAGTTGCATGTGTTTATTTTGCTGCAACTCACAGTTGCAGTTGCAACCGCAGTTGCAAAACAACCCTTAGTTGCAACATATGACTTACGTCAAAAATGGCCGCAAGTCATAGTTACAACTTAGTTGCAACTGACCTAAATTTATTAAAATCAAAATCATTACTTAATATTTCAAAAATAAATTCATTAAAGGTTTAAAATAATCTTTTAAATAATTCTTATTATAATAATTTCTTCAAAAACATTTTTTAAAATAATATATATTTAAAAACATTTTTAAAATAATATATTTTTCAAATAATATATTTTTAAAAAATAATATATTTTTTAAAAATAATGTATTTTTTAAAAATAATGTATTTTATAAAATAATATATTTATTAAAATAATATATTTTTTGAAAAATATATTTTTCCTAAAATAATATATTTTTTAAAAAATATAATTTTCCAAGAATACTATTATTTTTCTAAAATAATATATTTTTTGAATAATATATATTTAAAATAATATAATTTTCTAAAATAATATATTTTTAAAAATAATATATACTTTTTAAAAATAATATATTTTTAAAATAATATATAATTTTCAAAAATAATATATTTTTTAAAATCATATAATTTTTCTAAAATAATATATTTTTAAAATAATATAATTTTTAAAATAATATATTTTTTAAAATAATATATATATTTTTAATAATATATATTCAAAATAATATATTTTTTTGAATAATATATATTTTGAATAATATATATTTAAAATAATATATTTTTTGAATAATATTTTTTTTGAATAATATTTTTTAAATATATATTTAAAATAATATAAATTTTTGAATAATATATTTAAAATAATATAATTTTCTAAAATAATACATTTTTTGTACAATATATTTTTAAAATAATATGTTTTTGAATAATGTATTTTTAAAATAATATAATTTTCTAAAAATAATATATATTTTAAATGATATATTATATTATTTTTAAAAATAATATATTAACTTTTACAAAATATATTATTTTTAAAAATATATTATTTTTTAAAGATATATTATTTTTTAAAAATATATTCCTTTTTAAAAACTATTATTTTTAAAAATATTTTATGAGTTGCATATGTTAAGTTATAAGCATAACCAAACAGCTGCAACTATAAGTTGCAAAATTTGAATTTTAAACCAAACAATTGTAACTGTAGTTGCGTATAAGAAGAGTTGCAACGTCTCAGTTGCATGCAAGTGACACTTGCATTGCAACTCCAGTTGCAAACAACCAAACGCCACCAAAGTCATACTGTCAATTCTTAATTTGGTGATCATATTGATGTATTAATCTATGAAGCAGTCAATTTAAAGAAAGTTATGCGCTCTCCATCCTCAATTAGCGTCAAACTCATTTAAGCTTTCTGACCCAAGTTTTTATATTATAACATGCAATTGTTATTACCGTGATTAATTCATAGAGATTAACATAAGAGTGGAAGCATACCTGAATCCATTTGGATTCTCACGAATCTGAAACTTGGGTTTTAGATCTTCTAATCTTGAGGGTCTCTCTAGCAAAATTTCTCTCTAGATGGGCGTGAAGAGAATTAGATAAAGTAACTCAAGATTATGGACCATAACCCCTTATTTATAGTTGTTCTTTTATAATTTGACCCCTCATCAAATTATAATTATAACCTGGTATCCGCACAGTAAGCCCATGATTTATATAAATAACCATTAACCCAAGTTTATTGATCATTTTATGCGGGTTAACCTTAAAGATAACGTTATACACTACTGTAACATATATACCCATAATTAGATTTAATTCAACAATCTCCCACTTGGGCACTATATGTTTCATAAAAAATGTGTACAACCTTATGAGCTCAGAAATTACTATCACAAATAAGGGTATTTCCAAACAATCTCGTCCATTAAAAATATCAATATAGTATCAAAGCGGCCTTCGTCACATTTATCGTGACTAAACCCATCAATGGTCACATATACCAATACAATCAAACGACATAAATCAATCATGGATGTGCAGCATGAAAATTACATGCAATGTGATCAGTACATGTATATTTTCAACTAGTCTTACCTTAACCTTTAGTAAGGTCAAAATCAAACATAATATAACAGAGTGACTTTATTCTAATCAGACAATATAACCAAACATAGAGCACCAAAAAATTATAAACTCCCACTAAATCATAATATCCTCGAATAATATCACACTCATATGAGCGGTGTGCTCATGAAAGACCTCGGGTGGCAATCCTTTAGTAAGAGGATCTGCTATTATGGAGTTTATTCCAATGTGCTCTGTGGATATCTGTCCACTCTGTACCCTTTCTTTCACAACCATGAACTTAATGTCAATATGGTTTGACTTAGTTGAGCTCCTGTTGTTATTGGAATACATAACTGCTGATTTATTGTCACAGAATAACTTAAGGGGTCTTTCAACATTTTTTAAAATGCGCAGTCCAGTGATAAAATTTTACAACTATATTTTATGATTGGATGCATCATAGCAAGCTACAAATTCTGCTGTCATAGTGGAGAAAGCTACGAGTGTCTGTTTGACACTTTTCCATGATATAGCTCCTCCTGCTAACATATAAATGTAGCCTGATGTAGACTTTCTGCTATCTTGGCATCTAACAAAATCAGAATCAGAGTACCCAATGATCTCCAGCTGATCTGATTTTCTGTATGTGAGCATATAATCTTTTGTTTTCCGAAGATACATCATAACCCTTTTTGACTGCTATCTAGTGATCCATACCAGAGTTGCTTAAGTATCTGCCTAACAACCCAATAATATACTCAACATCCGGACACATACACACCTGAGCATACATTAGACTTCCTACGGCCGAAGCATAAGGAATATTATGCATTTCTTGAATTTTAAGGTTATCTTTAGGGCACTGATTAAGACTAGACTTATCTCCTTTAGCAAGAGGGGTGTCACCTGGTCTGCAACCTTGCATGCCAAATCTTTTGAGTACTTTATCGATATGGCTCTTTTGTGATAATCCAAGAATACCTCGAGAATGATCTCGATGTATCTGGATTCCTAATATAAAAGAGGAGTCCCCAAGATCTTTCATTTCAAAATTCTTTTATAGAAATCTCTTGGTTTCGTGCGACATATCTATATCATTAGTGGTAAGTAATATGTCATCGACATACAACACCAGATAAATATACTTACTTTCACTGAACTTGTGATATACACATTCATCTCAAAACCGAACGAGATAATTATTTGTTGAAACTTATAATATCATTGACGAGGAGCGTGCTTGAGTCCATAAATGGGTTTTCTTAATTTGCAAACCATATTCTTCGGGTCACCTGACACAAAGTTTTCTGATTGTACCATATAGATCATTTCTTTCATCAATGTCTCTATTGAGAAATATAGTCTTAACATCCATCTGATGTAACTCAAGATCAAGGTGAGCAACAAGTGTCATTATTGTTCTAAAAGTGCCTTTCGATGAATCTGGAGAGAAAGTCTTTGTATTATCAATGTCTTTCTTTTGAGTATAGCATTTAGCTACAAGACGTGCCTTATACCTCTTCACATTACCATTTGTATCCCGCTTGGTTTTAAATATCCACTTATAACCAATTGGTTTTGCACATTCTGGCAATAGGATAAGTTCTCAAACCTTATTGTCTTGAATAAACTTGAATTCTTCATTCATGGCATTAATTCACTTTTGAGAATTAGAACTTTTCATAGCTTGAAGGAAGTTGATTGGATCATCTTCCAACATTCCATTATTTTCCTCATGTTTTTAAAGAAATACAATATAATCATCCGGAATAGTATTTCTCATTTCTCTCATGGATCTCCTTAATGTCACTGGTTCTTGAGGTTGTTGAGATTGTTCTTCTAGAACATGGAGTTGTTCAACATTACCTTGTTGAGGTTTCGGATTCACTTCTTGATTAATAATAGATATAGAAACCTAAATATCATCAAAAGTGATTGTATGGATAAGGTCTGAAACCAATTCCTCATCAAAAGTAATGTTTCTATCCTTATTTCTCCCCCCAAATTCAACATCCTCAAAAAATATTGATGTTCCCGTCTTAAAAATATTCATGAGTGTGGGATCATAGAACTTATAGCCCCTAGAACGTTCAGAATACCTAATAAAGTAGCTGCTAGTTATTTTGGAGTCTAATTTCTTTTCATTTGGCCTATAAGGCCTTGCCTCAGCTAGACATCCCCAAATAAGTAAGTGCTTTAAACTGAGCTTTTGATCAGTTCAAAACTCATAAGGTATTTTAGCAACTGCTTTACTTGGTAATGTGTTTAAAATATAAGCTGTTGTCTTTAGTGTTTCTCCCTAAAGTGACTCTAGTAAAGAAGAATGAGCAATCATACTTCTTATCATATCCTGAAGAGTCCTATTTTGTTTTTCAGCTACACCATTCATGCTAGGTGACCCCGGCATGGTGTATTGTGGGACAATACCATATTTCTCTATGTATCTAACAAATGGTCCTGAACGTTGTTCACCTGAACCATCATATCTATCGTAGTACTTCACCACGATCAGATCTAACAGTTTTAATTCTTTTGTTGAGTTAATTCTTAACATCAGTTTTAAAAGCTTTGAACATGTCCAGAGACTCAGATTTCTCATGAATAAGATATAGGTACCCATTAACGTGAGTAATCGTCTATGAATAATATAAAATATTGTTGACCATTTCAAGATGCTGTAGGAATATCCGTATGCATCAATTCTAAGACATCCGAAGATTTCTTGGCACCTAATCTCTTAACTTTGGTCTATTTTCCCTTGATATATTCAACACATACGTCGAAGTCTGAAAAATCAAGGGAATCCAAAATGTCATCAGACACAAGACGCTTAACTTTACTTTTTGAGATAAGACCCAAGCGCTTATGCCATAATGTCACCAAATTTTCTTTATTTAATTTACGCTTAGTACCATGTTATTGATGCTCGTAAATAAACAATCGATGGGGGTTTTAAAGTTGTTGGATTGGCGAAAGATTGGATCGTCGAGAGGGATGAGGGGCCGCTTTCCTTCTTCGACTTTACGTCTGGTTCTTAGAGCTCGGGGCGGGCATATCTCCTGCACACACAAGAATCACCAAAGTGCGTGGCTTGTTTTCCCCGTGGTAACTCCGACGATCAAGTCAGTAATAGATTTAGGTAGATTTATGGGGGAATCAGGTATATGCCTCATATGTGACTATATGATTTCTTTTTAGTAGTTAGAGAGTTTGAACCTCTTTTTAGGATGAATAGCGTCTCTATTTATAGAGTATGCCAAGGGCAGAACAGGATTTTTAGTGAGAAGGCGGCTCATGATAATAGCGAGGGGTGAGCTGGAGGCTGAGTCACCCCCTGCCTAACACACGTCGGTTGATGAATGACGGTGGGTCACTTCGGGGACATAGGGACTCTGCAACCGTTGTGGCTTGTTGGTTGGCGACATGGGGCCACCTCTACAGCATAGGGACCCTGCAGCCGTCGTGGCTTATTGGTAGGCGACGTGGGGTCACTTCTGCAGCATAGGGACCCTGCAGCCGTCGTGGCTTATTGATTGATGACGTGGGGTCACTTCTGCAACATAGGGACCCTTGGAGGGAGAGTCGGCTGATTGCTGAGTCACAATATGTGGGCCGACTGCGTCTGCCCTTCGAGTCATCCTTAGGGAACGAGGTTGGTCCGACCGAGTCTGTTCCTGGGACTACGTGTTTGTAAGGAACAGGGGACACCCTATAACACATGTGATTCCACATGTAATGATTCATTATAAGAGGCAATTGTATCAAGTAAATATATGTTGTCATAAGTACTCAAGTAACCAGTTCCCATGACATTTGAATTAAAAGATAAACTGAATTGATTATTTTCAAATAAACAAGAATAGCCTGATTTGTCCAATATAGAAACATAAATCAAATTCCATCTAAAAGACAGTACTATAAAAGTATCTTTTAAGTCCAAACATGAACCGGTTCCTAATAGCAACCTAAAGTGCCCAATTGTTTCTACGTCTACTGATTGTCCGTCACCCACAAAGATGCATCTTTCAATATCACTTGGCTTTCGGTAGCTCAGACAACCCTGCATAGAAACATTTATGTGAGTAGTAGCATCAGAGTCTAACCACCAAGTGTTTCTAGGTACTGAAGCTAAATTAACATCAGAACAGACCAAAGTAAGGAACTTACCCTTCTTAGCATTCCAGACATGATATTTAGTACAGTCTTTCTTTACGTGTCCAGGCTTATTGTAGAATAAATAACCCTAATCATCCTTATGTTATTTCTTCTGAACAGGACCCTTAACAGCTTCATAATCATTCTTTCTTTTTTACCCTTATCCTTAGAGGCATAAGCTAAATGAGCACTTTCAGTCTTATCTTACTTCAACATGTCTTCTTCTTGCACACAATATGAAATGAGCTCATTTAGAGTCCATTTTTCCCTTTGGTAGTTATAACTGTCCTTAAATTGATTGAATTGTGCAGGAAGAGATAACAAAACCAGATGCACCAGTAACTCGTCACATAGGCCGAGTTTGAGTGACTTAAGTTTTAAAGCAATATGAGACATTTTCATAATATACTCCCTGATATTTCCTTTGCCTTTATACTTCATTGATGAGCTAACAGCTGGTTTGTTTCTACCTTATCATTTTCCGCTTCTCAATTTCGGCAATGAAATCTTTAGCCTTAGTAATCCCTTCGGATTCTATGCCCATGAAGGCTTCTAGAACGCCGCGCTTAATGATCATGAGACTCATATGATTTAAACGCTCCCATTTCTCGTACTCCTTCTTTACATAAGGAGTGCTATCCGCATTGAGAGGTTGGGGTTGTTCAGTTCTTAATACAAAGTCTATATCCATACAGCCAAGAACAATTAATATGTTCTCTTTCCAAACCTTGAAATTAGTCCCATTGAGCATGAGAATGGAGTTGATGTTAGCAGAAATTGTTGCAGCAGACGCATTAGCTAAAATAAACAAAAGATTTTAACCTTAATTAGTAATCAATAAAATTTAAATAATAACAAATCTCATCTCAAGATATCTCGTACAACATTAGTATCAAGTCTTTGGACAGTAATATTAATTGTAAGTGATACCTTGTTGCAATGATCAAACACTGACAATAACTCATGTCAAATAATAAAACTATCTTTGGATCGATTCATTATCCATATGTAAACCTTATAATTGTCACACGTTTATCATCACAGATGTGTATGCAGTCTAAATAAATATTAACCTTCCATTGGGCCGATTAAATATTTACACGAAAACATACACATAACCATCTAACATACCTCATGAACAATCTACACAAGAGATGTTACTTTGACAACATCTTGTTTTAATTAATTATTTAGAATAAAAAATAATCTTAATACCTTAGTGTCATATTATTTGAATTAAATAATTGATTAACTACCAAACGATATTCTGAAATTAACTTGAGCAATTAAAATAGATTTCTCTATTTTAATTAACCGTAGACAGACCCATAAATTATTATGGCCTATAACTTAATAGATTATTTGAGCAATTCAAATAATCTCCAAATTAATTACAGACCTATATAACTTAAGATATTAATTGTTTTTAACAATTAATTGATAATTTAATCACAGGCCCAAAGCTTAATAAAATTCTTAAGTTACTTGTTTAAACAAGGCCCAATGTTTTGGTTTGTGCCCTAACTTGAATGAGTTCTCAAAGAAGCTCATTGTCACTGCAGTTCCTCCTTGCCCCGACAAGAAAAACTCAATCTTGCCAAAAATTAGAAGCTCTCCCGAAGAAAAAAAAAATCTGAGCTCGCCTAAAATTTCGAAGGCTCGCCTGCAGGATTCCTAATTCGAGCTCGCATGAAATTGAAAAAACTCACCGAATTGAGCTCGTTGTATTCGAGTCAAGCTCGCCTGAAATTCAAGCACGAAGCTCACCTAAAATCGAGCACAAAACTCACCTGAATAGAGGCGTTAAGCTCGCCTGTAATCAAGCACAGAGCTCGCCTAAGGCTCGAGACCAAGCTCGCCTGAAATTGGGGCTGGAGCTCGCATGGAGCACGAGCTCGTCTGAATGAGTTTTCTTGCCTGAGACCTTTTTTGATGTGTCTCGCCTACTGACGTAGCTGACGAAGCTCGCCTGCAGTCAAGGACTCGAGCTCGCCTATAAATATTGTCGACAAACTCTCCTGAATCGAGGTAACTATCGCCTCCCTACTTCCTGCACGTTTTCACGCACGATCTTTGTTCCACCCCTTAGGGTTTCGAAAGTAAATCGTCGTTGTCGTCTCTTAAGATCCCACACCCTTAGGTTTCGAAACCCTAGGGCTTCCTGATGCTGCTGCTGCTGTCTTCTTTTGACAGCGGGGCCGCCAGCGAACATCGCCGACGAGGAGTTAAGTGAACGATGGCTGAATCCAATTTTTTTCTTAAGCTAAATCTTTTGTATTGAAACCAGAACCAAAAAAAAAGAAACACGACATGAAATTTTACTGTTCATACAAACAACAACAAAACTGAATCCAAATTTGTTATTGTTCATTCGTGAACAGTTTTGAAAATCACAGATTTAGATAAAAAAATCCTAATTTTAATCTTAAACTCTATGAACAAATCACGGTGGCTCTGATACTACTTGTAAAAGAATTTATTACCGTGATTAATTCTTAGAGATTAACACGAGAGCGGAGGCATACCTAAATTCATTTGGATTCTCACGAATCTGAAACTTGGGTTTTGTCTCTTCTAATCTTGAGGGTCTCTCTAGCCAAATTTCTCTCTATATGGAGGTGAAGAGAATTAGAGAATGTATCTCAAAATTAGGGACCATAACCCTTTATTTATAGTTGTTATTTTTTTATAATTTGGCCCCTCATCAAATTATAATTACAACCTAGTATCCGCACATTTAGCCCATGATTTATTTAAATATCAATTAACCCAAATTTATTGATCACTTTATGCGGGTTAACCTTAAGGATATCATTATACATTAATGTAACATATATGCCCATAATTAGATTCAATCCAACAAAACACTCTTAGCCAACATTGTATAAAGTATATATACTATATTTTGAAGTATTGCTCAGTTTATCCTTTTGTACCCTTTTATAGAGTGTTAATTTTTTTGTCTTATTAGGCAACCCCTCATTACATTGTACAATAAAAAGTGATTGATTCAAGAGAAAATAGAAGAATGACATTAATTGTTTGGAGAGATTTTTTGGAGGGAAATGAAAAATTGGAGGAAAACATACTAAGTTCCCTCCAAATAATGTCTCATATCAATGTAATATTTTCTTCCCTCTTTAAATTCTACTCTATTAGGTCTCATGTTTATGAGCCTATTATCTAATCTGATTTTGATGATTAACAAACAAATCCTAATATCGTTGTCTAGTATTTGCGTTTGTTCGCCAAGTATTCGAGATTCTCATCATCGGTTGGAGGTTGGATGGAATTGTATGTTAACAATGGCATTCTTTGGAGGTTGGTAGAAATCGGAATGAAGCTGTTGTCATTCAAGTTAAAGATTCTCTATCACGCTTCATCCATACTACCAAGATCAAGCTTCATGCAGATTATTTGCTTGGGTATAGTGTTTGTGTTTTAGGTGTTTTACTTTATGCGTTTATACTTAAAGCTCAAACCATACACATACACATTATTCAATTTATTACTTTCATTATTTGTTTTGCTTTGTTGAAGGATTTTTAGAATATCTTTGTAGATAAGTTGTTTGAAATGATTTAATCAAAATCAAGTGTTTAACGTTCTTGTATTTTTGACCGTTTTGTAAAATAGTGAGTTTTCACAAATGAGAAATGCTATTTTAGAATTTCTCTTCCAACATGTTCATTTTCATAGGTATAAATGTTTTAAAGTTTTACTATTTTTGGAGTTGATTTACTATTTTAAATCGAATTTAAAAAAAATTAACTTTTCAGTAAATTCAAGTATTTGTTGTGTCTGTTTTTCAGTCGGTCAGTTGTCCGAGTCAGTCAAACGAACAGTACGTCAGTCGACCAACCATATTTTTCAGTCGACTTGGAAGAAGTGTTTTACAACATTCTCTTATACAGTCGATCAGTCGACCGACAAATAGAGTCAGTCGACCGAACAGTGTTGTCAGTCGACTGAATAGTGTTGTCAGTTGACCGGCATTGTTTTATTTTTCCAGAATTAGCCAACGGTCGAATTTCTCAGTCGATCGATAATACTCATCAGTCGACTAATCATGTTTTTTACTATAACGGTTAGTTTCTGATTTGTTTTGTTTGAGAGGCTGTAAATAGCCCTCAAGACCCATTTGAACGTTATGAAAATATAAGAACAGAATTTGGGCAGTTTGTTTCATAGTTTTTGAGATAAATCAAATGTGTTTATTTATGTAAAATATAGTTTTATAAAGAGAAGGATCTCAATTTCGTTGTTGAGACGTTCATCTTCAATTTTCTATCTCTCCTTGATTTGGAGAAGTTTTCTAAACCCTCTCTTCAGCTACTCTATAATTTTTGATATATTTATTTGTGTTTGATTTTATTTTACTCATTGTTTACACACACAACCACTTGAGCTTTAGTATATCACATCTAGTATTATTGGGTTATAAGAGTGTTTCATTGAGAGTGCTTATATTTTGTTCTCATTTGTTTAGAGAACAAAATCATTTATTCGTACTTATTGTTATACACGTTGTAATACACAAGAACACTTAGAAGAGTGGTTGGGAAAGACCGGGGTCAATTCCAAGAGGAGTGGGTTGGTTCTAAATCCTAGGGAGAGATTATAATTCAAAACACTTGAGAAAAGTGACACGTGTAGTCCAACACTTAGAGAAGTGTATCTTGTGTGATTGACAACGTGTGTATTATAGAAGTTATCATTGAGTGTATCTTGTGCGATTGACAACATGTGTATTGTAAACGTTATCACTGATCTTTGGAAACTATTTTGTGTAGAATTTTTGAGTGATAGTGGAAATCTCCTCTAGGTGAGGAGCGGAGACATAGGTCGAGGGTTGACTGAACTCTGTGATCATATCTTGTGTTTGTGATTGTTTTTGGTGCACTATTATTTTTTTATATCCGGTGCTTGTGTTTATATCGTCTATTATCTCATTGTTTATCCTTACATATCTTTTTTATAGCATATTGCTAGAATATTAATTTATACATTTTAATTTGACATCGTAATCAGATTAGATTGGTTTTACCCTATTCACCCCCACCCTCTAGGGTACTTTCATTTGGTATCAGAGCGTGGTGATCTTGATTTATGGCTTAATCGCCTAGAGTCAGATTCTCGCTATTATATTTTGCTAATCTAGTTTTGTGATTTTTCTTGCTTGCATCATCATCATGGATATACACAATGCACCTAGTTTAGGCTATGCTATAGATGTTGCTTCTTCGTTCAATGCTTACCCTTATGCTCAACAGACTTTTAGATTTAAACTATTTGTTAGATCTAAACACGTCGATTTATGGGAAGTAATTGATTGTGCTTATGTTGTGCTCACATTGGATAAATCCAAGTGGAGCAATGATGATAAGAAAATAACTATTATGAACAAGTTGTTGTTAGAACTTTTGTTTAAAGCTTTTGATCCATCTATTCTTAACAAACTTGCTTCTTTTGATAGTGCTTATACATTGTGAAAACATATATAAACATGTTAACTTGGAGGAAATCCAACACATTCCAGTGAATTCCACTTCAAGTGCGATTGTTGACAACATTGGAGCATCTTCATTCACATGGCCACTAGGCGATTGTCCTAGTGAGGTATGCAAGTCCGAATTAGAAAATGAACTATCTATAGATGAACCTTCATGTGTATAAGAAAGATTAATGAATGACTACAACAAATTGCATCAAAATTCATGTGTTTGAAAAGCAAGCATGTAGAATTAAAATCCGATCATGATTTGCTAGCATCAAAATTTGATATTCTTAATTTCAGTTCCTCTAACCATTACACCAAAACTCCAAAGTTATGGTGAGGATCAAGAATTATAGTTTTATATTAATTCTAACATGCCCCCGCAGTTTAAGCGCCCTTTTTTTATGGGTCAAAACCTGGACTCGCGTAGCAGTGTTAATTTTTAGAAAATCCGTATTTAATTCGTGGCCGGTGGGATTTGAACCTGGGTTGCTCTGATACCATCTTAAATTCAGCTCCTCTAACCATTACACCAAAACTCCAAAGTTATGGTGAGGATCAAGAATTATAGTTTTGTATTAATTCTAACAGATATCATTGCTAAAGAGAATGTAATTCTTAAAGATAACAATGATAAATTAAAATTAGATATAGCTAGCTTATCTTATGATAAGATTGATGCCATGTTAGAAGTGGAAACTATTAGAAATAAAATTACCTCATTTAAGAATGATCATGTTTTCTCCACTTCTACTGTTAATGCTATTGTGCCAAATAAGGAGTTGAATGATTTGAAAAATCGTATACATATTTAGATTCAACCTTAAATACATGCATTGATAATCATAAGAAATTTATGGATATGTGTGCTAAGTCTCGTGCTACTACTTCCAAACCACCCATTTACTAGCACATATGTATAGCAAAGTTTACAAATACTCTATTTGCGGTCGTAATGGCCATTTGTAAAATTTTGCTATGATGCACAAAAGCCCATTATTTCCGATATTATTGCTCCTTATGCATCTCATCAAGTTTTTTCGCCACACACACACTCACATGCACCAATTGCTCATCCCAAGCATGTTGATGTGTTTAAATATGAATTTTGTGGTAGATTTGATCATTTGGCGAACTTTTGTTTTGATTTGAGAAAATTTTTAAATTTACAAAATGTTTCAAAAAGACCATCTTTATTTGTAAATATTTCTCGTGCATAATTAAATGGTCAACAAAAACAAGTGCATTCATTCCATTGCACTTATTGCAATAGGATGAGTCATTTGCGTGATTTTTGCTATGACCAGATCCGTGCACTAAATGCATCCAAATGGGGTTATAACCCAAGGGCATTAGATTATATTGATATGGGTTATGTCTCTAAACTCTCCGACACCAAGAATGTTTGGGTGTCAAAACACGTTTGATTTTATATTAAGTTTTTAGCGTTTCTGTTTTTGTTTTTTTAGGAAAAATATTTTTTTTTGCAAAACTTATTTTGGAAATATATATTGATTAAAATTAGTTTTGGAAATATATTTTATTTTTCATTATATATTATGACTTTTATTGATTTTGATGAAAAGCTATATTGGTTGCCCAATGATACATTATACCGAAACCTTTGCACCAAGTTGCAAGGATGGAGTCAATTTATATGCTTTTGGCATTTTCTAGTTTTAAAAATTTCAAACTATTTCAAATAGATGTTGAAAGTACCTTTCTAAATGGTTTTATAGATGAAGAGGTTTATGTTGAGCAAACCCCTCAGATTTATTGATCCTTTTCTTTCAAATCATGTTTATCGGGTACAAAAAGTATTATATGGGTTGAAACAAGCTTCAAGAGCTTGGTATGCTCGCCTCTCTAGTTTTCTTGTCGAATTTTTTTTAAAAAAAAAGGAAAATTGATAATACTTTGTTGTTAAACGTATTATTAAGTAAATAAATGGTATAATTAAACTTGGATTGTTTTATCCGAAGCATACTTCTTTTGATCTTTTTTTTTGTGATACCGACTTTGCCGAATGTAAGGTAGACCATAAGAGTACTAGTGAAACTTGACAATTCTTAGGCAACTCACTAGTTTCTTGGTCATTCAAGAAGCAAAAACTATGTCGCCTTATCCACTACGGAAGTGGAATATGTTGTCGCCGGCTTATGTTGTGCTCAATCATTATGGATGAAATAAAATTTGGTTGATTTTGACTACATTTTCATGATACAAAATGCATGTGCATCCATTGATTATTCTTTATGATTTTTTTTGGGTTTCACAAATTCATGGATTTGTTTTTTATGATCCTGCGTGTTTGGATGAGTCTCTGGTCAGTCGACTTATCTATTCACCAGTCGACTGATGAAGGCCAGATAGTTTCACAAATCTCTCTGGACAGTCAACCAGTATAAACATCAGTCGACCGATATCTGATACCTTAAGTCGACCGATTTATGACATTTCCAGTCGACCGATACATTTAGCAGTCGACTAATTCATCATCCAAACAGGACTTTTATGCTTTTCATGAGTCTCATAATTTTCATGATTTTCTTTTATTTGATATTGTTGGCCTTCTTGTTTTGATGATGTTTAACAAACAATTTACTTCTAATGCTATTTGTCTAGTGTTTGTGTTTTCGTATTTATTCTAGGAAAACAACGAGTTGGAGGATGGATGGAATTGCGCATTCATGATCATATCTAATGGAGGTTGGCGGAATTATGGAGTGAAGCCTATACAATTCAAGTTAAAAATCTAATTACAAGCTTCATCCAAGTTTACCAAGTTGAGCTACAATAAAGATCAAGATCAAGCTTGGGTAACTTAGTTTAGGTTTTATATTATGTGTGTTAGTACTTTAAGCTCAATCAATATACACACATACACGTTTTGGTTTTGTATATATATAGTTATATATATGTACATATATGTTTTGGTTTAATTTCTTAGATATGAAACAAATATATTTTCATATACATACTCATATGTTTCATTTTCTATTGTATTTATGAAAATATTATTTTCTCAGTTTATAGACTTAACAATCATTGTATACATATTTCATTAAGTCTATAAAATCATTTCATAGGGTTTCAAAATATTATTTATGTCAAAACATCAAATTTTATGTATATCACATTTTGTATGTTTTGGATTATTTTGCAAAATGATGATATTTTTCATTTGGGAAGTCCTTTTTGAAAATCAGTTTTTGTAGCATGTGTATTATCATGTCTACTATCATTTTTCAAAGTTTTATATTTTTTAAAATTTATTTGATATTTTTAAACAAGGTTTTAAAATCAGCATTTTACTTTCAAACCTGAAATATTTTATATCAGTTTGCGGTCGACCGCCACGATCGATCGCGCCTATGTTTTTCTCTGAGTGGGCAGCAAAAACTTTCGCGGTCGACCGTGACGGTCGACCGTGACGGTCGACCGTCAAGCTGAAAATTCCCACGGTCGACCGTCGAACTCTCTGGAAGTTTTCTCTGCTTTGATGACCTTAGCGGTCGACCGCCGCGGTCGACCGTCGCACTATCAAATCTGCTCTAACGGCTAGTTTCCAGAGCCATTGTTGAGCTGGTTTTTTGGTCTTTTCTTGACTTTTTCTTGGCTTTGGGGTTTCATATAAATACCCCCTTATACCTCAGTTTTCAGTAGCAATCCAAGAGGTTTAACAAAGTTTTAATCAAGGGTTTAAGTTTGGTTAAAGTGTGTTTATAAGCTTTTAAGCATTTGAGTGTTTCGGTTTTGTGAATCAATTCCACAAGAGCTTGAGGAGATCATCTATTTGGTGTTTGAGCATCCAACTCTTCTCCTTCCACTCTTGATCTATTGAGAAGTTTTCTAAACTCAATCTAGCTTTATATTTTATATTGTTTGATTGTCATTTTATTAAGCTAGTGTTCATATTGAGTTTAGTTGATTTTATTTTCTCTTTGTTTACACATACACAATCATTGTGCTTATTGTATTTACATTCATAGTATAATTGGGTTGTGGGATTGTGTAGCTTAGAGAGTGAGCTTATAATTCGTTCTCATCCATTGTAGAGAACAAGCACTTTGTATTGTGCTTATTGTGAGGATCACTTTGTAATACACTTGTACACCGAGAGAAGTGTGTGGCGAGAGTCGGGGATCGTCCCAAGAGGAGTGGCGTCGGTTGACGAACCTAGGGAGATGTTGTATCCGAGCACTTGAGGGAGATACGTCTAGTTCAACACTTGAGAGGGTGTAGAGTGGGATTGCAAGAGTGTGTAAGTTGTAGAGTTTTCGGTAAACTAGAAAACCGTATTGTGTGGTGTAAACGTTATTCGGGTAAACGTAGAAAATCCGGTTGTGATAGTGGAGATCTCCTCGAGGAGAGGAGCGGAGACGTAGGTTAAGTGGTTAGACCGAACTCCGTGATCATATCTTTTTGTTTGTGATTGCATTGGCATTCTTATTTTTGTATTCATATCTTATATCGCCTTTGTGTATTGCTCTTCATATTGCCCTATCTCTTTTGTAGTTTGTTTATTTTACCCTTGTGTTAGTTTATATATCCTTGCTCATATAGTTATAATATCTCATTGCTAGGATATATTCATTTGTTCATATTGCTTATTCTTACTTGTAATATATTGTATATCTATCTTGCAAGAATAATTTATTAATTAGCTTTAATTGGCATAAAATCGGATTAGATTAGCATAAGACCCTAATCACCCCCACCCCTCTAGGGTCTAACAGATATATGATTTGCTTTCATTTGGAAATGTCTTCTTATGATTTATGATTTTTTGCTTTAATGGATTCATGGATTTTCATGACTTTCTTTCATTTGGATTCATGGCTTTCATGGATTCATGGATTTTCATGGATATTCATGATTTTTCTTTCATGGATTCATGAATTTTCATGATTTTCAAGACTTTCATGATTTTCTTTCATGGATTTTATAAATATTTCCGGATGATGCCTTTGGATCCTCGTTTTTGTCAATCGAACGAATGGTGACCCAAGAGACTTTTTTAACTTTACTTTTTTCTTTTGCTGATGTATCTATACATTGAGACTTTTGTAACAGCTTTCATGATGATATATGTTCTCTTAAGTCACTTTGAGTGTGAGTTGTGATTTGTATTTACATATTTGTATATGTTTGCTCACATGTAGCAGCCTTATTCATTTTTGATATATGCTCTAAGGCTTTTTGATAGGGGGAGCTTTCCCTATTTGTTTTATACTCACTGTGCTTACATGTAGGGGGAGCTTTCGCTCTCTGTTTCTTATTCTTGCCCCCATTTTGATGTTTCCAAAGGGGGAGAAAACGTGCATGTATTCTGTGAGCATCTCGTTTAGTATCATGCAAAGGAATTTTAAATTATATATTCTAAATTATATTTTCATGCATGTTTTCTGTAGATTGTTTGTCATCATCAAAAGGGAGAGATTGTTAGATCTCATGTTTATGAGCCTATTGTCTAATCTGGTTTTGATGATTAACAAACAATTCCTAATATCATTGTCTAATATTTGCATTTGCTCACCAGATATTCTAGATTCTCATCCTCAGTTGGAGGTTGGATGGAATTGCATGTTAACGATGACATTCTTTGGAGGTTGGTAGAAATCGAAATAAAGTCATCACCATTCAAGTCAAAGATTCTCTATCGCGCTTCATCCCTACTACCAAGATCAAGCTTCATGCATATTATTTGCTTGGGTATTTTAGGTATTTTACTTTATGTGTTTATACTTAAAACTCAAACCATACACATACACATTATTCGATTTATCGCTTTCATTATTTCTTTTGCTTTGTTGAAGGATTTTTAGAATATCTTTGTAGATAAGTTGTTTGAAATGATTCATCAAAATCAAGTATTTAACGATCTCATATTTTTGACCATTTTGTAAAATAGTGAGTTTTCACAAATGAGAAATGCTATTTTAGAAATTTCTCTTCCAACGTGTTTATTTTCATAGGTATAAATGTTTTCCCAAGTTTTACTATTTTTGGAGTTGATTTACTATTTTAAATCAAATTTAAAAAATTAACTTTTTAGTAAATTCAAGTATCTATTGTGTCTGTTTTTCAGTCGGCTGGTTGTTCGAGTCAGTCAAACGAAAAGTACGTCAGTCGACCAACCGTATTTTTCAGTCGACTTGGAAG
Organism: Asparagus kiusianus; assembly: GCA_022839385.1. NCBI lineage: Eukaryota > Viridiplantae > Streptophyta > Magnoliopsida > Asparagales > Asparagaceae > Asparagus > Asparagus kiusianus. Next base: position 377,813 of record BQKN01065562.1, on the reverse strand, counting down.
AAGTGTTTTTACAGCATTCTCTTTTACAGTCGATCAGTCGACTGACAAATAGAGTCAGTTGACCGAGCAATGTTGTCATTCGACAGACCAAGTTTTTATCAGTCGACCGGCATTGTTTTATTTTACAGAATTAGCCAACGGTCGAATTTCTTAGTCGACCGATAATACTCATCAGTCGACTAATCATGCATTTTTTACTGTAACAGCTAGTTTCTGATTTGTTTTGTTTGAGAGGCTATAAATAGCCCTCAAGACCCATTTGAACGTTATGAAAATATAAGAATAGAGTTTGGGCAGTTTGTTTCATAGTTTTTAAGATAAATCAAGTGTTTTTATTTATGTGAAAAAGAGTTTTACAAAAAGAAGGATCTCAATTTTGTTGTTGAGGCGTTCATCTTCAATTTTTCTCTCTCTCCTTGCTTTGGAGAAGTTTTCTAAACCCTCTCTTCAGCTACTCTATAATTTTTGATATATTTATTTGTGCTTGATTTTTTTTACTCATTGTTTACATACAACCACTTGAGCTTTAGTATATAACATCTAGTATTATTGGAATGTGAGAGTGTTTCATTGAGAGTGCTTATATTTCATTCTCATTTGTTTAGAGAACAAAATCCTTTATTCGCACTTATTGTTGTACATGCTGTAATACACAAAAATACTTAGAGGAGTGGTTAGAAAAGACCAAGGTCAATTCTAAGAGGAGTGGTTGGTTGTAAATCCTAGGAAGAGGTTGTAATTTTAAACACTTGAGGAAAATGACACAGGTAGTCAAACACTTAAAGAAGTGTAGCTTGTGTGATTGACATCGTGTGTATTGTAAAAATTATCGGTGATCTTTGGAAACCATTTTGTGTAGAATTTTTGAGTGATAGTGGAACTCTCCTCGAGGTGAGGAGCGGAGGCGTAGGTCGAGGGTTGACCGAACTCCGTGATCATATCTTGTGTTTGCGATTATTTTTGACGCACTATAATTCTTTACATCTTGTACTTGTGTTTATATCGCCTATTGTCTCATTATTTATCCTTGCATATCTCTTTGTATATCATATTTCTGGATATTGATTTATAAGTTTTAATTTAGCATCGTAATCGGATTAGATTTTCTTTACCCTATTCACCCCCTAGGGTACTTTCATACTCAGCAACCTTTAACAACCTTGCATAACCAAAATGCTCTTAACTGTTTCTTCTTAACTTCTCCAACAACCAAAATGAAAAAATATTTAATATGAGTAATTTCGATAAACATTAATGTAACCTTCATTAAAGTCAATTTTTCAACAAGTTTAGTTGAATTGAAGATGCATGCTATAGAGAATTTAAAAGTACAATATGAAAGTTTATTGATAAGTTACTCTCTCAAGAAGTTTCTCAATATCTCGTTTAAGCTTCTAAAAGATAAAGATATTCTCATTATGATAGATTATCATCATTCAATGAGGTTAAATACGATAACCATGACTGTTACTAAAATAGATGAAGAATCCACGCACGCCATTGGAACGGAAACAGAGTTTAAGTAAGTATTCAAAAGATTCTTTTTAGATTATGTATATACGTTATAATGTGAACTGTGATGTTTACGTCTTATAAGTGACCTATAAATATTACACATGACATATAGACTTTATTTGTTACATATACAAGTTAATAGTTATTTGTAATTGCTACACATGACGTATATGTATGTTATATTTAACTTACAGCCTTCTTACTGTAAACTCACAGTCATCAGAGCATATCTAGGAATCGGAGAGGATCTCAAATGACAATCCTCAAGGATAGTATGTATGGATAATGGATGACATAATAAGTGACACGATAGGAATCCCGACATGGTGGTATGAGGCAATTACTTAGAAAGGACATCAATTTAAAAGCGCAAAAAAGAAGTTAGAATGGCTCTTATATACTACTCTATAGCTAAGAAGTTCTCTTTAAATATGTTAACAATGAGCCAAAACACATTTGTGCTAATTACACATTCAGAAAAGAAACAAAATGCCAGTGGGTGCTTTATGCTCCACTATTGAGCCATGTATCAACCTTTGCTGTAAAAAATTAGTTCCTCAATATACTTGTGGACAATGTAACTATACAACTAGTCATTCTGAAGCATCGAGGAGGTGAATTACGAGTATGCTACAATCAATTATGAAGACCTGTTCATCTATCACCCCAACTGACATTAGAAAGGAATTGCACTCTCAATATGGTTTAAAAGTTAGTTATTCTAAAGCTTGGCGTGCTAAAAAGATAGCAAAAGACCAAATATTTGGTTGAGCAATGTATTCATTTGGTTTACTATCCTGGTTAGTCCATTAATTTGTTAACATTAAATGTGATCCATTAATCTTAAATATAACATTTTAGAATGCTATGTGACGTATAAGTATAATATGCGATGTTTAGACGCCATATGCGACATTTAGGTTTTATTTATATGTGAGCTTTTGACCTTAAATGTGACAGTATGATATCATATGTGACAGTTTGGTCTTAAATATGACCTTTAGACCTTACATGTGATATTCACGTCTTACATGTGATAGTTAGAACTTATTCATCATTTATCATATGTGACATTTGGTCTTAAATATGACCTTTAGACCTTATATGTGACATTCATGTCTTACATGTGAGTTAGAACTTATTCATCATTTAACAAGTTATTTGTACTTTTAATCATCAATTAAAGGTACTAAATAAAGATGATGGAAACAAACCCAGGTAGTGTTGTCATTATTGAACGTGAAGCAAGGTGATTCAAGCATTTATTTGTGTCCTATAATGCATTCATACAAGGGGTTCTCAAGGGATGTAGACCGTTGCTCTTTATATGTGACATTATGCTTTTATATGCGACCCTTGTCTGTTATGTGTGACCTTTACTAGTGGCATGTGATATTACTCTATAAAATGTGACTTTTATTTGTATTCGGTGACAATTTGATGTTCCTTGAGACATTTCTCAGTTGTATGTAACACATTGATGTACTTTGTGATAGTGAATTTCTGTTTGATACATATGATATTTGTTTACATATATAGTCATATCACTTTTAATATTGCTAAATCTTTTAACAATTGGATTTATGTGAGGAGAACACTTCCTGTTTCCTAAAATCTTCAAGGTATTAGCTCAAAAATCAGTAGAAGTTAATGATGTGTACCAGTAAACATGTATATGTGCTACTATTAACTTTATGTATAGGAGGACTGAAGCTTTCAAGAAAAGTTATGAACTCATTCTCTTTCCTGTTCTAAATTACAAGAAGCCAGATGCCACAGATGTAATAGTTAACATGCTTCCCTCAAGACGACAAAGAGACGTGAAAGAAGTAAGAATAGACGTATCAACAACCAATCTGAGAATAGATGTTCGGTTAAATGCTCAAGGTGTCACACTGAAGGACATAACCGAGCCACATGCACTGAACCTATCCAAGACTAAAGTTTATTGGCAGAATTAAAGCTTTTTTGGGGCTGTTGTCTATTATATGTTACTTTTATCATTTTGTTATGATATTTATGTATTAAATCTGTTTGTGTGACTTATTGGTATTAACTGTGATAATTGTAAGCTTTATACCTTCAGATTCTATGTAATATACTAAAGAAAAGTTTATGGAGTAATGACAAATGCACATTTCATCATTACCACCATAAGTCTCAAAATTTACAAAGAAACTAGTCATATCCAATATAGAATTATGTTGTACGTGTTTGTCTAATACCTCTACTCAATCAATGGTACATCATTATCCCCAAAATATAAAAGATATTCAGGATTATCTACATCTAACTTCAATCCCAGCTTCTTAATTATCGGTATTCACATATGATTTGAGCAGTAAGTCATGTCCTTAATATTTCATACTCCCTTTGTATAGCTTCAATGTCCATGGTCTCCTTTCCTTCTAGGATCCCTTTGATGTATAAATATGCATGTATGCCATAATCGTACCTAAATAGAAAAAAGGTGAAGTAACAGTCATATACAGCAACAAACAAGATTATGTATCACATTGAATGTGTAAAAGTCACAGGTGATACAAAAACATCACAGATAACATCTACGCATCACAGAAAATGATGAACTGTCACAAATAATGAGTATAAGTCACACAGAATGTATAAATATCACATAACACCAGCATATATCATTGATAAGAATTAAGAAGTATGTGTTACACAAAATGTATAAATATCACATGAAACACGCATATGTCAACGACAAAGCATATATGTCACACAGAATGTATAAATGTCTCATAACACTAGCATTTATGGTAAAAAAATAAAGAGTGCATGTATGGTGCAGGAGTGACTAAAGACATTAATTGTCTAATTCTAAGGATTCTCTGTTTCTATGGTTTATAAACTTCGGGCTTAATTCATTAAACGTCACACATAAAGCCAATTCCCCAGAATTTGGGAAACATCATTAAACAAAAAAGAAGAAGTTCAAGCCAATATACATAAATTTGGAAATGTACACATGAGTACACCTACCACATTTCATACGCTATTTTTATTAATTTATTGTTTATTCATTTGTACCTAAGTTAGTTTTATTAACATAAATTTCACATGTAAACAAATTAGGCTAATGCACCATAGTTGTTGTCCCCTTGGTTGATTCCTTACTAGCATTACACGAATTCTTAAGGCCGCATGTATGAAGGTATCAGAAGAATAAATTCTTATGTACTAAGTTTTCTGCCAATGCACTGCAAACATTTTATACACTTGTTGTATAAATTTCCTTTTCATTTTGCTTTTGTTTCTAATTAAGGTAACTAATCCCTAAGGCCTATCATAAGAAAGTTGATCTTTTCTACTATTCTAGCAATTTGTTTAGAAAACCATTTTTAGTTTCCAACGTCTTCGACAAGATAACCGACTAGATATGAAGTCGGATGATTTTATTACAGATTCAATCTTGTTATATATCTGATTAGGATGCAACAAATCTTCACCGGATTTGGACTAAAGAGAAAATAGAGTCTGGATATTTTCTATTTGATCTTGACAATATAATCATGACACATGAAACACTACTCTAAAGAAGTAGAAAAGAAAATAGTTACCATTAATTTCATAGGAATTGTAAATTTTACTGGGTAATTGAGAGCTAAGCATATCAACAAACACTTGGTGGGCAAACAAAATACACAAGTGAAAGTAATAAGCATAACGAATCAGATGCAGTTTGAAGAATTAAACGACAATCATTTGTAGGAAAAAGAACAGACCTTGAGGGTGATTTTGCGCAGTCTGTGATGAGAGATAAATTAATTAGAAACGGAAACAAAAATTAGATGATGAAGAGGGACTTGGGGTCGGTACTGGTTTCCTAGCTGAGGTTGCAGACTTCGAGCTTGCAGTCTGCGGGGTCCTTGTCGAAGCGAAGACGATGACGAGATTTCTTATTCTGGCCGTAAGGGTGACGATGAAGCGAAGGCAATCATGGAGCATCAACGAAGATGGATCAAAACTGTAAGGGTCAATGACAGATAACCGTGTTGGCGGTCGGGATCCTCGTTGGTAGCGGCGGAGGAGTGGGACCTTGAGAAGAAGAGGGTGATAAGAAAAAGTAGTTGCAAAGGATTTCAAAAAACATGCATAGAAGGGGGAAGGAAATGTGGTTTTTTTATTTTAAATGGGAAGGGTGATTTTGGAATAGCTTTATTGGATAATGGTTTTCTACAGTATTTGGGGGGGGGGG
>BQKN01065562.1:316707-371679 GCA_022839385.1 Asparagus kiusianus | reverse complement strand
GGGGGCGGGGAGGGGTAGTTGCACTAAAGTTTCAGTACAAGGGTTAGGGAGCATGGGTTTTTTGACTGGGGAGGAGGATGCATAACATTAATTTTGGAAGTTTCTCCAAGCAATTTTCCCATTAATCTATTGTATTGATTCAATAATCCAATATTTGATTATTTTTTAACATTTTATAATGATTTTATGTATTTTTGGATTTAAAATTGATAGTAGGATATTTGTAGGTATCTTTTATATTTTCCAGTGAGTGACCTCAACATGATTTTTTTCAGCTTTCTTTGATACATGACGTCCAATTTACAAATGAAACTTGAAGGAGCACATGCCTCCTCTGGGTCTCGTTCACGCATACTAGCATATAGGGGTGCAAAATGGTCCGGATTTATCCGGACTGACTGTAACCATATCCTTTTAGAAAGCAGATATGGTAGGAAAAAAATTAAAACCAGTCGGATATGGTTTCCGATACGATTACGGTTTAGATTTTTTATATGGATACGGTTTCCGATACGATTATCGGGTCAAAATTGTGTATACCGTTCGGATATCCGGATATCTAAAATGGGCTAAGTATAATACTTGTATAGTTGTACTAGATTGGGTCTATAACATATACTCATGTTATCCTCAACCCGACCCAAATTCAACTCAATGAAAAAATTCTAGAGAGTCGGCACTCGGCAGAGACCCAAATTCTTATCTGCTATTTCTCCAAGCTGCCTCCGCCTCTAAGCTTGGCCTTCGCCTCCGCCTCCGACTCCTACTCTGCCCGCGCTTCCCCTCCATCTCCGCCTCCGCCTCCGCCTTCGCCTCTTTGCACCTCAACTCTTGAAGAAGTTCGTGGCTGCCTCATCCTCTTGATCGACGCGACGACGACCATCGACGATGTCCAACCTCCTCTTCTCCTCCTCAATTTCGTATATCATTAAGGTGAATTCAAAACCCTAAGCCCTAAATTTTTTTGGTTTGATAAAAGCCCTAATTTCTAGCATTTGTTGACTAAATTGAAAATTCCTAATTTATTTGATAAAAATCCCTAACCTATTAGCCCTAATTGTTTTTAGTTGCATCTATGATTGTAATTTGCATTATTATATTTTTTGTTTGATTAAGTTTATAAATTTTAATGAATAGGTATTAGAATCATATCGTCTAATCCATAAGTTCAATTTTCTAAAGAAGAACCCACAGTCGACCCCTTTGTTGAACTAGTCATTGAACCCGCAGTAGAAGAGTATTCTAATAAAACGAGGAAAAACTAACTTCTGATGTATGGTTAGACTTTGAGAAAATTGATAAAGTTAAAAAGAAAATTGTTAACGGGAAAGAAGTTGAAATAAAAATCAAGATAGTAAAATATAAACATTGCTCATTTGAATGTAATGAACGTAGTTCAAGGGGTACTACACACATTAGAAATCATATTATGAAGTGCTCCAAGAAGAAGAGACCTAATATTCGTCAACAATTGGTTCAAGCTACTATAAAAAATAAAGAAGGGACTTGTGCACTTAGTAATTATCATTTTGACAATAAGAAGAGTCAAACTTTACTTGCAAAAGCTATTATCGTCCATGACTATCCATTTAACTTGGTCACACATGACTTCTTTTACAATATGTGCATTCTCTTTGTCCAAATCACAAGGTTCCAAGTCGTGCACAAATCACAAAGTTATGTATGAAAGTTTATAGTGAATATAAAAAAATCTTTATTTAATTTGTTTGCCGCATCTTCCATAAGGTTGAGCTTGACAACAGATAAATGGACACCATCTTCACAAAATTTGGCATATTTGTGTATTATCGCTTATTATGTTGATGAACCTTGGAAACTTCAAAACCGTATAATTAGTTTCATTAAAGTCCATAGCTCCATGGGGAAGGATATATGCAATGTTTTAGTCACTCGTTTACCTGATTGGAAAATTAATAATAAAGTTTTGTCAATTATAGTAAGTAATGATAAAGCTAATGACATTGCTGTTAAAATTAGGAAAGAACGTCTTAAAAAGTATCTACCTTGTGATGAAGTCTTTTTTCATGTGAAATGCAGAGCACATATTATAAATCTCATTGTTCAAGAGGGGCTTAAAATTATCACTAAATCTATTGAAAAAGTAAGACTTAGTGTTAAATATGTTACATGTTCACCGAAGATGAAAGAGAATTTTTATCATGTTGTGAAGCAAGTTAATGTGGCTGGATAAAAATGATTAGCCCTTGATTGTTGCACAAGATGGAATTCTACTTATTTAATGTTTATGAATGCTTTAAAGTTCAAAGTTGCTTTTAATAGATTTGAACTTAGTGACGACAAATACATTCATTATCCATCAGAGGAAGAATGGAATTATATTGAAACTTCGAGTAAATGTTTGAAACACGTTTATAATACAACTAATCTCCTTTCCGGCAGTATGTATCCTACTTGTAATCTTTTATTTGAAGAATTTTGTAAAATTCAATTGCTTTTAATGGAATGGTTGAAAAGTAATGATGATACAATTGTGGCTATAGCTTTTGCAATAAAAAGAATTTTTGATAAATATTGGAGCATGTGCAATAAGAGTTTTGCGGTGGCTACTTTTCTTGATCCGAGGTACAAAATGATTGTAATAAAATATTACTTTAAGGAGATTTATGGTGCGGATGGTGAAAGGTGTACACTTGAAATTTTAGATGTCATCAAAAAGATGCATGGAGAGTATGCATCTTTTGAAAAAAAAAGCAATTAAAAAAATGATGAAAATGCTTTAAGCTCACAAGCAAAGGAAGTGGAAAAAGTTGGTGACAAAAGAAAATCTAGATTTGCACAATTTGTTGAAACTATTAAGAAAGAGCCTACAAAGACGGATTTGGATTTATATATGGAAGAGAGTACGTATTGTCCGATGCGAAGATGAAACAATGGGGAAATTTAATATATTGGATTGGTGGAAATCAAGTCTTGTAAGGTATCATGTACTAGCAAAAGTTGCAAGAGATGTTTTGGGTATACTGACATCAACAGTGGCTTCCAAGTCAGCTTTTAGCACCAGGGGCATATGATTTATTGTTATAGAAGTCGAATGACAACAGATACGGTAGAGGCATTGATATGTGCACAAGATTGGATTAAAGCGGAGAAAGGAGGTAATTTTATAAATTATGCATAGATTCTGTTATATTTGGTTAATTGTACATTAAATGATTGTATGTTTTATTCTAATAAATTTTTTGTAGTTACAAAAGTGCAAACTATGAATGATGATGCTCTTGATGTGGTTAAGCTTTCAGATCACGGTGACTCGGAGATTGCCGAAACTTTTATAAAAGCACCAATAGGTATGTTATTTAACTTCATAAGCATATGATTTGAGATTTAAAAATTTTCACATATTTAACATGACAGTTCTCTTTTTATTTTTTCAAGGTGACATCATGGAGGTCCTTGACTCGGATGATGAGATTTAATGTTTCTCTTGCATTGATGGGTCTCATCTTTTGGTTTATATTTTCTTCTCAAGAATATGATTTTCTTAGTTTGCATGCTTTTTTTCTTAGGGAACTATATTATAGAACTTGTGGGTTTAATTTATTGTATGTGACTTTGCTCATGTTAAGTCTGTACATGACTTTATTTCTGGATTTTGTGACTTGTTATTTCTAGATTTATGACTTATTGTTTTTGGATTTGTGACTATTATTTTCGGATTATGACTTTATTACGTGCTTATTTATAACATGTGACTTTATTGCCATGAGAATGATACAAGCTCTATGAATCAAAGAGAAAATGACTTCATTGGACATAAAAATGGTTCATTTAAGGTAAGTTGTAGTTTATGAGGTCAGTTGTAGTTGTTGATTATCACATTTTAGTATGGTATTCAATATTTTTTATTTTTTGTTTAGGGCCTGTTATGGTGTTCTGAGGTTTGTCATACAGAATAGCAACAAAGTCTATGAGGTAACTTGTCTTACTTTGCAAGTTATTAATATCATATGTATTTTTTGTTATATCATATTCATATCTATTTTCCAAATATCCGATTAGTATCCGTATCATATCCGTATCCGGCTCTCTAACATCTGAACTGTATCTGTTTCTGTTTAATGCAAATATGGTAATGTTTTTTTCTTACTGATGAATATCCGAACTGTATCCGTATTCGTTTTCAGAAAGTGGTTATAGCTATGATAAGTGTCATATCCGAATTGTATCCGAACCGAATGCACCCCTACTAGCACAACTTCTTTTCGAAACCTTGTGTGTCCATTTTTATTTCTTATTAATTCATTCTAAATGAGATATTAGGGAATGAGCATTCACACTTTAGTAGGAATAGAACAATTGAAACAAATACCAAATATGCATTGATTACTTATTGATTACCCATACCAAAATAAAAAAATATAATTTCTGCTTCATCCTCTTTTTTTCATAACTCAGTTCGAAATTGAACCAAAGACCATAGTAGCGATGTGGAACCTTCCAACAGTTCAGGTCACATGCAGTGAGCTTTTCCACTTTATTCTCTAATCACACTGAAATGTGAAAATAAAAATGATCATTACATTCCTACACTCCTTCTATTTCATTTCTTATTTTATTTCATTCTCGCTTTACTAGGTTCACCATACCAAACAAGGCATTGATAATGACTCATTGATGTATTTGACAAGTGTTTGGTGGAAAATCTGTAGTAAAAAGAATAATGAAAGAATCGTATTTGATTTATTCTCTCTAACTGCTTAGAAAAAGAATGATTACAACCCTCTCAATCTCAATTACAATTGGATTTTCTGATTACAAAAGAGAGGAGAATGATCTGGATTCTCCCCTTTGTTTAATTCTAGGTTCTTCACGGTGGCGATGAGAGGCCTCCCTCGAATGCTCGCGTCGAGTTTGCTTCTCGTTGATGATCCGAACGTCTTGATTCACTGGAACGTGGTCTTCTCATCACAATTTGATGTTATGGAGAACTTGCAAAGCAAGTTTTAGAACTCTGGACGAGTTAGAGAACTCTGAGCGAGTGTAAACTCTTGTAAAAGAGTTGATTTGAACCGAAAGTCGGTTAATAGCCAAGGATAAAAGCTCTCTGTTGTCAAACATTGCTGAAGGATGAACGTCGATCTCCCCCCTCGCTGCCAAGCCGATGATCTCCTCTTTGCTACCAAGTCCACGATCCAAAAAGCCAGCCGCAAGATCAACCCGAGCCTCCTCAGATTCAGCCCGAACTCCATTGAATTTTCTACTATTTATAGGGGATTAAGGGGTATAACCATCCTCTTAATTCGCTCATAAGTGGGGCTGAATGAGGTGTAACCGCCCCCTTAAACAGCTTCCTAAATCATGGGGAAAACGGTTTAGAAACTGTTCAGTTCGTACTTTGAACGAGTCAAACACTGAAAAATAGCGTTCAGGGCCCGAACTCTGCGTTTTTAGACTAAAAACGCAGAGTTTGGCCTATTTTGGTGGCTGAACGCACAGGTCGCGCTGCGTTGTAAATCTAAAACGCAGAGTTGGGACGCAGAGATGAACTCTGCGTTTTGGACCTGAGATGCAAAGTTGGGCTTTACATGAACTCTGCATTTTGGACCTGAGACGCAGAGATGAACTCTGTGTTTTGGACCTGAGACGCAGAGTTGGGATGCAAAGATGAACTCTGTGTTTTGGACCTGAGATGCAGAGTTAGGACGCAGAGATAAACTCTGCTTTTTGGACCTAAGACACAGAGTTGGGCTTTGCACTGTGTTTTGAGTCCACAAACTCTGCGTTTTGACTCTGGAATGTAGCCACGATCTCTGCGTTTCGAGTTTGGAACGCAGCCACGACCTCTGCGTTTTGAATCTCAAATGCGGTCACGACCTCTGCGTTTTGAGTTTATAACGTGGGCATGACCTCTGCATTTTGAGTTTTGGATGCAGAGGTGAACCTCAGGCGGGCTGAGTGAGCTTCAGGCTAAGTCCAATGTTCAGGCGAAGTGCAGTCTCACAGATGAACTTCAGAACATAACTTGCTGTGAAGAACAGGTCATAACTTTCAAACCGTAAGTCGGAATAGGACGAATTATATAAAATTCGGCTATCTTGACGAGACGGAGCCGAACAAACCAACCCCATAAGGTTCGGTTTGCTTCCTCCATTTTACCAAATTCCTTCCGGTTTAAGAGATATCTGCGTTTTAATATGAATAGACCGTCAATTTGTAGTCTCTTTTGCTAGAGCGTTGCAAAGATCATCACCTTGTAACCTTCATCTTGGCTCCTTAAAAATATGAGAGTCGTTAGATTGTAACTCTCGATGTTAATTGTGAAGGCTATTGATTAGAGCTTCCATCAGTTGTCATGAAGGTCGTCAGATTGTAACCTTCAGCGATCTATGTGAAAGTCTTCAAATTATAGCCTTCTGGAAGTCATCAGATTGTAACTTTCATCATCGGTGTTTGATGGGGGCATCAGCTATCTGTTATGATTTTTAGACAGCCTACAGAACCCCGTCCAAAGTTTTCAATAGTTCGCGGTTGACTAGGACGAATTTTCGGAATACTTTAAATCTCAACTCTAATCTTGGAGCTGTTGATTCCTCATCACAAAGAAGTTGTTCTCTGCACTCGCTTCGAAGGCATCTTAGTTGAAGGGATTTGCCACACAGGACCCGTATGAATGTGTGGGTCATAATCCTGCTTCTAGAATGCGAGGGTGGGCCGCTGCGTTTTGAACTTAAGACGCGAGTCTCACCCTTGCATTTTAAATTTGGAACCTGGGTGTGAACTTGGCATTTTGACTTGAGATACGGAGGTGGCTTTCATGTATTTTTTACTAAGTCTTTGAGACTTGTCTTTAGCTCATCTATTTTAAGTCTCGGCTCACATCCATTAAGCTGATGAGCCAGCAAACATGCATAGGATTTTTGGCAAACCCTCAGCCATCAATGGATTTGATAAGCCTTTACCGACTACCGTTTGAGTCGGGCTAGCATGTGAGTTATTTGAATCCGTTTTACATGTAACGTTGTGCTAAGAGAATGAAGCCTCTTAGACTTGATGTTATGATTTTGAATACATAGACTTTGTCATTTTCACGGGAAAAGACTAACCGGCAACGCGTGTTAGGCGTAGGCTTATCTCTAATTAAGGATCGAGATAAAGTCCCCCATACGTGTGAGGCATGGATTTTGATGTTATTAATAACGACCTGCTACGATATTGAATACGTAGGCTTTGTCACTGTTTCTTCCTGTGTTACTTGAAACACCGAAAAAAAGTTGAAAGCGCCAGAGGTGTAGTATTAACTTAGCATGAATTTTCACTTAGAGTGAAATTTAAAAATTTTCTTCATTATCACTAGGATAAGTCCAGAAAATCTTTAATACGCTGGGATTTTATAATGAAAACTTGATATTCTTATTGAAAAAGGATTAACAAGTTCATTGGGGGGTTTGACTGTTAGAGGTGTGATGTTAACCTAACAGTATTTTATGGGCTTATCACTCTATTGAAGAGAGTCGATAAACTGATTTGGTCGTCAGAGGTGTGATGTTAACATGACGGGAAAATATTACGATCCTTTCGCTCTATTGGAGAGAGTCAATAAGTGGATTTTGTCAGAGGTGTGGGATCAACGTGACAAGAATTTGTGTTACGATTAGAGCAATTTTGTGGACTTATCATCCTATTGACGAGGATTGATAAGTTGATTTGTCAGAGGTATGATGTTAACGTGACAAGAGAATGTTGTGATCGGAGCAACTTTGTGGACTTATCATCCTATTGACGAGAATTGATAAGTTGATTTTGTCAGAGGTGTGATATTAACGTGACAGGAAGAATATTACGATCGGGACAATTTTGAGGACTTATCATCCTATTGACAAGGATTGATAAGTTGATTTGTCAGAGGTGTGGTGTTAACATGATAGGAATTTGTTACGATCGGGACAACTTTGTGGACTTATCATCCTATTGACGATGATTGATAAGTTGATTTGTCAGAGGTATGATGTTAACGTGACAAGAGAATGTTGCGATCGGAGCAACTTTGTGGATTTATCATCCTATTGACGAGGATTGATAAGTTGATTTTGTCAGATGTGTGATATTAACGTGACAGGAAGAATATTACGATCGATGCAATTTTGAGGACTTATCATCCTATTGACAAAGATTGATACGTTGATTTGTTAGAGGTGTGGTGTTAACATGACAGGAATTTGTTGCGATCGGGGCAACTTTGTGGACTTATCATCCTATTGACGAGGATTGATAAGTGGATTGTTAGAGGTATGATGTTCAAGTGACAAATTGGGAGTGATGCAAACTGTATTCATACTCTGTGCGGGTGATGATCGTCAGAAGTATAATGTTAACTTGACGATATGAAAGATTCGTTACTCTTAATCCAATAGATTCAAAGTAACCAACCACCAGTCTTGAATAAGACTTATCAGGAGAATAAAAATTGGTAGACAGAGCACATCGTCTTATGAGGCACTATCCATGAAGTCAGAATAAAGGCACATCACTTAGTAGGCCATTATCTGATGAGTTTGACTATTATAGGTAACTATTAACGAGATAGTTTTGGTGGACCCGCCATCCTATTTGAAGAGGATTGGTGAGGGGATTTGGAGAAAATAGACTATCAGAAGTGTATTGTTAACTTGATAGTTTTGACGGATTCCATGGTTGACAGAGGTATTTTATTGAACGTGACAACTCAGAAATTTGTTATTCATGATCCAATGAACTACAAATAAACCAACCCCCAGTCTTGAACAAGTGCGGGGGGGGGGGGGGGGAAGGATAGACATGGCACATCGCCTAGTGGGCTACTATCTAACGAGTTAACTATCAGAGGTAATTGTTAACATGATAGTTGTTAGACCCGTCATCCTACTAAAGAGGATTGGCTTCAGTGGTCGTAGTATCTTCCCTTTCTGACTGAGAAGATTAGGCTTGTTCCGATTGCTCAGGCTGATCCTGCCTACTTTGTTCTTTAGCTTTGATCCTGACAATAATCTTTTGAGCATGTTCGCCTTGAGAGATTAGTTGTCTCTAGGAACGGTATTTTGTAACCCTCATTTGTGCTAGAAGATCGGTCTGTAAGTTTTGACGACAGGTCTCCACTAAGGTAGTCTGGTCATACCTGACGGAGATCACAGAGCCATGTTTCAAAACCTCTTGACGAAGGCTTTGATGGACTCCCTCTTCTTCTGCTTAGTTGTGAGAAGGGTATGGATAGAGACTTCTGTATCCTCTTCAAAGAATCTTGACAGGAATAGTCTCTCTAGATCTGCCCACTTTTGGATACATCCGGCAGGTAGTTTCCTGAACCATTCAAAGACAACTCCCTTGAGGGTGCCAATGAACAATCGAACCAGTATGGTATCATTTGATATCACATTTCCAGTCTGTGACTTGAAATGATAGATATGTTGGTTCGGTGATCCCGTACCATCAAAAGTTTGTAGCGTCGGGACTTCGAACTTTGGAGGATAAGGGGCCGCATTCTATTTGGCAGGATAGGGCCTGACAACTCCCTTGTCTTGGAGCTTACTTCTGTTAGCAATTATATTAAGGCGGGCTTCCAATTCTTCCATTTTAGCAGATTGGAGATTCAGCTCGTTCTCAGTCTCTCTTTCTTCATCAGAGGAAGATTCCAGGTTGTGGGCTTCTTGATCAGAAGCAGCACCATCAACCAATTTTTCCTTCCCTTTGCTTGTGTGAAGTCGGGATGAAGACGCTTTTCCTCTCCGGGAAGATTCTTGCCTAGGTGGCAAATTTATCTTCTGAGATTTGGCCTTGTCTGCGACGATTTGAGTCAACAGGGCCAAGAGTTCATTGATCGCCTCCTGCTGAGATTTGAGATGGCCTCCTGCTCATCAAGTCTCTTCGCGAGATCTTCATGGTTTCCCGTCATATAAGCGGAGCTCTCATGTTTAACAAAAAAGCTTGATGATTGGGACTCTGCAATGACTAAGTGTTCATCATCGAAATTGGTTCCTCTAGCTAATCTCCGATAGTTGGCAGAGGGAATCGCTCATGTTTGCGTCCGAGTGCATTGGTAGACTCCTTCAAACTCGTTAGCGATTTCTCTGACGGTCGGTGAACGACATGTTTTAGAGTCATCGGAAATAGGACCTAAGGCTTTCCCTCTGCCGATCATATTGATAGTGACCCCAGGATATTCGATCTCTGGAGACTTCTTCTTGTGAGAACGTCATCGTTGGTTGGGCAAAGCAACGTTCATAAATTGGTCGAACACCAACAGTTTGGCCGCATATGAGCAGCATTGACATCCCGAGAGGACCGTAGGAATCAGTCGTTCACAATGGAATGAACGAATGACTTGTTGCATCAGTCTTTCTCTCGATATTAACTCTCTTAAGTCTATTGTAAAGACTCAAGAATTACTCACTGATCGTGAGTTTTGACTTGGAACCCCCAGTCTATGATTAGACAGGACTGGCTCTCGGTGAACATGGATCTTGAATCCATGTTGATCTTTTTGAACATGACGAATCGCATCATGTTCTGAAGAAGAAGCACGAGGGTCGTGTTCTGTTTTACTAACGCTAGACCGAAGTCTGTGTTTTGTTGATGAAACACACCTTTGCCGGTTACGTTTTTATCGGTTAACGCAGTTTGTAATTTTGCGTTTTGGATTTTGAACGCACTCCTGAGAGTTACATTTTGGTTCTGGGACGCACTCCTGAAAGTTGTGTTCAACCAGATCAACGCAGTTTTGAGGTCTGTGTTTTGATGTTGGAACGCGCCTCTGAGGGTTGCGTTTTATTTGGGAAACGCACCTCTGAGGGCTGTGTTTAGCTTGGCTTACACAGAGCTCGTGTTGAGGCTCACAAACGCGGAGCTCGCGTTGATTGGAGGATCGGCTTTTTTGGAGTTGTGTCGAAGCTAAGTCTTCTCCTTTAGAAAGGGGGCTGTGTGAATAGTGCAACCCCCAGGGGAGATAGTCTTCAGATGAGTCGGCCACAACTGGAGCTTTAGTCTCCTTAGAAACTTTATGGATCTTGCGCATAGCCTTGGGGATAAGGGATCTGGAGGAGAGGACCTTTTCAAACTTGGCTTGATCGATCTTTATCACGAGAGTTTTGATCGTTGTTCCAGCGAGGTTGACATCGGATTGCACCACCACTTCTTCATCAGAGAAGCTTTTCCTCAGCAGAGTCACCATCTTTTGTTTGGTGAAAAATCTGTAGTAAAAAGAATAATGAAAGAATCGTATTTGATTTATTCTCTCTAACTGCTTAGAAAAAGAATAATTACAACCCTCTCAATCTCGATTACAATTGGATTTCCTGATTACAAAAGAGAGGAGAATGATCTGGATTCTCCCCTTTGTTTAATTTTGGGTTCTTCACGGTGGCGATGAGATGCCTCCCTCGAATGCTCGCGTTGAGTTTGCTTCTCGTTGACGATCCGAAGGTCTTGATTCACTGGAACGTGGTCTTCTTCTCACGATTTGACGTTGTGGAGAACTTGTAAAGCAAGTTTTAGAACTCTGAACGAGTTAGAGAACTCTGAGCGAGTTTAAACTCTTGTAAAATATTTGATTTGAACCGAAAGTCGATTAATAGCCAAGGATGAAAGCTCTTTGTTGTCGAACGTTGCTGAAGGATGAACGTCGATCTCCCCCTCGCTGCCAAGCCGAAGATCTCCTCTTCTCTGCCAACTCCATGATCCAAAAGCCAATCGCAAGATCAATCCGAGCCTCCTCAGATTCAGTCCGAACTCCATTGAATTTCTCACTATTTATAGGGGATTAAGGGGTATAACCGTCCCCTTAATTCACTCCTAAGTGGGGCTAAATAGGGTGTAACCGCCCACTTAAATAGCTCCCCAAATCATAGGGAAAACGGTTTAGAAACCGTTCAGTTCGTGCTTTGAACGAGCCAAACGCTAAAAATAGCGTTCAGGGCCCGAACTCTGCGTTTTTAGACTAAAAACGCAGAGTTGGGCCTATTTTGGTGGCTGAACGTACAGGTCACGCTGCGTTGTAAATCTAAAAAACAGAGTTGGGACGCTAAGATGAACTTTGCGTTTTGAACCTGAGACGCAGAGTTGGGCTTTGCATGAACTCTGCGTTTTGGACCTGAGACGTAGAGATGAACTCTGCGTTTTAGACCTGAGACGCAGAGTTTGGACGTAGAGATGAACTCTGTGTTTTGGACCTGAGATGCAGAGTTGGGACGCAGAGATGAACTCTGCATTTTGGACCCGAGATGCAGAGTTAGGCTTTGCCTGAACTCTGCGTTTTGAGTCCATGAACTCTGTGTTTTGACTCTAGAATGTAGCCACGATCTCTGTTTAGAACGCAGCCACGACCTCTGTGTTTTGAATCTCAAATGTGATCACGACCTCTGCGTTTTGAGTTTAGAACTCGGGAATGACCTCTGCGTTTTGAGTTTTGGATGCAGAGGTGAACCTCAGGCGGGCTTGGCGAGCTTCAGGCTAAGTCTAATGTTCAGGCGAAGTGCAGTCTCACAGACGGACTTCAGAACATAACTTGCTGCGAAGAACAAGTCATAACTTTCAAACCGTAAGTCGGAACATGTCATAACTTGTTGATTAGAGCTTCCATCAGTTGTCATGAAGGTTGTCAGATTGTAACCTTCAGCGATCTACGTGAAAGTCTTCAAATTATAGCCTTCTGGAAGTCGTCAGATTGTAACTTCCATCATCGGTGTTTGATGGGGGGATCAACTATCTGTTGTGATTTTTAGATAACCTACAGAACCCCCTCCAAAGTTTTCGAAAGTTCGTGGTTGACTGGGACGAATTTTTGGAATACTTTGGATCACAACTCTGATCTTAGAGCTATTGATTCCTCATCACAAAGAAGTTGTTCTCTGCACTCGTTTCGAAGGCATCTTAGTTGAAGGGATTTGTCACACAGGACCCGTATGAATGTATGCGTCATAATCCTGCTTCTGGAATGTGAGGGTGGGCCGCTGCGTTTTGAACATAAGATGTGGGTCTCACCCTTGCATTTTAAATTTGGAACCTGGGTGTGACCTCGACGTTTCGACTTGAGATGCGGAGGTGGCTTTCATGTATTTTTTACTAAGTCTTTGAGACTTGTCTTTAGCTCATCTATTTTAAGTCTCGACTCACATCCATTAAGCTGATGAGTTTGCAAACTTGCATAGGATTTTTGGCAAACCCTCAGCCATCAACGGATTTGATAAGCCTTTACCGACTACCGTTTGAGTCGGGCTAGCATGTGAATTATTTGTATTCGTTTCACATGTAACGTTGTGCTATGAGAATGAAGCCTTTTAGGCTTGATGCTATGATTTTGAATACATAGACTTTGTTATTTTCACGGAAAAAGACTAACCGGCAACACGTGTTAGGCGTAGGCTTATCTCTAATTAAGGATCGAGATAAAGTCCCTCATACGTGTGAGGCATGGATTTTGATGTTATTAATAACGGCCTGCTACGATATTGGATACGTAAGCTTTGTCACTGTTTCTTCCTGTGTTACTTGAAACACCGAAAGAAAGTTGAAAGCGCCAGAGGTGTAGTATTAACTTGGCATGAATTTTCACTTAGAGTGAAATTCAGAAATTTTCTTCATTATCACTAGGATAAGTCCAGAAAATCTTTAATCCGCTGGGATTTTATAATGAAAACTTGCTATTCTTGTTGAAAAAGGATTAACAAGTTCATTAGGGGGTTTGACTGTTAGAGGTGTGATGTTAACCTAACAGTATTTTATGGGCTTATCGCTCTATTGAAGAGAGACGATAAACTGATTTGGTCATCAGAGGTGTGATGTTAACGTGACGGGAAAATATTACGATCATGGCAACTTTGAGGACCTATCGCTCTATTAGAGAGAGTCGATAAGTGGATTTTGTCAGAGGTGTGAGATTAACGTGACAAGAATTTGTGTTACGGTTGGAGAAATTTTATGGACTTATCATCCTATTGACGAGGATTGATAAGTTGATTTGTCAAAGGTATGATGTTAACGTGACAAGAGAATGTTGCGATCGGAGAAAGTTTGTGGACTTATCATCCTATTGATGAGGATTGATAAGTTAATTTTGTCAGAGGTGTGATATTAACATGACAGGAAGAATATTGTGATCGGGGTAATTTTGAGGACTTATCATCCTATTGATGAGGATTGATAAGTTGATTTGTCAGAGGTGTGGTGTTAACATGACAGGAATTTGTTATGATAGGGGCAACTTTATGGACTTATTATCCTATTGACGAGGATTGATAAGTTGATTTGTCAAAGGTATGATGTTAACGTGACAAGAGAATGTTGCGATCGGAGCAAGTTTGTGGACTTATCATCCTATTGACGAGGATTGATAAGTTGAATTTGTCAGATGTGTGATATTAACGTGACTGGAAGAATATTGCGATCGGGGTAATTTTGAGGACTTATAATCCTATTGACGAGGATTGATAAGTTGATTTGTCAGAGGTGTGGTGTTAACATGACAAGAATTTGTTGCTATCGAGACAACTTTGTGGACGTATCATCCTATTGACGAAGATTGATAAGTGGATTGTCAGAGATATGATGTTAACGTGACAAATTGGAAGTGATGCAAGCTGCATTCATACTCTGTGGGGGTGATGATCGTCAGAAGTATAATGTTAACTTGACGATATGAAAGATTCATTACTCTTAATCTAATGGATTCCAAGTAACCAACCCTAAGTCTTGATTAAGACTTATCAGGAGAATAAAGATAGGTAGACAGAGTACATCGTCTTGTGAGGCACTATCCATGAAGTCAGAATAGAGGCACATCACTTGGTAGGCCATTATCTGATGAGTATGACTATCAGAGGTAACTATTAACGTGATAGTTTTGGTGGATTCACCATCCTATTTGAAGAAGATTGGTGAGGGAATTTGGAGAAAATAGACTATCAGAAGTGTATTGTTAACTTGATAGTTTTGGCGGATTCCGTGATTGACAGAGGTATTTTATTGAACGTGACAACTCAGAAATTTATTATTCATGATCCAGTGAATTACAAATAAACTAACCCCTAGTCTTGAACAAGTGCGGGGGAAAAAAAGGATAGACATGGCACATCGTCTAGTGGGCTGCTATCTAACGAGTTTGACTATCAGAGGTAATTGTTAACATGATAGTTATTGGACCCGCCATCCTACTAAAGAGGATTGGTTTCAGTGGCTGTAGTATCTTCCCTTTCTGACTGAGAAGATTGGGCTTGGTCCGATTGCTCAGGCTGATCCTGCCTACTTTGTTCTTTAGCTTTGATCCTGGCAATAATCTTTTGAGTCTGTTCGCCTTGAGAGATTAGTCGTTGTAGGCTGTCTAAAAATCACAATAGATAGCTGATCCCTACGAGATTACAAGGCAATGGTTCCTTCAAATCGAGAAGCAGAATTCATCCTTACGATCGAAACAGAAGAGATTTCTACATCCGCAGCATTATAATCGCTACAAACACGACCTCATGTTTGAGATGATTGATCTTAATGGTTGCGACAACAATATGACCAATATTATATTAGCAACTATTAGAGATGCTGATGAGCAGTGTAATGATTTTAGAAATAAAAGGTTGGACTTAGTTGGTGAGTTGTTTGGTAGAGAGCTGTGGGCAAATATTCGTCTAAAAGTCACTATGGATGATTGATTCCTGTCAAGTTCCAACAATGAAAGCTACAATCAGATAGCTTTCGTGTCAACAAACGAAGGTTGCGAATGGAGGGCTTTTCACACAGATCGAGAAGGGTTACAATTCAACGACACTTCCGACAGCTGATGAAAACTCTATTCAGTGGTCTTCACAATCAACAGTGAGAGTTACAATCTGACGACTGTCACACCCCACAACAATTCAAGCGAGGATTACTGAACGACGATCCTTGCAACACCTAACAGAAGAGGTTACAAGTCAACAAACTTCCTCTAAAACACGGAAGTCATCCCCGCGTTACAATTCTGGAAGTGCACACGACCTCAGCGTTTCCAAGCTACAACAAATCAAACGTGAGCGACCCTCGCGTTCGTTGGTGTTCAGCCAACACCTAACTTCGCGTTCGTTGGTGTTCAGCCAACACCCAACCTCGCGTCTCAATTCTAAGACGCGAGGTTAGGATCCTGAACGCCAATGTTGGCGTTTGACTCATTCAAATATGAGTTGAACGGTTTCAGAACTGTTTCCCCACGATCTGAGGAAATCACGTCCACATAGGAGCGGATTTAGAGGGCAGTTACAACCTCTTATCCCCCTATAAAAACTCAACGAACCCAACGAATCAGGGGTTGGAATTTGGAGATTAGATTTTTAGAATCTAAACCGTAAAAGGGCAGCAAGGGCGAATTCTAGAGGATCTCAACCACTCGGGTTTGGTGATTCAACAGCAGCAACAGCAAAATCCTTGGAGATAGGATTTTTGAATCAAGCTCAGAAGATCAAGTCTGAGAGGATTCTTCAACAACGGAATATCTGCTTGGTCATTAACCAAATTTTTGGTTCTAACAACTCTATCCATAGAGTTTCAACTCGTTCAGAGTTCTTAAACTCGTTAAAGAGTTACATATAAAACTTCCCACGGAAGTTCATCATTCCCACGAGATAAGAGACGGTCAGATCGTCAACGAAGAGCAAATTCGACGCGAACAATCGAAGGAAGCACTCCATCGCTACCGTGAAGAACCCAGTTTTAAACAAAGGAGAAAACCAAATTCGTTTTCTTCTCTTTTGTATTCGAGTTGTAATCGGAATTAAAGGAATCCAATTCAATTTTCTTTTGTTCTTTTTATTATAATTTTCCAACAAACAAAAGATGGCGACTCTGCTGGGGACGAGCTTTTTCGATGAAGAAGTGGTGGCGCAGTCCGATGTCCACCTCATGGGAACGACTGTAGAAACTCTCGTCGTAGAGTTTGATCAAGCAAAGTATGAGGAAGCCTTATCCTCTGGATCTCTGAGCCCCAAGGCTAAGCGCGATGTCCGCAAGATCTCCAAGGAGATCAACTCCGTTGTGGAAACACCAAAGAAAGCCCTCTCCTTCAGCCAGGAACTCAAACTGGCTCTGCTGGTTGATGATCCCACATCCGCGTCAGCACCATGTGCTTCAGGCCATAAACGGCCTGTAGAGGTGATGAACTCCATAAATGTCAATGACGCTGCTGCCAAGGCTTTGAAACAAGCCAAGAAGAACGCCGCTCGTAGACGGAGAAGATCCATACGATGAGCACACTTACGTGAAAGCCGAATGTTGGCTCAACGCGAGGATCGCGTTCCTGAAATTTTACCCGAGCCTAGCGTTCCTAAAGTAGAACGCTCGCTTCGCGGTAATGAGCCCAACTACGAGCCTCGGCTGACACAGCTGAAACACGACCCTGAGTGGCGCGTTGTTTCTTCAAAACGCAGCCCTCAGAAGGAAACTGCCAAAGATAAACGTGGTCCTCAGGGACACGTTCAAAAAGAACATGACTCTCAAGAGTCTACTTCACCAAATAAACGCGACCCTCAGGGGCGCGTTCAACCAAAACATGACCATCGGGGGTCTGTTTCATCATTTAAACGAAGGCCTCAGCCTAACGTTTCAAAAACCAGCGTGGTTTCAAAATTCACGTTCGGCAAGAACTAATTTCACCCACCCAAGGGCAGGGGGTTCCATCTCCGCCTCCACACCCGGGGAAAGTTTCCTCCCAAGTTCCTGATCTGCGGGAATTATTGTCAAGAGGAAAACCAACAGTACAAACAGCTCACTCATGCCAATGTGAGAGGCTTATCTTGGCAGTCCTTTCGGAGTGCCATTGCTGCACATCTGCACCTCGGCAGTCTGTATTCGACAGGTTGATGAACGTTGTCAGGCCTGCCAAGCGACAACGCCGATACAGAAAGAAGACAACCGAGACCGAATACCCCAAAGTCACTATAAATGTGATAGGTAGAGGGAAGGCTCCCGATCCCAGTTCTGAAGAATCACAGAGGAGTCATTCCCCAACTATTCGGGAAAGATGCGAAGAGTTTGAAGGGGTGTATCAACACACCCAAACTCGTACAGGAGCTATTCGAGCGGTTAACTACCAGAGGTTAGCCAAGGGGATCGCTTCTAATGATGAACATTCGGCAATAGCCGAATCCCAATCTTCCAGCTCTGTTGTAGCTCGTGAAGTCTCTGTTTACACAACAGGGAACCATGAAGACTTAGCTAAGAGAGTTGACGAACATCACGTCATGCTCCAAGCGCAACAGGAGATACTTCTCCAAGTAAAGGATATGTTGGCCCAGCTCCTTGCTGAAAAAGGCCAAAGACCTGAATCTTCCCAAAGAACCACATCGAAGGGAAAACAAAAAGCGACTGAACATTCAGATCGCGAAACTCACAACTTGGAATCCTCCTCTGAAAACGAGAAGGAGGCAGAAAGAGAACCGCATCTCCAGTCTACTAAAGTGGACGAATTGGAGGCCCGCCTCAATGCAATTGCTAATAGAAGCGAGCTCCGCGAAGAGGGGGTTGTGCGACCTTATCCAGCCGAGTGGGATACAGCTCCCTACCCACCGAAATTTAAGGCCCCTATTTTGCAGCCGTTCGATGGCACATGATCGCCAAATCAACACATTTACTACTTCAAATCCCAGACTGGAGATGTGGTAGCAAATGACGCAATCCTGACTCGCTTGTTCATCGGCACTCTTAAAGGGGTTGCCCTTGAATGGTTCATGAAATTACCTGCCGGGTCTATCTAGAAGTGGGTAGACCTGGAAAGGCTATTCTTGGCTAGGTTCTTCGAAGACGATACAGAGGTCTCAGTCCCGACTCTTCTCGCCACCAAACAGAAGAAGGGAGAGTCCATCAAGGCTTACGTGGAGAGATTTCGCAGCATGGCATTACGGTGCCCGTCAGGTATGACCCAATCAACTTTAGTTGAAACTTGTAGACACAATCTGCAGACCCAGCTCCTTGCTCAGATGGGGGTAGCAGAGTGTCGCTCCTGGAGACAACTGGTTTCGCAGGGAGAACAAGCTGAAGAGATAGTGGCGCGAGTTAAAGCTGAAGAAGAGCCCCAACCCAAGCCGCAGCAACAACGCAACCAACACAACGCCCAGCGGTCTAAGGGAAAAGAAACTTTAGCAGCTGACTACACGCGAGTGCCACCACCTATTAAGCAAGGCAAGGCGCCAAATCAATAGAGAGCACCAAAGCAGTATTCATTCAAAGAAGAGCATGTGAACACCTTATTCCAACTACTTCGGAAGAATAACAAACTGCAGCTTCCCGAAATCAGGAAACCGGATGAGGCAGGAAAAGTTGATGATCCCAACTATTGCCGCTATCATAGGTTCCTGGGTCACCCTACCAGAAAATGTTACGTCTTCAAAGACATTCTGTAAAATCTGGTAAATGCAAACGTACTCACTCTGAAGCCCGAGCAGAAGACCGTGTCTACTAACTTGATAGCGGTCCAATTCGGCGACTTCCCACCGGTGACCACTGCAAATGGCGTCGTTCCCATTCATAAGGGAGAAATGCACTTGAAGAATGTTGACTTGCCAGAAAGACAGGGGGTTGGTACCCCTCACTACCCCAAAGGGAGAAATCATGTGGGTCCACCCTGATCTAGTAAGAGACCAACAGTGGACGAACACCTCGTCCAAAAAGAAAGGAGGCAAGGCTAAGTCTTCCAACATGATTAGCCCCTCCGTTACTGAAAATGATGATCACCTTAAACCTCTCACTGATTCAGAAGAAGAGAGGATTGTCCTGGCAGCATACCCGGGAGATAACCCTGGCACTCGGTCAAGAAAAGCTTATTTGAGGGATTACGGCCAGAATGCTCAGGAGGTGGAAGAACAGCCCCAAGACGTTGGGGGTTCGGTATCGAAAAAGCCGACTGATAAGGGAAAGCAAAAAGAGGTCCGGTTCAACAAAAATCTTCACCAGGAACTCGGAGAGTCAAGTGCTCCCTTTCAATTCAATGTCATAGCACAGTTGGCCAACATACCGGCCAGAATTACATTATATGAGCTCTTGAGGCTGTCCAAGACTACGAAGGAAGCTCTAATTGAAGCCTTAAAGAATACAGAAAGCTTCATCACCCAGGTCACTCCAATTCCCGAGGCTTCTGAAGAACAAACTTGTCGACAATGTCTGCAAGCAGCAAGAAGCTTACCTTGCATATCTTTTACTCAAAAAGATATGCAGGTTAAACACAAACACGACAGACCTCTGTACTACACAGGGTACATTGGGTCGTCGGAAATTAGCTGTGTACAAGTTGACCCGGGCTCAGCGCTCAGCATCATGCCTTACAGGGTCATGCAGGTCTTAGGAATCCCTATACATCGGCTGAACACCACCCAGACAACCATCTTCGGGTTCAACGCAAACAGCACTCGGCCCCTTGGGAAGATCAAACTCAGGTGTCAAATCGGAGACCTCAAGTCTGAGGTGGCCTGTTACATAACAGATGCGGACACGTCCTACAATCTTTTGTTAGGACGACCATGGATACACGCAAACCGCATTGTCCCATCTACTCTACATCAGGTCATGAAATATGCCAATGATGAAGGAGAGGTTCGAACCCTGATTGCGGAGAAGTATCCTTTCAGAAGAGTTGAAAACTTTCATACCGACTCCATCTTTTACCTCGAATCCTAGGAGAAAGAAGATGGGGATAGCGGCAATGAAGCTGATATCGAACCAGATCCTGAAGAGGATTGTCCATGAGAGTTAAACTTTGATGTAATGGGTCTGGGTGAGAGTGATAATAATGTACCGAGTGGGGGTGAATGATGCATTAATGAAGATTTTATTTTAGCGTACTTGTCTGATGTGTCCTCTAAAAATGAACAAATAGAGAATGATCCTAATGTAGGTACCAACCCATGGCACGTACTGTGCACAGAGGCATCACTCACATTGCCAATCGAGTCATCTTTCGTTTCAGATGAAGAAATAGAAGATGCACATAAGGCTTTCTTCAAAGTCTCATCCAAAAGGAAAGGGCAGAAGCTGATCTGTTTTGGTAAAGTCAAACCTGAACAACTCAGACGAGGAAGTTCGGAGGAAGATGATGGAGTTCCTCAATTCCATTATCACGAACCCAACTCCCTCCGACTAATGAAACAACTGGGGTATGACTTTGACGGAAAACAGGGTCTAAACTCCGGGAAGGGAAGGCGAACACCAATTTGAATGTCCCTAACCCCTGAAGGGAAACCCCCAGATTATTATCAAAAAACCAGAAGAGGCTTAGGATTTGTCACACCTCCTGCTGTCTCAGAGAATGAAATAAGTAATTATCTGCGACAGAATCAATCATCCGGAACAGCTTCATACGAGTCCGATGTCAGTGTCGGACCTTTCTTTAAAAATCTGACTATGAATATGGTTTCGACTAGTTATCCAGATGAAGATACAGGGGGTGATGAAGGGTTAATCGAATCAACCAATGATCCCTGGATCAAACGCCTCAACATCTTATGGGATATGTGATTTGAACAACGCGAACCACCCACTGAAGATAAAGTGGTTCAAGTCAACATGGGGGATGAACATGACCCTAAGCCCATTTTCATAGCCGAAGACTTATCATCATCCGAAAAAGAGGACATTATATCTCTCGTCCGAGAATATATAGATGTCTTTGCTTGGAATTATGAAGACATGCCGGGTCTCGATCCAAAAGTGGCCATGCATCGTCTCAACATCGATCCGGATGCCAAACCCGTTAAACAACAGCAACGCCGGTTTCGTCCAGAGATCATGGAAGCAATTGAGTCTGAAGTGAAAAAGGTTATAGACTCAGGCTTTATCAGAGAGGAACAACACCCGGACTGGGTGGCTAATATTGTTCCCGTGCCCAAGAAAAACGGTAAGGTCCGTATATGCATCGACTTCCGCGACCTTAACGCAGCTTGCCCGAAAGACGAGTTTCCACTCCCCATTACCGATGTCATGATTGACAACACCTATGGATATGAAAGGATGTCTTTTATGGATGGATTCTCCGGATACAATCAAATCAAGATGTATCCCGAAGATGAAAAGCATACCGCATTCAGAACACCACTGGGGGTGTATTGCTACACAGTGATGCCCTTCGGCCTGAAGAATGCAGGTGCAACTTATCAACGAGCAATGAACGCCATCTTCCACGAACATCTGCGTAAGAAGATAGAGTGCTACGTTGACGACATAGCAGTGAAAAGTCAATGTAAGGATGATCATCTTGCAGACTTGAAGACTATGTTCGAAATCATGCGAACACATCAGTTGAAGATGAACCCAACAAAATCATTTCTCGGAGTATCAAGTGGAAAATTCCTGGGATTTATTGTCACGTCCAAGGGAATTTCTCTGGATCCAGAGAAGGTGCGCGCCATCCAAGACATGCAGCCGCCGAAGAATCTCAAAGAGCTTAGAGGCCTGCAAGGCAGATTAGCATACATCCGAAGATTCATATCTAATCTCTCGGGGCACTGCCAACCTTTCTCAAAGCTTATGAAGAAAGGCGTGTCCTTTGTCTGGGATGAAGAATGCCAGAAAGCTTTTGAAGAGATCAAGAAATATCTCACCCAGCCGCCTGTTCTTGTGGCCCCTATATCAGGAAAACCATTCTTGTTATATGTGAGGGCTATGGATCATTCTCTAGGAGCGTTACTGGCTCAAAACGATGATCAAGGGCAAGAGCAAGCCATCTATTACTTAAGCAGAACCATGATGGGAGCCGAACACTGGTATAATCCGGTCGAAAAAGAATGTCTCGCTTTGGTATTCGCGGTTCAAAAGATGTGACATTACCTGGTTGGACAGACAATCCACGTCATCTCTAAAGTGAACCCCTTGAGGGTGCTGATGACGAAACCATCATCTTTGAACTGCCGACTTGCAAAATGGGCCATTCTCTTGTCACAATATGACATGCAATTCATGCCCCAAAAAGCAGTAAAAGGTCAAGCATTGGCAGATTTCTTAGCCGATCATCCGGTGCCAGGGACATCTAAACTGTATGAAGAATTACCCGATGAAGTCACCGAGGCTTGTGTTGTTCAAGAATCTACACAAGTGTGGAAATTATTCTTCGACGGTGCATCTAGAGCAAACCCTCACGGAGCGATTACTGCGGGAGTAGGAGTGGTGTTCGTCTCTCCTAACGGTCACATAATCCCAAGAGGATTTTCCCTAATCGAACCTTGCACCAACAATGTAGCTGAGTATAATGCTCTGCTACTAGGGATGCAACTTGCCGAAGAACTTAATATTCGGCATCTTGAGGCTTATGGTGACTCTCAGCTCATTGTAAACCAAGTCCGAGGGGAATATGAAGTACGTCATGAGGACCTAATCCCGTACTACTTCGCAGTGCTGAAGCAAGCTAAGAAGTTCGAGGGATTCTTTATTGAATACATCCCATGGGCCCAGAACGCTTACGCTGATGCTTTGGCTTCATTGGCAACTTCGTTGGAATTACCGCCAGGTACCGAAACGACGATCCCCGTCGCAGGGCGTGAACTATACTGCTCTAAGATTCCTACGGAGGGAAATTCAGACAAGATAATGTCGGAAGGGTCTGTACAACCTCCATAGAGTTCGAATCTAGAGATTGGCGATTTCTATATATTGACTACGTCCTGTACGGAATTTTGCCCGACGATCCTAAGGAAGCGGCCGCCATTAAACGAAAGGCCCTCCGATTTTATTACGATGCAGCCTCTCAAATCCTGTATCGTAAATCACATGACAGGGTTTTGCTTCGATGTCTTTCTCGAAAGGAAGCAAGGGAAGCTCTTAAAGAAGCTCACGACGGAATGTGCGGAGCCCATCAACCCGGAGCTAAATTAGGAGAACGCCTCCGTCGAATTGGCTATTACTGGCCAAAAATGTTCTCAGACGCGGTTGACTACGCTAAACGTTGTCCGCGTGTCAAATTCATGGGGATTTCATCCACCAAGCACCTGGGAACTTACATCCCACATCTGCATCCTGGCCATTCGAAGAGTGGGGCATGGACATCGTGGGACCAATTTCTCCTCCGACCTCCAAAGGGCACCGGTTCATTCTGGCCATGACCGATTATTTCTCCAAGTGGGCGGAGGCAATCCCGTTAAAAGAAGTCAAGACTTCAAACGTAATCAAGTTCATTAAACATTATGTCATCTACCGTTTTAGAGTCCCGAGGCGAATAGTTCACGACAACGGGACACAATTCGTCAGTTTTGGGTTCCAGAGGTTTTGTGACAAATTTAGAATTCAGAGTGTCGCATCTACGGCATATTATCCGCCAGCAAATGGTCTTGCAGAAGCTTTCAACAAAACCATAGTGAAACTTCTCAAGAAGTTTGTTTCCAAGAGCCGACGTGATTGGGATGAAAGGCTCGGCGAATGTTTATGGGCTTACCGCACAACGGTGAGGACCCCTACGAGAGCTACACCATTCTCGCTAGTATATGGCTGTGAAGCTGTATTGCCATTGGAGATCCAAATTCCTTCTTTGAGAGTCGCGATCATGACGGGACTAACAGAGGAAGAAAAACATCAACGGTGTCTACAAGAGCTTGAAGCCATGATGACAGACGACTTCAGGCTCAGTAGCAAATCGAATTATATCAAGCCCGAATTTCCAAAGCCTACAACAAAAAGGTTAAGGAACGGATTTTCAAGAAGGACGATTTAGTTTTGGCTAACAGACGACCCATGGTGATGACGCACAAAACCAAAGGGAAGTTCAATCCTAAATGGGAGGGGCCCTTCGTAATAGAATCAGTTTACTCGAATGGAGCCTATCGCCTTATCAATCAAAAAGGAGACAGTCTCATGATTCCAATTAATGAGAAATTCCTTAAGAGATACTTCCCGTAAATCATGTAGCCCCCTAAACCCCAGCTAAATCAGGCTGGGGGTTGCCTATCCAAGTGTAACTTTGTTTTGTATTTCGTCATGTTAACACTACACCTCTGACGATTGAAATTTTCTGGAATTATTCCAAGTAGTAATAAAGAGAATTTCATTTTCATATTGAGTTAACACTACATTTATAGTATTTGCATTACTTTTCATTGTCTTGAATCATATTTTAACAAAAGAGATGATGAAAACCAAAATGATATCATTTCCATTCAATATTGTTAATTTGAATACAAAGGTGAAAACAATCGAAAGGAAAATGATACAAATTCATTCCTCCACCAAAAGTAGCGCAAATCCTAAGCATCGGGACTCATCAGTCTAAAAGACTTGAGTTTAGATTTCAGCGCTGATATATTCTCCTCGTGAGCCTTTCTGATTTGTTCAGTTATCTTGCTCCTGAGTTCCTCTTCATTAGGCGTTGCTTCTGCAAGCTCTCGCCGAAGCTTATCGGCAGCAATAATTTCGTCACAACAGCATTTGAAGAGTCCATCACAGTAAACAGCTAATCCTTTTAGGATGTCCAAACCACCAGCTAGCTGAGCATTTATATGGGGTAGCTCAACGCCAGCGCGAGCAAGTTCTGCTGCGGTATCCCGGAGACCCACAGCAAGATTGCCCATGTCCTCCTGTACCTGGAGATGTTCCCCACGCAGACGAACAAGACGAGAATCTGTCTCAGATAAACTCTTCTGAAGAGCTTCTTGCTGTTGTGCCTTCAGAGCCTTGGCCTCAGAAAGAGCCCGATCCACTTCTGGTCCTATATCGTCGCGTTGCAGCATGGAAAGAAACTCCAGCTCATACTCCAAGATAATGATGCTCTCGCGACAGTTCTCGGTCCATATTTTATCGCCCTGATGCTTGATCTTCGTCAGGCATTCCAGCAGATGGGGTTCAAAAACCTTAAAGCTCATACCCCCGAGGCTAACAGCATTGACAGTCATTTGCATCCAACGTTCTAGTTGTTCGATGAGCTCTCTCAGAGTTTCTGAGCTTGGAGGTGGAGCAGTCAGATAAATAAAATAATTCGCATAATCAGTGCGAGTAGAGGTGTGCGCCGCCTCAGATAATAACTTTTCGGCCATGATTGACGCTGAGCCTGAGATAGCCGGTTCCCGCCCCTCGGTTGTCATGTCAAGACCAGGAGGAGCAGCTGGGAGCGTAATATCCTCTCTGTTCTCAGGAGATGCAGCACGCGCTGATCTTATCGCATCCCCCATCAACTTAGCCTTTTTTGAAGTTTTGGCCATGATGGGCAATCGTTTACGAGCCCTCCTGTCATACTCGCCTTGCTCAGTAGCAGAAAGAGCCTTCTTACCAGATCTTAAAGAGCGAGGTTCAAGAACAGGCGTTTCTGTAGGAGTCTCCTCGGTTGCCTGTTCCTCGGGAGAGTTAGCAATCAGTTTTCCCTCTTGGATCCCCGTGGGAACCTCTTCTTCAGAAGGTTCTATGGTGGACAACTCCCTGGGAGCTTCAATGGCTCCGGTTGCTTCCTGTTCACAAGATAGATATTCTTCTATCCCCGGCAAACGAGTGCTTGAAGACCTGCTTCGGGAACGGTACAACTCCTGAATCTCATTGATACAGGAGGTGTAAACATCATAGTCAGGGATTTGGGAAACTTCTTCAAACCAGTTACGAAAATCTGCAACGGTAGAACATCCGGGCGGCGAGTTAGGTAAAGTGAAGTGCGCGTGAGTTCCTCCAGCTGAGAAGAAATACCATGCACGAGCTCCCTCGTACAAATTCCCGACTTGAGCCAAGGCCGGGTTAGGATTGCCAATAGGGGTGCCAAACGGTTCGGATATATCCGAACCGATCCGCATCCGTATCCGAACGGATGCGGATATGGTAGGCTAATTTTGAAACCGGGCGGATACGGTAACGGATACGGATATGGTTTCGGATTTTTTTTTGCATACGGATTCGATAACGGATATGAGGGTTGCGGATACGGATATCCGCAATATAATAGTGATTCGGGTAATCGGGTCCCCATCTTATAGTTACAAACCCGCTAACCCAAAAACAAAACTAAAAAGAAAAAACCCTAGGCCCTCACCCTCAGCACTCACTCCTCAAGCCGCCTCCACTCTCAAATCGCTCCACACCTCCACGATTCTCCAGCGACGGCGGCGGGATTTTCCGGCGATCTCACAGCCGGCGATCTCTTCTCCTCTACCTTCTCGCCAGCGAAGAGTCAGCGAAGACTGAGTCGCCACTCGCCTCCTCTACCTTTTCGTGTAAATTGGGTAACCATTTTTAGCTGCACCTAACTCTCAAATCATGTTACTACAAAACTAGAAACATCAAGATCAAGCAATGATATGGGGTGACGTTATTTTTCCTACTCTTCTGCAATTTATAAAATTCCAAATGGGCCATTTAGCAAAAATCAACCATCAATTTAATCACAAGTCTTCGTCGGCTGGATGTTTCATGAAGATTGACAAAGATATTTGTACACCATTACTAGCTAGTCATTGTTTTTTGTCTACCCGGCTTTCCTCCATTTCTTGTTTTTTAAGCCAATTTAAGCCGTTGTTGACAGCGAATCCTGCTCCCTGGGGCTTTCTACACAACAAATCCGAATTTCTCATGCAAAATAAATATTAATTGTGTATCAAATAACAATAAATAGTTATGATTGAGAAATGGAAGAAAATAAACCCTGTATTGTAATAAGTTGTAGCTACAGTTATGTTACACAAGTTTGTTTTGGGCTATCAGTGCTTTTAGACTTTTGCAAGGATCCATTGCCATTAACTATTTTTAGCTGTAGTTATGTTACACAAGTTTGTTTTAGTTTTCAATTGATGGTTTTGTATGAAGATTATATGTCTAATAGATTTATGTCGAATATTTGTTTATATCCGTGATCATATCCGATCCGATTCTCAAATATCCGAACCGTATCCGTTTCCGATAAATGCGGATATGGTTAAGGTTTTTTCTTACCGAGGGTGATCCGTATCCGTATCCGTATCCGTTTATAAAAAGCGGATATGGATATGGTAAACATCATATCCGAACCGTATCCGCTCCGATAACACCCCTAATTGCCAACGTAAAGTTGATCATATCCGAATTGCCTAGCAAATCTAGAAGGCATGTAAGGCTCAATGATACACTTCTCCCGCAAGCGATAGACCAGGTAGCCCAACCTGATCATAAGAAGCCAGTTAAATGTGCCCTCTTCTAAAGAAGACGAGCCCTCAAAAAGCAAGTCTATGAAGAGGGCATTTTCTACATCAGCTCCGTCAAAGTCAGGAGCGCAACAGAAAATCCGATAATTATCTTCCTGAGATAGGAGTTGTCGAGCCCTGACTATGTAAGAATAAGTCCACGTGGCTGACTCCAATCTCTGTACAAAGGGAATATAAGCGTCATCGCCCTCGTATGCTCCCGCCATCAGTGAGGGGCAGTGCAGCACGAACCAGGCCACCAAGTATGTATACGGCATTGGTACATGTGGTGGAGGAGCTCTCCCGGCTTTCTTCTTGGTAGCTGTAATTTCTGAAGCGCTGAGAAGTTCTGAGGTCAACACCCTCAGGCCATTTTACATACAGCCGACCATAGCGGTGAGGAGACTCACAGGTCTTCCATGCGCTAATAAAGTAGCTGGGTACATAACCTCAGCTAATATAGCCTCAGTTGGTTTTGACGGTACCACGCACCGCTTTAACCAAACCATGAAGAAGCCTGCAAGAAGAGCCGTGTCAGAAATAGGGACTATGGCCTGGTGGTGGAAACTTTTAAACTCGACACCAGCCTCGAAATCATCCTCTATATGCTCTGTTTTGTAGGTAGCATTAGAAGCCTTAATCCGAGCTTTGGCTTCCTTGGGAGAGATGGCTGCAATGCGAGATACGGCTGCATCTTTCCGGTTCAAGTTCTGAAAAAGGTATTCCGCCCACGTGGTATGCATAACGCCCCCTCCACGCATCCCAAAGACTTGGGCACATATGTGGAAGTGGCACATCAACTCCCAAAAAGTAGCGTAAATTTTCGGGTGAGCTACTTTCAGTAGGGAAAGCTCCTTGGTGGTGGGGATGAACTCTTCGTAGGGCGTTTTTCCAAGCGGTAATCCCGACACTGTTTGCATCTCGTGAAGAGCAAAACCTAACTTTTCTGTAGGTGTGAAGAACGTGCAGCTGTCAGGGTTATATTTCTCTAACATAGCGAAGAAGTTGTGATAACTCTGCACGACACCCCGTCGAGTAGCTAACACGGGAACCGTGAGACCCGATCGAGCGAACGACTCCTTAAGTTCCTCAAGAACGAAGTCAATCATGCGGGTCCACCAACCTCCTTCTCCAGAATAAACCCATCCAGTGGATCTAAACATCTGGGTAGAAAATTCACCCTGAGTTGCAAGGAATTGGCGAATGAAAATATTCGCTGGACGTGGCATTTCCGGAACCTGGTCCTTCTTCTCAAATAAACCAGGTCTCAATCCCTTGAGTTGCCCTCCGATTTGTGTACGAGCTCGTCGACCAGATTCAAACGACATATTTTCCTTCTCTTTGACTATGTCGAAAGTCAGACCCCGACGACGGCTTGCATTCAAAAAGTAAGAGAGTGGGTACATCCTCTTCATGTTCGGAAGGAAGAAGAAGCGATTATCAACTTTCCGCAACAACTTCGAATCTTCTGCATGTATGAGGTGATCATCGATGGATATTCGATCTCCAAATATGAACACTGGTTTGGGAAACTGAGCATGACCAGCAGGGGTCTCCATGTCTAAGTCGGTGATCAAAATTCTAAGAGTAGAACATCGGGAGATCTAATTATGTCCGTTCTCTCCGAGTCATCGAAAGTACAAAGCGGAATTATGTTTTGAAGACTGAAAATTTCATTCGCATCAGGTCCGCCAATATACCCAAAATGATGCTCTTGCGAAAGCGGCACGTTCGGAAGGAGCACTGCACAATCAAAAGCAGAAGTTAGTAACTGAAAACAAGTTACTGACACAAAAAAACAGAATCATAAATCTCAAAAAACGAGGGAGTCAAGCTTCGGGTCAAAAATTTCAGACGCGGAGGTCGAGCCCCTCGTCAGAAACCTAAAACACGAAGGTCGAACCTCGTGTTGAAAAAACTTGAACGCGAGAGTCAAGACCCACAGGGAGTCCCAACTCCGCGTTTTCATTTTCCTTGTTATTAAGAACCCATCTAGGGTTTTCAGAGAACTTGCTAAGGCAAGTTATTTCGGTCAACACTCACCACGACAGGGAGGACCCTGCGACGGCAGCGTTGACGATGACGTTCCTGCAGGAACAAGAACACCGCCGGCGTCCTCAGCCGACGACGTTTCGGAAGTCGATCCGACGACTTTCTTGGAGCTCGAGCCTACTCTCTGTGGCGCCATCAACACAGTCGATAGGAAGAAACGTTTCTGAACGAAGAAGACGGAGTTCGTCGGAGATCTCGCCGAAATCAAACGAGAATTCTCGTTCTTGGAAATAGCCGAAAATTTTGAGAGTCAAGTGACTCTTGACGTGACCACTCAGGTCTATTTATAACAGCCGTCAAGCTGTTGAGATGGCACGGGATTCTAGGAAAGAATCCCAACCATTTTCAAAACGCGAAGCTCATTATCGCGTTCAAATGCCCAAGCACAAGGCCCAGGCCAGCGTCACTAAGGCCTGAACCTCGCGTTCTGAACCCCAAACGTGAAGGTCATCTTAGCGTTGCCATTCTTCTAATTCCTCAAAGGCATGAGCCCCCTTAACAGAGTGTTAAACAAAACCTCTGTATCTCTTTAGTAGAATCAAAATTCTCATTGGGTTAGTGTTAAACCCCAAACTATCATCGTCATCACGGAGTTTAAGTTTATCTGGTGTCAAATACCAGTGTGGCTAGAACCCCTCTACTAGAATCCACTTATCAATTCTCATTAACAGAATGATAAGTCCTCAAAATCACTCAGATTATTATCAATTTATTAGCTCTCTCTAACAGAGCAATAGACAACCAGTTTATCAACCCCTTTCAGTGGGGTAACGAAACCCCCAAAATCTTGTTCAAATCACAAGTGTCATAATTCATCGCTCTGATGACAAAAATTCTTAGTGATTCTCCCCAGTAAGACACAAAAGGATTTTATCCACACAGGTGTCACGTTAAAATTACACCTCTGACGAAAACCAACTTATCAACTCTCTCCAATAGAGCGATAAGTCCTCAAAGTTGCTCCGATCACAATCTTTCCACGTCACGTTAAAATTACACCTCTGACGAAAACCAACTTATCGACTCTCTCCAATAGAGCGATAAGTCCTCAAAGTTGCTCCGATCGCAATCTTTCCACGTCATGTTAAAATTACACCTCTGACGAAAATCAACTTATCGACTCTCTCCAATAGAGCGATAAGTCCTCAAAATTGCTCCGATCGTAATCTTTCCACGTCACGTTAAAATTACACCTCTGACGAAAATTAACTTATTGACTCTCTCCAATAGAGCGATAAGTCCTCAAAATTGCTCCGATCATAATCTCTCCACGTCACATTAAAATTACACCTCTGGCACTCATAGATTTCTTTCAGTGTTTAAAGCCAAAATGACACAAGAAGAATTCTACTCTTCAGCTCTGTTCTGGGAGAATGATTCAACATTTATCCCCAACATTTTGAAATTTTCTAGAGTTATCTTAAATGATAATAAAAGAAACTTTCTAACTCTGGGCTATCCTAGAAATCTACGCTAAGTCGTGAATACACCTCGGGCATTTCTCGTGATTTGTTATTTGAAGTCAAAACATGACAAATGCAAGAAACAATGAGGGACCAATATCACTTTTTATTCAAGAGTTAGAAGAAAGTGATACAAAACAAACTTGTTCTTGTCAGAAGAACATTACAAAAAACCAAATTCACTCACGCATCAAATCAAAAGATATGAGTTGAGTCTTGAGCTCGGCTAATTCTTTCTCGTGATTAGCTCGCACCATAGCTTCAGCCTTGGCCCGGAGTTCATCCTCACTTGGAATGATGATGGCTGCCACTTCATTCCTGGCCTGCTCCAGGGCTTAAGCCTGTGTATGATACTCCAAAGAACCAGTTGCGTTTTGGGTACAAAGGATATTGACGATGCCTTCCTCGCGGGAAAGTTCAGCTTTCAATTGCAGGACTTCGGCTTCAGCTTCAACAAGTCTGTCCCGAAGCGAATTCATAGAAGCAGTTGAGCGTTCTAGTTCTTCTCGCTTCTGAATGTTACGCTCACGAAGCTCTATGATCTGACGCTCTTTTTCAGCTAAGTCCCATTCTAGTGTTTCTCGGTGTATCACTTCAGCGACCTGAAGACTAGCCAGAGTTGACATAATTTGCGGCTGAAGGTCACTTTGGCCCATGGTCTCGAAGCATTGTAATTTCTCCTCCAAACGAAGGATAATCTCTGAGCAGCGCTCGAACCATTGAGTTTCGCCCACGCTCCTGACCCCGTTTAAGCCCGCCTCCAGAAGAGGTCGAAAGGAGTTCAAAGTTCCTTGACCGTTCATCAAAGACTCAACTACCGTCTTCGCAAGACTGTTTAGATACACTAAAGAGATTTGAAGGAATTTAGGTGCATTAGCGAGACTGAAAACCGCACCCGAAGATACCCCTTCAGCAGCTGAGATTGGTGCGTTAAGATGATGACTAGCAGGCTGTCACGTCCCGCTTCCCAAAATACACGGGAATCGGAACGTGAACAAGCCCGCGACGTATTAGATTGAGAAGAAATATACACTATTATTATTATTTCTTTTTTTTTCTTCTCAACCTAATACACTAAGCGTCAAATACGTAAATCTCAATCACAGGTCCCCGATCACAATAGCAAGAATATAAAGACAATCCAGAATGAGAAATAAACATATCATCCATAATAAATCATCCCAGACATAAAAATGTGGGTCAAACGTGCCCTTATTACAAAAATTGTTCAACTAGGAATAAAAACACATAGTCTGTGGTAAAAGAAAATACTGGTAAAATAACTAAATCCATCATCAATTAAGGACAATACTATAAAGAGTTCTAATGTTTATCAACTACTGCAGAAAAGAAAAACATGTCTAGGCTTCAGGCTGATCTTCCACTCCATCGGAAGGACATTCCGGCTGGGCATACACTGGCTCGGCTACATCATCGAACTGAACATGTTCGTCTCCTATGTCTGACGCACACCAAAGAAAACAGGTGTACGTCAGGGTGCATGGCACTCGGCAAGATCTCACATGAACAAATAAAACGGTCTATCGACCCGTACTATAACAAAAATTAATACTAACAAGAAAGATGATGATACATGCAACTGGTAATCGAATAGTAACAAACAGCTATGTAAACACAATAACTAGGTCAAATACTAACCAACCTAACACTCAGTGGTCCATATCTCACACAGAGCCAACGCTCCTGTCATCGGATAACTAACTGTTCACAAACCCCCTACGTGCATCCAATCCCGCTACACATGCGGCCAGAAGACTACACGCAATCCGATCTCGGCCTGGTTCGAACTCAGGCAAAGCTCAGGTGACGAAACAATTTCACTGACTAAAGCGATGTACACACTTCACTTTAGCCCTACAAACCAACCCCAGTGGCGACACCAACCACGGGAGCGAGCCTGGAAGATACATCAACAGCCTTATCCGATCACACGAACATTGACTTTCCCATCCCAACTCTTCTCACTTTTCTAGTTAATCATAATTTCATTTGGAAACTTGGGTTTACCACCTAACTCACACATGTCACTAAGTCTGTTCATGACGCCCAAGGCTACTAAATCATGAACTACTAAGGTTCTCAACACGTCAACAGATCATGAATATAATATGGCATGTTAACATGATTATATAGATTTATGAAGCAGAAATGAGAACCATATGAACATGAAATGTATAAGCATGAGTAATACCTGAGTGGACTTCATTATTATCTTACCGTCAGGATGTCCGAACGTCTCATACAAAATATCCGTACTTACGTATTCTTTATTATAATAATACGGTAAAAGGAAAACTAGAAACTGATGTCGTTTTGCACATGAAATGTCGCGCTCTACGATAATCAGTCGTACTAACATAAATAAATAATATTCGTTTTCCAAAAAAATCTTAAAAACTATTTCTCATAATAAGTAATTTAAAATATAAAAATATATATGTATATAATTATTAATCCCTTTCTACATGAAAAGTATTATTTTTCTATTTTATAAATTTCCCTTAATTAATTTCTTTTCCATAAAATTTCATAAATTCTAATTTTAATACATAACTCGTCATTTCATGTCCGAAATTCTTAAAAATACAATTAGCAACGTTATTAATCTAATTCTCACGGTGTGTACTCAATTCATCCTTCCACGCAGACATTTAAAAATACGTACTAATCACAAAATTAATTTAAACATATGCAACCATCATACTAACAATATTATCTATAAAATAGTTCATTTACATCTAATCACCATATTAATCATGATATAAATCATTAATTAAAACAATGTAAACGCGAGATCTTGCCTACGGAACGGTGCGGATCTGTCGAGCGGCTGCCGGCGAGGAGGAGACGTTCGACAGTGTCGGAGCTGCTCGGGGTGTGGTGGCTGTTCGGAGCTCGGTGCAGGCGGTTGCTGATGGCGAGGGCGGCCATGGGGCTTGCCGACGGTGAAGAGGGGGCGTCGGGCGTGGTCGCACGGCTAACGGCGACGTGGGTGGCGGTTCTCGGCGGATCTGGTGGCTGGAGGATGGCCGGAGGGGACTGGGTTCGTCGGCGGGGCGGGGACGAGTGCGGCTGCTGGGAGGCGTCGAGTGGCGGTCAGGCTCGTCGGAGCAGGGCTCGAGCGGCGCGACAAGGCTGAGCTCGACGGAGAGAGGCGGTGGAGGAGCTGGCGCTGCTGGGCGTGGTTGCTGCTGGAGGCGGAGGCTGTAGGTGACGGGGTCGGGTCGCGGCCTGGTCAAGCGGCGGTGCAGGCTGTTCGCCGACGGCGGTGGAGGATTTGGTTTCGTTGCTGGGGCGGTGAGGTCGGGTTGGGGAGGAAGATTGGAGGGGGAGGTTTTCTTTTTGAGATCTGAGGGAGAGAGAGAGAGATGATTTAAATATTATAGGTATATTTGATAGGGGGTGTACGGGAGAGAGATGATTTGTTGTGATTTAGAGAGAGAAAAAGATTTGATTATGGGGGAGATAAAGTTTGAGTACGGGAGAGATATGGAAGGTTTATTTTATGGAAGGGGAGAGAGAAAATTTCGGAATTAAAAAAGAATGAGTTTAAAAGTTGATTAGAAATTGATTTGGGAGGAATTAGGAAATAATTCAAATGGAAAAAAATAAGAGGTGGAAAAATTCAAAAATATCATATAATATTCTGAATTATATTAATAATTAATAATCAACCAAAAAACTTTTTATAAATGTTTATGTACTACTGTACTATACTCAAGTTCACATCAATAATAATAAGATCATTAATAATATTAATCACCAAATGATTATATATAAAAATCACAAAACCGTAAATTAATATTTAGCAGAATTAAAATACAAAACTATATATTTTATTATTTATTTATTTTGAAAACTCGAAAAATTCCAAAAATTAGGAAAAGTATTAATAAAATGTAATATAATATTTTAAATATTAGAAAATTTTATTTTAAATACGTATTAAAATTTACGGTTGTTACACAGGCGATCCAGGTGCCGAAGCTGCAGAAGCAATTGAAATGTTCAATTGCGAAGGACTTGAGGTCAAAGCCATCAATGCCTTCGCCTGAGATGAGCTTGGCCCAGCCTCTGTTGGGGTGAGTGAGATCTTCATCACCGCTTTTGGTGAAGTAGCTACCACAAAAGAGTTAGGTAAGGTTTGCTCCTACAAAGGAGCCGACACCTGCACGACCAGCTGTTCCAGAGGAGAAGTCGCAGCAGTAGTTTCAGGCAACGCTACAGGTGAAACAGTCAGCGTAGGGGAGCCAGATAAATGTTGCTCTTGTGGAGGAGCCGACACTTACGCAGGTTCTTGCTCTAAAGGAGCAGCTGAGGTAGTCCCGGGAGTAGGTGAACCTGCACGAAAAAAACGGTCGGAACGCGGAAAAAGCGTGTGGAATAAGTCGAAACAAACTAAGCTTACCGGTGAGATAAAAAGGAGTATAACCAGATGCTTTATCAGATGGAGCTTTGGGAGCGTCATCAAAAATGGTTATATCATCCATGGAAGTATGCTCTTCATCTTCCGCATCATCACCCGGCAAATTGCTAACTTCAGCATCCTCACCACCTCTATCTTCGTCAGCTCCATCACCAATCGAGGAACCTTCATAATCAACTCGCTCCTCATCATCCCGGGTAGCGGAAGGTTCAGGAAGATCTGTGTCGACAACTGTTTTAGTCATAAGTCCTGTTGTAGGACTGGGCATTAAACCACCAGGTTGCGACATTAGTACTAAAGGAGGAGGTGATAAATTTCCTTCGAGACCCCCTGATTCTAAGGCATGAGACTTAGGAAGGTCCATCGCTGGAGCAGATTCTGCATCTGCGGCTATTAACTCATCCTCTTCATCTTGAGGGGGATGGTAAGAAGAAGCATCGCTCGACAGGGCTGGGCCATGAGAACGAAGCCCAGTTTTATGTGGCAGGCCCACAACAGAAGATTCATGTTGTTCTTCATCTTCAGCAGCTCTGATGGCATCAGCCATCAATTTAGATTTTTGTTGGCCTTTGGGAGGAGGCGAATCAACCAGCAACTTCCGACGAATCTGTTTATCATATTTGCCGGTCTCATCCGCTGAGAGTTTTCTCTTCCCAGCTGCTCTGGTCATGGGGGGATCAACCGCTTGTTGCTCTTCCGCCGGAACAGGCTCAGCTCTTTGTTCCTCTTCCTGTCCAGCCGGTTGATTCTCGATGCATAGGAACTCGTCAATCCCTCTCAAGAGGGATGTCTTGGACCCCTTTCTTAAAGCATACATATGCCTAATATCTTTTAGGCAAGATGTATTCAGGTTGTAATTGGGAGTCTGAGAAGCGGCAAAATACCAATTACAGAAGCTTATAGAAGTGTAGGAGTTGGGTGTTTTATGAGGAAGCCTGAAGATGGATTTAGTACAACCTGCCACAGAATAATACCAAGCCCTGGCTCCTTCATATAAATTGCCCACAATTGAGAGTTGAGGACGAGGGTTCTCGACGTACACTTGATCGTACCCAAATTGGCGAGCAAACCTATAGGGCTGGTAAGGCTCGATGAAACAGTGAGCGCCTTGTCGGAAGATCAAATAACCAGGCCTGATAGAAAGTAGCCAATGAAAAACACCCCCGCTCAGCTGAGTGAATCCATTAGGACCTGCTACATCCTGATACTCCGCTCCATAAACGCCGCCTTCAAAATCAGGAAAACAGGGGAAGATATGGAAAAGAGTGTCTCGCGCCAAAATATGACGGATCCTAACCATATACCCCCCTTCCCATTTCGCAGACTCTAATCGTTGCACGAACGGGATGAATGAATCTCCTGGGGGAGAGGCTGCACTCATCAACGGAGGACAGTGGAGCACGTACCAAGCCATCAGATATGTGTATGGCAATGGCACCCTGGGATTGGGAGTTTTGAAAGTCTTGT
Source organism: Asparagus kiusianus (assembly GCA_022839385.1). Lineage (NCBI taxonomy): Eukaryota > Viridiplantae > Streptophyta > Magnoliopsida > Asparagales > Asparagaceae > Asparagus > Asparagus kiusianus. Next base: position 334,180 of record BQKN01065562.1, on the reverse strand, counting down.
GACCCTCAGACTCCACCTCTGAAACACCAACAAAGTCCGAGGCCAACTCCCGCAGTCCATGCTGCAAACAACTCACCATGGCATGAAGGAGACTCACAGGTTTCCTATGAGCCAAAAGGACAGCTGGGTAGATCACCTCAATAGCGAGAGCATCGACCGGCCTAGTAGGAACGACGCAACGCTTGAGCCATAGCATCAAGAAACCAGCCAACAGCGCTGTGTCAGAAATTGGAGTCAGAGCTTGATAATGGAAGCTCTTAAACTCCGTATGAGCCAGGAAAACATCTTGCTTAGCTTCATTAGTGTAGTGGGAGGTAGCATTGTCAATGCGAGCCTGAACCTCCTCCAAAGTACTTGCAGGCAATCGGGTCACTGAGGCTCCTTTAGTGGTCAAGTTCTGGAACAAATATTCCGCCCAAGACACTTATTTAATGCCGCTCCCTCGGGCCCCCGTCTGCTGCATACAAATGTGGAAGTGACACATGACTTCCCAGAGAGTGGCATAAATTTCAGGGTTGGTCTTCTTTAAAATCTTAAGTTCCGCTGATTTCAGAACAAATTCTTCATACGGCAAATCCCCAAGAAGAAGACCCGAGACTTCATGCATCTCATGAAGAGCGAAGCCTAGTTCCCCCACAGGGGTGAAAAAAGTACAAGAATCAGGACTATATTTCTCCAATATGGAGAAAAAATGGAAGTGGCTCTGGATAATCCCAAACTTGGTAGCCCGTACAGGAACCTGCAATCCAGCTCTAGCAAGAGGAACTTTCAATTCATCCGATATGAACTTGGTCATCCGGGTCCACCACCCTGTCACTGGAGAATGAACCCAGCCAGGAGTTCTAAATCCTTGCGCGGGAAACTCTCCCTTCTTCTCCAAAAACCTCTTGACAAAGGTATTCGCTGGACTGGCCACTTCGCCGAGGGGATACTCCTTAGCAAATAAACCCGGCCGTAAAGCTGTCACCTGCCGGTTATAACCAACTGTGCGAACTCCGTGAAAAGTCAGAGTTCCGAGAGCGACCCCATCTTGATCTTTAACCAGGGGCCAATCCATACGCCTTGGGACGGAAGCACAATGGAAATAAGATATGGGGAACATCCTCTCCATATTGGGCAAGAAAAGGTTGCGGTCCCTAACTTTCCGTAGCCATTTATAGTCCCTGTCATAAGCGATACTTGCTTCGAAGTCAACAAAGTCCCCGAAGAGGAATCCGGGTTTGATTATTGGCTTACGGCTCGGGTTTTCCAGTCGAGCGTCCATAACCAATATCCCGAGGGTCTCAGGAGAAGCTTGGGTGATCAATTCCGCACGATTCTTATCCTTGATTCGGAAAATTGGGAGTTCTTGACGAAGGTTGAACGTCATATTCGAGTCCACGCCACCTTCATGTCCAAAATGATGGCGAAAGGGAAGAGGCTCAGCAGTATGACGCACTGCAAAATAAAGAAGAAGTTAGATAACATAAAGGTAAAGTTCAGATGCGAGGGTCGAACTTAGCATCAACAAGAATTTCAGACGCGAGGGTCGAGCCGCGCGTCAAAAACATCAGACACGAAGGTCGAACCTCGCGTCATCAATGTTAAACGCGAAGGTCAAACCTCGCGTCATCAATGTCAGACGCGGGGGTCGAACCCCTCGTCAAAAACACCAAACGACGGAGTCCAGCCCCGCGTTATCGAAACGAGTTTCCTCGTTGATCCAAAGATCAGAACTTGCCGAAGCAAGTTTAATGACCACAGAGGTCATACTCACCACCGATCAAAGGAAGCTGAGGCGGCACGTTTGCCTGAGCAGCAGCGCCACCGGCCGACGACGCCGACCCCTGAGCCGCAGCAGCGTCGGACTTGGAGGGTCGAGTGACAGTCTTCTTGGGCGCCATGGGTTCTCGTCGGAGGAGAAGAGGAACAGTTCTTTTCGCCGGAGATGAGAACGAAAACTTTTCGTTAGAATTTCAAGAAGAGTCGAATGACTCTTGATTTGACCCTTAGCGGTCTATTTATAGACAGCGGTGAGCTGTCAAATTGTAACGGACAGGATTCGAGGTCAGAATCCCGCCCAAACTCGACCCTCGCGTCCGAGTTGGTTGAGATTCCAAACGCAGGGCTCACCTACGCGTTCAAGCTCTCAGACACAGAGTTCACCTACGCGTTACAATCAATAAGACCCTAAATAAATAGAGGAAAATTGAGGTCAGCCACCAAAATCAAAAAGCAACAAACGACTCCACTGGGGAGTCTATCAGATGGGTGTAAGCAGATTACAATCAGCAACGCTAAAACAATCAGACTAGAGCTGGAGCGTGCTTCATCCTTCATTGTCATCAAGGTTCAAAAGCTGTATTGTTTGGTTCGAGGAAGCAACATCTCAACATTCCGACAACCAGTTCTGTGACGTCTTCCAATCAGATGGAGTGGACAATCAATCTACAAAATTTTAGGATCCAAAGTATTCCGAAAATTCGTCCCAGTCAACCGCGAACTTTCGAAAACTTTGGAGGGGGTTCTGTAGGCTGTCTAAAAATCACAATAGATAGCTGATCCCTACGAGATTACAAGGCAATGGTTCCTTCAAATCGAGAAGAAGAATTCATCCTTACGATCGAAACAGAAGAGATTTCTACATCCGCAGCATTATAATCGCTACAAACACGACCTCATGTTTGAGATGATTGATCTTGATGGTTGCGACAACAACATGACCAATATTATATTAGCAACAATTAGAGATGCTGATGAGCAGTGTAATGATTTTAGAAATAAAAGGTTGGACTTAGTTGGTGAGTTGCTTGGTAGAGAGCTGTGGGCAAATATTCGTCTAAAAGTCACTATGGATGATTGATTCCCGTCAAGTTCCAACAATGAAAGCTACAATCAGATAACTTTCGTGTCAACAAACGAAGGTTGCGAATGGAGGGCTTTTCACACAGATCGAGAAGGGTTACAATTCAACGACACTTCCGACAGCTGATGAAAACTCTATTCAGTGGTCTTCACAATCAACAGTGAGAGTTACAATCTGACGACTGTCACACCCCACAACAATTCAAGCGAGGATTACTAAACGACGATCCTTGCAACACCTAACAGAAGAGGTTACAAGTCAACAAACTTCCTCTAAAACGCGAAAGTCATCCCCGCGTTACAATTCTGGAAGTGCACACGACCTCAGCGTTTCCAAGCTACAACAAATCAAACGTGAGCGACCCTCGCGTTCGTTGGTATTCAGCCAACACCTAACTTCGCGTTCGTTGGTGTTCAGCCAACACCCAACCTCGCATCTCAATTCTAAGACGCGAGGTTAGGATCCTGAACGCCAAGGTGGGCGTTTGACTCATTCAAATATAAGTTGAATGGTTTCAGAACTGTTTCCCCACGATCTAAGGAAATCACGCCCACGTAGGAGCGGATTTAGAGGGCAGTTACAACCTCTTATCCCCCTATAAAAACTCAACGAACCCAACGAATCAGGGGTTGGATTTTGGAGATTAGATTTTTAGAATCTAAATCGTAAAAGGGCAGCAAGGACGAATTCTGGAGGATCTCAACCACTCGGGTTTGGTGATTCAACAGCAGCAACAGTAAAATCCTTAGAGATAGGATTTTTGAATCAAGCTCAGAAGATCAAATCTGAGAGGATTCTTCAACAACGGAATATCTGCTTGGTCATTAACCGAATTTTCGGTTCTAACAACTCTATCCATAGAGTTTCAACTCGTTCAGAGTTCTTAAACTCGTTAAAGAGTTACATATAAAACTTCCCACAGAAGTTCATCGTTCCCACGAGATAAGAGACGGTCAGATCGTCAACGGAGAGCAAATTCGACGCGAACAATCGAAGGAAGCACTCCATCGCTACCGTGAAGAACCCAGTTTTAAACAAAGGAGAAAACCAAATTCGTTTTCTTCTCTTTTGTATTCGAGTTGTAATCGGAATTAAAGGAATCCAATTCAATTTTCTTTTGTTCTTTTTATTATAATTTTCCAACAAACAGTCGTCTCTAGGAATGGTATTTTGTAACCCTCATTTGTGCTAGAAGGTCGGTCTGCAAGTTGTGGCGACAGGTCTCCACTAAGGTAGACTGTGTCATACCTGTCGGACATCGCAGAGCCATGTTTCGAAACCTCTTGACGAAGGTTTTGATGGACTCCCTCTTCTTCTGCTTAGTTGCGAGAAGGGTATGGATGGAGACTTCTGTATCCTCTTCAAATAATTTTGATAGGAATAGTCTCTCTAGATCTACCTACTTTTGGATACATCCGGCAGGAAGTCTCCTGAACCATTCAAAAGCAACTCCCTTGAGAGTGCCAACGAACAATCGAACTAGTATGACGTCGTTTGATATCACATTTCCAGTCTGTGACTTGAAATGATAGATATGTTGGTTCGGTGATCCCGTGCCGTCAAAAGTTTGTAACGTCGAGACTTCAAACTTTGAAAGATAAGGGGTCGCATCCCATTCAGCAGGATAGGGCCTGACAACTCCCTCGTCTTGAAGCTCGCTTCTATTAGCAATTGTATTAAGGCGGGCTTCTAATTCTTCCATTTTAGCAGATTGGAGATTCTACTCGTTCTTAGTCTCTCTTCCTTCATCAGAGGAAGATTCCAGGTTGTGGGCTTCTTGATTAGAAGCATCACCATCAACCAATTTTTCCTTCCCTTCGCTTGTGTGAAGTCGGGATGAAGACGCTTTTCCTCTCCGGGAAGGTTATCGCCTAGGTGGCGAATTTGTCTTCTGAGATTTGGCCTTGTCTACGACGATTTGAATCAACAGGGCCATGAGTTCATTGATCGCCTCCTGCTAAGATTTGAGCATGGCCTCCTGCTCATCAAGTCTCTTCGTGATATCTTCATGGTTTCCCGTCATATAAGCGGAGCTCTCATGTTCAACAAAAGAGCTTGATGATTGGGACTCTACAATGGCTGAGTGTTCATCATCGGAATTGGTTCCTCTGGCTAACCTCCGATAGTTGACAGAGGGAATAGCTCCTGTTCGGGTCCGAGTACGTTAGTAGACTCCTTCAAACTCGTTAGCGATTTCTCTGACGGTCGGCAAACGACTTGTCTCGGAGTCATCGGAACTAGAACCTAAGGCTTTCCCCCTGCCGATCATATTGATAGTGACCCCAGGATATCCATTCTCTGGAGACTTCTTCTTGTGAGAACCCCATCGTTGGTTGGGCAAAGCAGCATTCGTAAATTGGTCGAACACCATTAGTTTGGCCGCATATGAGCAGCATTGACATTTCGAGAGGACCGTAGGAATCAGTCATTCACATTGGAATGAACGAATGACTTGTTGCATCGGTCTTTCTCTCGATATGAACTCTCTCAAGTCTGTTGTAAAGATTCGAGAATTACTCACTGATCGTGAGGTTTGACTTGGAACCCCCAGTCTATGATTGGACTGGACTGGCTCTCAGTGAACATGGATCTTGAATCCACGTTGATCTTTTTGAACATGACGAATCGCATCGTGTTTTGAAGAAGAAGCACGAGGTCGTGTTCTGTTTTACTAACGCTAGACTGAAGTCTACGTTTTGTTGATGAAACGCACCTTTGCCGGTTGCGTTTTTGTCGGTTAACACAGTTCGTAAGTCTGCGTTTTGGATCTTGAACACACTCCTGAGAGTTACGTTTTGGTTTTGGTTCGCACTCCTGAGACTTGCGTTCTGCCAGATCAACGTAGTTTTGAGGTCTGCGTTTTGATGTTGGAACACGCCTCTGAAGGTTGTGTTTTATTTGGGAAACGCACCTTTGAGGGTTGTGTTTAGTTTGGCTTATGCAGAGCTTGTGTTGAGGCTCACAAACGCGGAGCTCGCGTTGATTGGAGGATTGGCTTTTTTAGAGTTGTGCCGAAGCTAAGTCTTCTCCTTTAGAGAGGGGACTGTATGAACAGTGCAACCCCCCAGGGGAGATAGTCTTCAGATGAGTCGACCACAAGTGGAGCTTTAGTCTCCTTAAAAACTTTATAGATCTTGCGCATAGCCTTGGGGCTAAGGGATCCGGAGGAGAGGACCTTTTCAAACTTGACTTGATCAAACTCTACCACGAGAGTTTCGACCGTTGTTCCAGCAAGGTTGACGTCGAATTGCACCACCACTTCTTCGTCTGAGTAGCTTTTCCCCAGCAGAATCGTCATCTTTTGTTTGATGGAAAATCTGTAGTAAAAAGAATAATGAAAGAATCATATTTGATTTATTCTCTCTAACTGCTTAGAAAAAGAATGATTACAACCCTCTCAATCTCGATTACAATTAGATTTCCTGATTACAAAAGAGAGGAGAATGATTTGGATTCTCCCCTTTGTTTAATTCTGGGTTCTTCACGGTGGCGATAAGATGCCTCCCTCGAATGCTCGCGTCGAGTTTGCTTCTCGTTGACGATCCGAACGTCTTGATTCACTGGAACGCGGTCTTCTCCTAACGATTTGATATTGTGGAGAACTTGCAAAGTAAGTTTTAGAACTCTGAACGAGTTAGAGAACTCTGAGCGAGTTTAAACTCTTGTAAAAGAGTTTATTTGAACCGAAAGTTGGTTAATAGCCAAGGATGAAAGCTCTCTGTTGTCTAACGTTGCTGAAGGATGAACGTCGATCTCCCCCTCGCTGCCAAGCCGAAGATCTCCTCTTCGCTGCCAAGTCCACGATCGAAAAAGCCAGCCGCAAGATCAATCCGAGCCTCCTCAGATTCAGCCCGAACTCCATTGAATTTCCTACTATTTATAAGGGATTAAGGGGTATAATCGTCCCCCTAATTCGCTCCTAAGTAGGGCTGAATGGGGTGTAACCGCCCTCTTAAATAGCTCCCCAAATTGCGGGGAAAACGGTTTAGAAACCGTTCAGTTCGTTCTTTGAACGAGTCAAATGCTGAGAAATGTGTTCAAGACCTGAACTCTGTGTTTTTAGACTAAAATGGCAGAGTTGGGCCTATTTTGGCGGCTGAACGCACAGGTCGCGCTGCGTTGTAAATCTAAAACGCAAAGTTGGGACGCAGAGATGAACTCTGCATTTTGGACCTGAGACGCAGAGTTGGGCTTTGCATGAACTCTGCGTTTTAGACCTGAGACATAGAGATGAACTCTGCGTTTTGGACCTGAGACGCAGAGTTGGGACGCAGAGATGAACTCTGCGTTTTGGACCTGAGACATAGAGTTTAAACGCAGAGATGAACTCTGTGTTTTGGACCTGAGATACAGAGTTGGGCTTTGCATGAACTCTGCGTTTTGAGTCCACGAACTCTGCATTTTGACTCTGGAATGTAGCCACGATCTCTGCGTTTCGAGTTTGGAACACAGCCACGACCTCTGCGTTTTGAATCTCAAATATGGTCACGACCTCTGTGTTTTGAGTTTAGAACGCGGGCATGACCTCTGCGTTTCGAGTTTTGGATGCAGAGGTGAACCTCAGGTAGGCTCGGTGAGCTTCAGGCTCAGTCCAATGTTCAGGCGAAGTGCAGTGTCACAGACAGACTTCAGAACATAACTTGCTACGAAGAACATGTCATAACTTTCAAACCGTAAGTCGGAATGAGACGAATTATATATGAAAATTGGCTATCTTGACGAGACGGAGCCGACCAAACCTACCCCCATAAGGTTCGGTTTGCTTCCTCTATTTCATTAAATTCCTTCCGGTTTGAGAGATATCTGCGTTTTAATATGAAGAGACCGTCAATTTAAGTCTCTTTTGCTAGAATGTTGCAAACATCATCACCTTGTAACCTTCATCTTGGCTCCTTGAAAATATAAGAGTCGTCAGATTATAACTCTCGATGTTGATTATAAAGGTTGTTGATTAGAGCTTCCATCAGTTGTCATGAAGGTCGTCAGATTGTAACCTTCAGCGATCTACGTGAAAGTCTTCAAATTGTAGCCTTCTGGAAGTCGTCAGATTATAAATTCCATCATCGGTGTTTGATGGAGGATCAGCTATCTGTTATGATTTTTAGACAGCCTACAGAACCCCCTCCAAAGTTTTCAAAAGTTCGCGGTTGACTAGGACGAATATTTAGAATACTTTGGATCTCAACTCTAATCTTGGAGCTATTGATTCCTCGTCACAAAGAAGTTGTTCTCTGCACTCGCTTCGAAGGCATCTTAGTTGAAGGGATTTGCCACACAGGACCCGTATGAATGTATGCGTCAAAATTCTGCTTCTGGAATGCGAGGGTGGGCCGCTGCGGTTTGAACTTAAGACGCGGGTCTCACCATTGCATTTTAAATTTGGAACCTGGGTGTGACCTCGGTGTTTTGAATTGAGATGCGGATGTGACTTTCATGTATTTTTGACTAAGTCTTTGAGACTTGTCTTTAGCTCATCTATTTTAAGTCTCGGCTCACATCCATTAAGCTGATTAGCCTGCAAACATGCATATGATTTTTAGCAAACCCTCAGCCATCAACGGATTTGATAAGCTTTTACCGACTACCGTTTGAGTCGGACTAGCATGTGAATTATTTGAATCCGTTTCACATGTAACATTGTGCTAAGAGAATGAAGCCTCTTAGACTTGATGTTATGATTTTGAATACATAGATTTTGTCATTTTCACGGGAAAAGACTAACCGGCAACGCGTGTTAGGCGTAGGCTTATCTCTAATTAGGGATCTAGATAAAATCCTCCATACGTGTGAGGCATGATTTTGATGTTATTAATAACGGCCTGCTACGATATTGAATACGTAAGCTTTGTCACTGTTTCTTCCTTACTTGAAACACCGAAAGAAAGTTGAAAGTGCCAGAGGTGTAGCATTAACTTGGCATGAATTTTCACTTAGAGTGAAATTCAAAAATTTTCTTCATTATCACTAGGATAAGTCCAGAAAATCTTTAATCCGTTGGGGATTTTATAATGAAAACTTGATATTCTTGTTGAAAAAGGATTAACAAGTTTATTGGGGGGTTTGACTATTAGAGGTGTGATGTTAACTTAACAGTATTTTATGGGCTTATCGCTCTATTGAAGAGAGTCGATAAACTGATTTGGTCGTCAGAGGTGTGATGTTAACGTGACGGGAAAATATTACGATCAGGACAACTTTGATGACCTACCGCTCTATTGGAGAGAGTCGATAAGTGGATTTTATCAGAGGTGTGGGATTAACGTGATAAGAATTTGTGTTACTATTGGAGAAATTTTATGGACTTATCATCCTATTGACGAGGATTGATAAGTTAATTTGTCAGAGGCATGATGTTAACGTGACAAGAGAACGTTGCGATTGGAGCAAGTTTGTGGACTTATCATCCTATTGACGAGGATTGATAAGTTGATTTTATCAGAGGTGTGATATTAACGTGACAGGAAGAATATTACGATCGGGGTAATTTTGATGACTTATCATCCTATTAACGAGGATTGATAAGTTGATTTGTCAGATGTGTGGTGTTAACATGACAGGAATTTGTTGCGATCGGGGCAACTTTGTGGACTTATCATCCTATTGACGAGGATTGATAAGTTGATTTGTCAGAGGTATGATGTTAACGTGACAAGAGAATGTTGCGATCGAAGCAACTTTGTGGACTTATCATCCTATTGACGATGATTGATAAGTTGATTTTGTCAGAGTGTGATATTAACGTGACAGGAAGAATATTGCGATCAGGACAATTTTGAAGACTTATCATCCTATTGACGAGGATTGATAAGTTGATTTGTCAGAGGTGTGGTGTTAACATGACAGGAATTTGTTGTGATCGGGGCAACTTTGTGGACTTATCATCCTATTGACGAGGATTGATAAGTGGATTGTCAGAGGTATGATGTTAACGTGACAAATTAGGAGTGATGCAAGCTGTATTCATACTCTGTGGTGGTGATGATCATCAGAAGTATAATGTTAACTTGACGATGTGAAAGATTCGTTACTCTTAATCCAATGGATTCCTAGTAACCAACCCCCAGTCGTGATTAAGACTTATCAAGAGAATAAAAATGGGTAGATAGGGCACATCGTCTTGTGAGGCACTATCCATAAAGTCAGAATAGAGGCACATCACTTGGTAGGCCATTATCTGATGAGTTTGACTATCAGAGGTAACTATTAACGTGATAGTTTTGGTAGACCCGCCATCCTATTTGAAGAGGATTGGTGAGGGAATTTGGAGAAAATAGACTATCAGAGTGTATTGTTAACTTGATAGTTTTGGCAGATTCCGTGGTTGACAGAGGTATTTTATTGAACGTGACAACTCAGAAATTTATTATTCATGATCCAATGAACTACAAATAAACTAACCCCCAGTCTTGAACAAGTGCGGGGGAAAAAGAATAGACATAGCACATCGCCTAGTTGGCTGCTATTTAACGAGTTTGACTATCAGAGATAATTGTTAACATGATAGTTGTTGGACCCGTCATCCTACTGAAGAGGATTGGATTCAGTGGTCGTAGTATCTTCCCCTTTTGACTGAGAAGATTGGGCTTGGTCCGATTGTTCAGGCTGATCCTGCCTACTTTGTTCTTCGGCTTTGATCCTGGCAATAATCTTTTGAGCCTATTCGACTTGAGAGATTAGTTACGTCTAGGAATGGCATTTTGTAACCCTCATTTGTGCTAGAAGGTCGGTCTGTAAGTTTTGACGATAGGTCTCCACTAAGGTAGTCTGTGTCATACCTATCGAAGATCGCAGAGCCATGTTTCGAAACCTCTTGACGAAAGCTTTGATGGACTCCCTCTTCTTCTGCTTAGTAGTGAGAAGGGTATGGATGGAGACTTCTGTATCCTCTTCAAAGAATCTTGACAGGAATAGTCTCTCTAGATCTGCCCACTTTTGGATACATCCGACAGGCAGTTTCCTGAACTATTCAAAGGCAACTTCCTTGAGGGTGCCAATGAACAATCGAACCATTATGGCATCGTTTGATATCACATTTCCCGTCTGTGACTTGAAATGATAGATATGTTGGTTCGGTGATCCCGTACCGTCAAAAGTTTGTAGCGTCGGGACTTTGAACTTTAGAGGATAGGGGGCCGCATCCCATTCGGTAGGATAGGGCCTGATAACTCCCACATCTTGGAGCTCGCTTCTGTTAGCAATGACATTGAGACGGGCTTCCAATTCTTCTATTTTGGCAGATTGAAGATTATGCTCATTCTTAGTCTCTCTTCCTTCATCAGAGGAAGATTCCAGGTTGTGGGCTTCTTGATCAAAAGCAGCACTATCAACCAATTTTTCCTTCCCTTTTCTTATGTGCAATCGGGATGAAGACGCTTTTCCTCTCCGGGAAGATTCTTGCCTATGTGGCGAATTTGTCTTCTGAGATTTGGCCTTGTCTGCAACGATTTGAGTCAACAGGACCTTGAGTTCATTGATCACCTCCTGCTGAGATTTGAGCATGGCCTCCTGCTCATCAAGTCTCTTCACGAGATCTTCATGGTTTCCCATCATATAAGCGGAGCTCTCATGTTCAACAAAAGAGCTTGATGATTGGGACTCTACAATGGCTGAGTGTTCATCATCGGAATTGGTTCCTCTGGCTAACCTTCGATAGTTGACAGAGGGAATGGCTCCTGTTCGCATCCGAGTACGTTAGTAGACTCCTTCAAACTCGTTAGCGATTTCTCTGACGGTCGGCGAACGACTTGTCTCGGAGTCATCGGAACTAGGACCTAAGGCTTTCCCCCTGCCGATCACATTGATAGTGACCCCAGGATATTTGGTCTTTGGAGACTTTTTCTTGTGAGAACGTCGTCATTGGTTGGGCGAAGCAACGTTCGTAAATTGGTCAAACACCAACAGTTTGGTCGCATATGAGCAGCATTGACATCCCGAGAGGACCGTAGGAATCAGTCATTCACATTGGAATGAACGAATGACTTGTTGCATCGGTCTTTCTCTCGATATGAACTCTCTCAAGTCTATTGTAAAGACTCGAGAATTACTCACTGATCGTGAGGTTTGACTTGGAACCCCCAGTCTATGATTGGACAGGACTGGCTCTCGGTGAACATGGATCTTGAATCCACGTTGATCTTTTTGAACACGACGAATTGCATCGTGTTCTGAAGAAGAAGCACGAGGGTCGTGTTCTATTTTACTAACGCTAGACCAAAGTCTGTGTTTTGTTAATGAAACGCACCTTTGTCGGTTGCGTTTTTGTCGGTTAACGCAGTTCGTAAGTATGCGTTTTGGATCTTGAACGCACTCCTGAGAATTACATTTTGGTTTTGGGACGCACTCCTGAGAGTTGCGTTCTGCCAGATCAACGTAGTTTCGAGGACTGCGTTTTGATGTTGGAACGTGCCTCTGAGGGTTGCGTTTTATTTGGGAAATGCACCTCTGAGGGCTACGTTTAGCTTGGCTTATGCAGAGCTCGTGTTAAGGCTTACAAATGCGGAGCTCACGTTGATTGGAGGATCGGTTTTTTTAGAGTTATGCCGAAGCTAAGTCTTCTCCTTTAGAGAGAGGACTGTATGTACAACCCCCAGGGGAGATAGTCTTCAGATGAGTCGGCCACAACTGGAGCTTTAGTCTCCTTAGAAACTTTATGGATCTTACGCATAGCCTTAGGGCTAAGGGATCCGGAGGAGAGGACCTTTTCAAACTTGGCTTGATCAAACTCTACCATGAGAGTTTTGACCATTGTTCCAGCGAGGTTGACGTCAGATTGCACCACCACTTCTTCGTCAGAGAAGCTTTTTCCCAGCAGAGTCGCTATCTTTTGTTTGGTGTAAAATCTATAGTAAAAAGAATAATGAAAGAATCGCATTTGATTTATTCTCTCTAACTGCTTAGAAAAAGAATGATTACAACCCACTCAATCTCGATTACAATTAGATTTCCTGATTACAAAAGAAAGGAGAATGATCTGGATTCTCCCCTTTGTTTAATTTTGGGTTTTTCACGGTGGCGATGAGATGCCTCCCTCGAATGCTCGCGTCAAGTTTGCTTCTCATTGACGATCCGAACGTCTTAATTCACTAGAACGTGGTCTTCTCCTCATGATTTGACGTTGTGGAGAACTTGCAAAGCAAGTTAACGAGTTAGAGAACTCTGAGCGAGTTTAAACTCTTGTAAAAGAGTTGATTTGAACCGAAAGTCGGTTAATAGCCAAGGATGAAAGCTCTCTATTGTTGAACGTTGTTGAAGGATGAACGTCGATCTCCCCCTTGCTGCCAAGCCGAAGATCTCCTCTTCGCTGCCAAGTCCACGATCGAAAAAGCCAGCCGCAAGATCAATCCGAGCCTCCTCAGATTCAGTCCGAACTCCATTGAATTTCCCACTATTTATAGGGGATTAAGGGGTATAACCGTCCCCTTAATTCGCTCCTAAGTGGGGTTGAATAGGGTGTAACCGCCCCCTTAAACAGCTCCCCAAATCATAGGGAAAACGGTTAGAAACCATTCAGTTCGTACTTTGAACGAGTCAAATGCTGAAAAATAGCGTTCAGGGCCCGAACTTTGTGTTTTTAGACTAAAACGTAGAGTTGGGCCTATTCTGGTGGCTGAACGCACAGGTCGCGCTGCGTTGTAAATCTGAAACGCAGAGTTGAGACGCAGAGATGAACTCTGCGTTTTGGACCTGAGACGCAGAGTTGGGACGCAGAGATGAACTCTGCATTTTGGACCTGAGATGCAGAGTTAGGATGCAGAGATGAACTCTGCGTTTTGCACCTGAGACGCAGAGTTGGGACGCAGAGATGAACTCTGCGTTTTGGACCTGAGATGCAGAGTTGGGCTTTGCATGAACTCTGCGTTTTGGACCTGAGACACAGAGATGAACTCTACGTTTTGGACCTGAGACTCTGGGCTTTGCATGAACTCTGCGTTTTGAGTCCACGAACTCTGCGTTTTGACTCTGGAATGTATCCACGATCTCTGCGTTTCGAGTTTCGAACGCAGCCACGACCTCTGCGTTTTGAATCTCAAATGCGGTCACGACCTTTGCGTTTTGAGTTTAGAATGCGGGCATGAACTCTGGGTTTTGAGTTTTGGATGCAGAGGTGAACCTCAGGCGGGCTCGGCGAGCTTCAGGCTAAGTCCAATGTTCCGGCGAAGTGTAGTCTCACGGACGGACTTCAGAACATAACTTGCTGCGAAGAACAGGTCATAACTTTCAAACCGTAAGTCGGAATAGGACGAATTATATATGAAAATCGGCTATCTTGACGAGACGGAGCCGACCAAATCAACCTCATAAGGTTTGGTTTGCTTCCTCCGTTTCGCCAAATTCCTTCCGGTTTGAGAGATATCTGCGTTTTAATATGAAGAGACCATCAATTTGTAGTCTCTTTTGCTAGAGCGTTGTAAAGATCATCACCTTGTAACCTTCATCTTGGCTTCTTGAAAATATGAGAGTCGTCAGATTATAACTCTCGATGTTGATTGTGAAGGCTGTTGATTAGAGCTTCCATCAGTTGTCATGAAGGTCGTCAGATTGTAACCTTCAACGATCTACGTGAAAGTCTTTAAATTGTAGCCTTCTGAAAGTCATCAGATTGTAACTTCCATCATCGGTGTTTGATGGGGGATCAGCTATCTGTTGTGATTTTTAGAAAGCCTACAACAAGTGATGACTACATATATTAATGCATGAGAGGGAATCTAATATAGAAAGTAAGAATAAAGAGACAAAACATTTAGTTTTTTTTTTTTTGCTCTACCCAATATACGAGATATATGAAATAAATAGATATATGTCTTGCTATATTTGACATATTTCTTACCATGTTTAACACCTTGCAAACACTATTTGTTTATTTGTATTTGTTTAAATACACATAAATGGAAAAAATAACCATAAGAACATGGAAGGCCTCTTTTTCATGAGTTCCAAGAAATATATTATTATTATGAGTCTCAACCAAATTTGGAGAAAACCTTAGCATCAAAGATTATGTAGTTATTGCTTTGATCGGTATTAAGGGAGTGACATTTTATGTATAGATAAGGGCCTTAACTAATATAATCATACTCCTTTTAAAAGTACGAGTTCGGGAAAATCTTTCTATGAGCAATATTATCCTTAGCTTTTTTTAAATATTATATTGTTATTCTAATCTATTCTAAGTATCTTATTTTCTTTGAATTGGTAACTAAATAATTTATTCTATTCGTAATGAGACTTAACATGTTACTGGATAAAAAAAGATATGTTTCATATAATTCAAATCATTTACTTATTTCGGTTTATAAAGAAATTTAAAAAACATATGCTAGCCAATACCTAAAAGTTTTTAGACTTTGTAAAAAATATTCTTTAAGTTTTTTAAATTGCAAAAACACCCCTACAAATTCAAAATTTTATTAAAGTATCTTGAAAATTATAAATTTTATTTATTTCAATTTAGGGAGAAATTTAAAAAACATATGCTACCTAGAAACTAAAAGTTTTTTTGACTATGGAGAAAATATATAATAAGTTTTAAAAAGTATAAAAACACCCATAAAATTCAAAATTTATAAAAAACACCTTAAAAGATTTAAACCTATAAATACACTAAAAAACTATAAATAACACAAACAACCCCAGGAAATTAATAAAATTTGCATTACACACTGAACTTTTTACAAATTACAAAATAAAACTCACAAAATTATAAAATTTATAAAAATCTTGATAATTTCCAACCTAACAGTACATTAAAAATATAGGAATTAAAATATCCCCAACATAATTTATAATTTATATAAAATACCCTTAAAGTTTCAAAAATTACAAAAAAACCTTTAAATTTAAAATTTATAAAAAAAACACCCTAAGAGTTTCAAATTTATTAGTAAATTGAAAGCATAGGAATTATAAATTGTTTATAAACAATTTACAATCTGTAGAAAAGGCCTATAAGTTTAAAAAATACAAAAATCCTCTAAAATTTATAATTTACAAAAAAACACCTTGGGAATTTATAACTTATAAATATTAAAATGAATATGCAAAATTACTAACAACCCATAAAATTAAAATTTTATAAAAAATATCATACACATGTTAAAGGTATAGGTTTAGGAAATTTTTTTCATGGTAAATATTACCTATAATTTTTTTGGAAAAGAACATAACTAATTAAAAATCTATTAAATTTGAAATTTACAAAAAAAACACCCTTAAAGTTTAGTATATTAAAAATTACCCCTCTAAAGTTTAAAAATTTTAAATGATTTTTTTAATTCCTTGATTTTAATGTAATGTTTCATAGTTTTATGTATTTGTAAATTATAAAACTTTATGGTATTTTTTATAATTTTTAAAACTTTTAAGGGTATTTGTTTTGTAGTTTTCTAAATTTTCATTGTGTTTTCAGTGTAACGCACAGATACATCAATTAATAATGATATTGAAGAGTAAGTTGTTCTTAAGATTATTAGATTATAGTTAAGTGCGCACATCACTATTCCTAAACAACATAATTTATATATTTAAAAATTTTCAGACAATCTATATAGTGGTTAAAAGTTTTGTCTTTAATGTACTTTTTTTTATAAATTATATTTAATATGAACCCACCATATAATTTTAATTGTGGTCATCATAATTTTAATATGGTTGATTAATTGACTATAAACGTATATAGACTATAGATTACTTTATTTTCTCACATGAGCTAATATCTAGTGCTTAATAATTTAAATTATTACTTTTAAATTTAATATAAAGAGGAGCTCTAATAACATTTATTTATTTATATATACCATAATACAATCTCAATTTCTATTTTTTGCTGGAGATTGATTCCATAGTTACGCATATCAAATTAGTAACTAAAATAATAATTATTTATGCTTAAATTAGGATGATTGTAGTTGCTTACTCACTATAAAATTTTTATGAAGATATATACCTTACTTTTTTATAGTTATCTGTATTGCCAATGTATAATATATATTATAATCTTCCTACTCTAATTTTGTAAGAAAATAATTCTTCATACTTTTAGTTTTACTTCTATGATATAGAGAATGAGCTATAAAATTGAATGAGAACATTAGATAATATAAATATGAGTGAAACAATAACTAAAAGTTAACGCGAATATGAGAAACCCACAACTAAATGTTTAATGGACATATTGCAAGTAAATTCATATGCAAACTTCTTTTACGGATTGCACGATCACTCATCTTTTGAAAACTTTAAGATACTAATAAGTAGAGGTGTTTTACTAGATTAATGTGTTTATAATTCACAAATAGTAGATCACGTGGTCACAGTCTGGGGTTGAAGAAAACAATGACAATATTTTATTTGAGCGAGAGATTATTGAGTTGATGATCAATCTCACAAAAAACTTTATTTTATTTTATTTTTATTTTTTTATTTTTATTCTATTTTTATCAATTTAAATAATCATGATATTTAACCACGTGTATTGCATGTGCATCTCAACTAGTTTTATATAAAAGCTGCAGTTTTAAAAAGTTCACAAATGATGATATCAGTAAATTGTTTACTTCACTAGATTGCAAGCATGCATGGGTACTCTGAGGGTAGACGGGAGAGCTGCAAATTTACTTTATATTAAAATAT
>BQKN01065562.1:299457-316697 GCA_022839385.1 Asparagus kiusianus | reverse complement strand
ATTGTATTGTATTATATTATATTAGCATGCTATACTATATATAATAACTAATATAATATAATATTAATATATTTAATATAATATTTTAATAATATAATATTTAATATAATACATTATTTTATTTATACAAAAATATAATATGTTATACAATAATTACTATATAAATATGAGTGAAACAATAACTAAAAGCTAACGCGAATATGAGAAACCCACAACTAAATGTTTAATGGACATATTGCAAGTAAATTCATATGCAAACTTCTTTTACGAATTGCACGATCACTCATCTTTTGAAAACTTTAAGATACTAATAAGTAGAGGTGTTTTACTAGATTAATGTGTTTATAATTCACAAATAGTAGATCACGTGGTCACAGTCTGGGGTTGAAGAAAACAATGACAATATTTTATTTGAGCGAGAGATTATTGAGTTGATGATCAATCTCACAAAAAACTTTATTTTATTTTTTTTATTTTTTTTATTTTTACTCTATTTTTATCAATTTAAATAATTATGATATTCAACCACGTGCATTGCATGTGCATCTCAACTAGTTTTATATAAAAGCTGCAGTTTTAAAAAGTTCACAAATGATGATATCAGTAAATTGTTTACTTCACTAGATTGCAAGCATGCATGGGCAGTCTGAGGGTAGACGGGAGAGCTGCAAATTTACTTTATATTAAAATATAATATATTATACTATACTTACAAAATTAATTATTATATTGTATTGTATTATATTATATTAGCATGCTATACTATATATAATAATTAATATAATATAATATTAATATATTTAATATAATATTTTAATAATATAATATTTAATATAATACATTATTTTATTTATACAAAAATATAATATGTTATACAATAATTACTAATTAACATTATATTAGTATGCTATATTATATAATAATTGATATAAAATGTGAATAATATATTTAATATAATATTTTAATAATATATTATTTAATTTAATACATTATAATATAGTATCATAGGATATAATGTACTTTATAAAATATTATAATATTTTACTTTATTCAATGTAATATTTTTAAAATATTATATTAAAATTAAAATAATATATATATAACATGATAATTATAATAATATATATTAATAGGTATCATGTTATAGTATAATATATTATATTATTTCAAACTATAGTATTATATTATATTGAAGAGTAAGTTGTTCTTAAGATTATTAGATCATAGTTAATAACTATAATAATATTTTATTAATTAATTATATAATAATATATTATATAATAATATATGTTATTAAAATATTATATAATATTATAATAAATACGTTATTCTATAATTACTAATTAATATTATATAATAATATATTACATAATACTATTAATATATGTTATTATATAATATTATTAATATATGTTATTAAAATTTTAATATATTTTATTAAAATATTATATGATATTATAATAAATACTTTATATTATAATTACTAATTAATATTATATTACATAATATTTTTAATATATGTTATTAAAATATTATATAATATTATAATAAATACGTTATACTATAATTACTATTATATAATATTATTAATATATGTATTAAATTATGTTATTAAAATATTAATATATGTTATATTTTATATATCATATCATATATTTATAATATAATTAGCATGTATTAGTTAAGTAATACAACAATATTTTAAAATTATCTCAATTGTCTTCAAAGTGGAACAACATTGTTCCAATATGGATGATGGGGTAAATTTGGGGTAATTATAAGGAATATGTGGAGGGGATCTTTATATAGTTGGTGTAATTTAGGGGAAAGTGGAATATTTGTCCCCCAATTACCCCAACAAACCAATAACACCACAAAGTTGACTCCAGTTTCAATTACCCCAATGAATAACACCAAAAAGTGATGTTCCAAAATTATCTCATTATCTCCAAATTACACCAATGAATAACCCCGTTAGCAACTTGAACGGAATTATGGATAACATCTAATATTTTTAAGGCTCTTTAGTAATGTTGCTGCTTCGTGATCTAAAAGTCACGGATTCTTAGGTCTTGAAAATAACCTTTTTCCACGTGGAGTTAAAATTGTATACATGTGACCCTCTTCAAGATTCACAAAGGTTGGGGCATCGTGCACTTGGACATACCTATTTATCGATCGAATGTACGTATGTCAAATAATTGATATTAAAAAAAAGTCATTGATTCCTCTCTTATTTGGAGCATATTCTATTTTCATAAATTATATCATATATTAAATGATGAACAACCATGATTGAATAAGTAACATTTGTAGAGCATTTCTATCGCACAAATAACTTGTTTTACCATTCAACTCACTGCGTACACAGAACTGTATGACTCCTTTATGGCAAAATTTACACCAAAGTTTGTTTTCGATCTACCGCACAGAAACAAGCGCAAATCGACAGCCGAGTTAGCGACGCTGCTCAAAATTGCTCCCGCAACGTCATGAGTTCAAATTTACACATCGTGGCCTCCAGTTGCGGAGCACCATCAGCCTTCATCTTCATCCTCGTCATCTCTGACGACCCCAATCTTCTTCTCAACCGCCCTCCCATCCACCGCCTTCGACCTCGCCGGCTTCCCCCCACTCCCCCCTCCACTTCCACCCGACCCCGTCAACCCCTTCAGCTTCCTCCGTCGAGGCTTAGCCAGTGCCGCCGCGCCGTCAGCCGACATGTCGACGCTACTGCTGCCGCCGCCGCCGCCGCCGTCGCCGGAGCTGCGGTCCCTGCGGCCACGGCGAGAGCCTGCCTCGGACTTGGCGTCGGCGCGGTCGGGGGAGCTGCCGACGGAGTTCGATTGGTGGCGGTGACGACGCCCATGTTTTGTGGCTGCGGGCGTGGGGGAGGACGTGTCGCCGGAGGAGTTGTGCTTCGAGGGTTTTGGGACGCGAGTCTTGCCGTTACCATCTGTAAAAAGAAAAAGAGTTTAACGGATATCATACATCATAATCATACGAAAGAATTCTCGCATGCATGATGACTTTTTCGCTACTAAATTTACACCTACATACTATAAATGAACAAAAGGGTAGTGATAACCGAACTACAAATTCTACACGTACCGCTTGTATACCACTCCAAACAAAGTAGTGGAATCCATGTGACTTGTTAGTGATAGTACAAAAACTAGTGTAGATATTGCATTATGATTAACACTACATAATGCCATAATGAACGAGCAATCAGAATAGGATATATAGGAGATGTAAACCTTGACCCGGTGATTTAGGAGAGTCCGTTGAATCTTTCCTCTTCACACTACTCCCCGCACCGCTAGCTGCCTCCGATGCATCTGGCTTGAACTCATCCATCTGTTTTCAATTCTACGTCAACATCATGATCATTAAATCAATCAAAAGCTCAGTTACTTTTTAAAAGAGTAATTATAAATGGTTTTGTTCACAATATCCACACAAGTCTCATCATCAGAATAATATTTTATAGTAGCGGAATATTCTGAACCATGAAAAACAGTTAGAATCCTCAAACTGCCCCTCTACCCTCCTCACAAATATGTATGGAGATATGATGTACACATTAATTAAAATGTAGATAATTAAGAAACAAGTAGTCATGAATTAGCTAGTAGATATGTAATTATGATTTAATTAAGGAACTTACAGAAGGATTGTCCCAGCCAATATGTGCCACATGTTTGACGTCGGTTGGGAAACCGATCGTCATCTCCTGCTCTTGCTCTTCTTCTTCTGCCTCTATATAATGCATAAATTCATTTTAAAAAAAAAATAGTACCATATGAGAAATCTAGAAATAATAGTAGTGCAGATCAAATGGATTAACCAAATAATTGAAGGATCAATGATAATGTTAAACTTACCAAATATATTAGAGATGTACCTTAGACCCTTCAACAAGCCCTTCATTTTTGCCATTAAAGATGGTCAACCTGCAGGGTCCATGAGAGGAAATAATTAAAAAGAAAATGGTTGTTGAATCATTTTATGATTAAAGCAATCGATTTTTTTCTCGATGACTTTAGATATAGCAAATAGTAATTATCACTTTAAGTAGGATGTGTGTGGAAATAGTCTTGAAATTTTTATTGAATGGTTATTTCTTAATAAGAAACAAGAACATGCAAACATCAATTTATAATTTCTAAAAAAGAAATAGGAGTCAATATAATAATGGTAATGTTCTAGGTCTAAAGAAAAGATTAATTCACAGATACCCATATTGAAAATAATATGATGATTTTTTATTTGACCAAGGAAATACATGAGTGTTAAAGAAGCTTTGTTGTGAAGGCAGCTTGACACAAAAATATTATATTTTTTAATCTAAGAATCATCAACAAGAAGGAAATCGAAGATTGAAATTTTCTAAAAGAGCAGATCATACCTTACAAATTATAATGTGATATTCAAACTCTTGTGTAATGTTGTTCACAACATTCTTCTCCGTGAAACCCATCCATATGTACTCGAGGCCATCTTGAAGAATTACCAAAAAATAAAAAGGAGAAGGATTAACAATAAATAATTTAATAAAATTTTAATCTTTTTATTCCCCTGAATTTGAAGAAGGAGAAGAAGGCGAAATTGGATCGATAAAACCCATCCACCCCAGAATAAATTAAACCACCAATAAGGGGAATGGGAATTGGAGGTTTTTTTTTTTCTCCTAAGGTGAAAATATAGAATGGAATACTTTTTTTTTCCAATTTTTAGAGTACAAAATTTTGCTAATTATTTGGTTTTTTTTATAGACTAGTACTTTATTGGGATTGCTTGTGTAACGGTCAGAGCGCAAAGCGCGGGAAGAAAGCGGTTGAGAAAATAGTAGTAAATCAAAGAAGTTCGTATGCTTTTTTTTTTTTGGTAAATGAAAAATTTTATTCATCCCCAAATTGTAGAATTTATGTACATCAAGAATCTCAAGAACATGTAATTGAGATAACAAAACAAAACCTATAACTAAATCTCAAGGTCTAGCTAAACAAAACAACCAAGAACAGATACTAAAACCTGCACATAACCAAAGTGAGAGATTAACTGCAGGGGGTCTTCAATCTTCAGCTCCTTATAACTCCGCATATCAATCTGAAAAGCACACTTCAGGCATCTAGATAGTTCATTCATGTGCAGTGGATTTGCCTTCATTTTCTCAAGGAGAAGCTTTTGTCAAGAAGAAATGACCTGGAGAAACAAAAACTGTCACTCTAATTATTTACAGTTACATCCTCCCAATTTCCTCTTTGAAGAGTGTGCTTTTAGACCCTTCCTTTTGTGATCATTTATTATCAGAGTTTATAAAGTGTAAGGTTCTCACCTAATCCTTGAGATAACCATCTGATGTTTCTCTAGAAATAAATTGTATTAATCAATGATAATCATAATCATAATCAACAAAAGGAAATCAACGTATTTCTTTAATGAATTAATCAACGCGGTTATCGAGAAAATTTTGCAGAATTCTAGCTCATATATTTTGTAGGAAAGTGTAACAATATGTTTTTCTTCTCTTTCTCTCGCCATTAGGTTGTTATAATACAAACATCTTTGGTATCCTAATAGTCATTTACTTTTGACGTCGAATTTATCTGAGACACGGGAGAGAGCTGAAACTATTTTCTTACTTTGGCGCAAGATTTAGACACTTTTTACAAATTAACTTATTTAGAATAAAATCTATTGTAGGCATAAGGATTGTCCATTCTAATTCAAAATGATTTTCTCTGGTCCATTGCCGATAACAAAAATTCATTATGAATAATTCGTTGTTTTTCTTCTGCTTTTTCTTCCGTACGTGCCCTTTATGAGAGTATAGTTCGGAGTTTTCATCATTGAGCCATAATATTCTATCCTTTTTTCAGATAATAGATAGATTCTTAGAGTATCACATTGTTATATCTATCGGTAAAATAGTTAGACGATTCACATTTATGGAAATTTACAGGATTAGTAAGAAGTATTTTTTTGAGAAACTTACAGGATCAACTGACGATATTTTAATAACTATAAATTTTTTGCTTGTTTTCTTAAAAGTAACTATAAGTGTAGGACTATTCTTTTCATATCCAGATGCATGTATGTTTCCATATATGTCCATCATCATATTTGAATCCTTATATCAATTTATTTTGAGGATCTGGCAAGTTTGTGAGTTTATGAATATCAGTAAGAATTAATGTATCTATAGCTTATTAGTATGAAAAATGAAGATATGATTAGATCAGTGTGCATGTAAGTGTGTGTGTGTACGGATCCTTTCTGGAGCCATGAGATAATTAACACATGAGTAGTATTTGTATCGAAATGTATTTGTATTGAACAGGTTTAAATTTAGGCTTCAAATCATACTCTCTTTAAAAACACGAGTTCGGAAAAATCTTTCGGTAGACAAAAATACCCTTGGAATTCAAATATTATTCCATTAAGTAAGAGTAAATTGATAAATTGATGAGTTCTTATTGGATATACATAGTATGAAAATAAGGATACAATTTAAATTTAAATGTAAATATAAATAAAATTATTAAATGTTAAATTTACAAATGTCTACAAAATGAAGGGTGTATATGCAAAAACTAAATAAATTAATGAGACAAATAATGTTTACTCCAAAGGTCGAACCCGAGAACAACGTAGACCTACAAATGTACATAATATGGATGAGATATTCACAAATCCACCAAACAAATTAAAGAGACAAATTAAAGTCATTCTCAAAATTATAAAAAAATTAAGGAAAACAAAAATTATATTATACTCCCTTTAAAAGCACGAGTTCGGGAAAACTTTTCATAGTTAAATTACTATGTACTATTTTAAATATTTAATTTAAATTATAATCTATCCTAATCATACCTATATCCTATCCTAATACCCCATGAGCTATCTATAGCTTAATAATTTAAATAAGATTAATAAAATATATGAAAAAGCTTCGTAGTATTAGTTTATTACATGAAGTATTATAAAAAAGCAAAAAGTTTTAAAATTAGACAAAATACTCTCAAAAGTTAAAATTATACAAAATAAAAAGCTAAAAATTTAGAACTTGGCAAAGAAAAGAGTAATTATGTGATATGCTTTCATTAAGATATATAAATAAAACTTATAAGTTAGGGTTTACTATCCCTTTTTACAGAATCTAAAAATAGTCAAGTTGATACTGGTAAAAAATAGTAATAATAATAGATTAAAAATATCCAATTAAAAAATAAAAATTTAAAAATATATATAATAGATTAAAAATTAATGTTATTAAGTAAATTAAAGTAACTACATATAATTTTACCAATTAGTATGTTAGAGTAGCAAAAATACATAAGTATCATTAATTGATAAAAGACTAGATCATAAAAAACTGATAAAAGACTATAATATAATAATTTAGAATTAATTAATTATAATTTATAAATATTAATCTCTAATGATAATAATATTTATAGTGTAAAAAATTATAAAGATTTATGTATGGAGAACTATTAGAAAATTTAGAGATATCCTTCAAAAGAATCAAACGGTTTTCATTTCAAATGGAATTCAGAATGTCCATGAATTACTTCAATTAACACTAACACAAGTTATATTTATCAAAGAAATACCGACTGAATAGTCCCTAAAGAATATATTGAACAACTTTGTTCCAAACAAAAAAATATTTTTCATGGAAGATAAAAGAAAAAATACTATGTCATGACTCTGCATAAGCAAAAAATATAAAATTGCCATTTTTCTTTTTCTTATATAGTATCACGATCATGTGTGTGACTTTATTTTGGGGTATGACTACTAACGAATGATTAATTCTTAAAGACACGATATAAAATAACGATGTAATAGCACTATTAGAATTCAAGATCTCTAAATATGAAGGTAGTATATTTCATTACTAAATTTTTTATTAAAGACCACTAAATATAAAATTCATATTATATCTGTCTCAAATTTATAGAGAAGATATGCATGTCATTCTAAATTACGTTAATAATATAAATCAATCCAAAGATACAACTTACTAAAAAAATAAGAGAATAGTAAATAAACTAAGCAAACATCCATATAACATTGTAAATAAAAAATATTATATTTTAAAGCTAATATGCAGCGCTCTTTTAGAGTAACCTGCCAAGACAAAAGCATCTCCATTAAGGCTCTTTATAAATGCAATAGAAATTCAAATTATTAATATATACAACCATTATAACATTCGAAAGAGATATGATCTTAGAAAACCTACTCTAAAATTTATACAATTAAACCTACGAATAATTTACCAATATACATACATATTATCGCACTTTTAAGGTAATGATAACTACCATTTATAACAGAGTTGAGCAATGGTACTATGTTTGCAAAAGTTGCAACAAGAAAGTGGATAGATACATTAATAATAAGTGTTCAGATGATAAATGTTGTAGAATCGTCGATGATGTAATATCAAGGTTAAGTGATATTTCTATTTCATGAAATAAATATATCAAAATTAAACATTAATATTATAATCTAAAGAAAATTGATAATAAAAAATATAATGTATTTAGTTCAGATCCTCATGGAAAATAACACAGACATATCAAAGGTAACATTATGACACAACAGAAATTCTTATTGGATGCACAACAAAAGAATTCATTACAAAGAAAAAAAGTAGCTCCTAACCCTATTTAAGTAATAAATTAAATGCATAAAAAATTTTATATATATGAAATTAACATTTATTCTTATTGAAATAGGAAAAAATCAAAGTCCGCATTGTCAAAAGATTGTGTTGAACATAAAAAATATATTCTTTGAATTTAGACGAGAAGACTAAAGATGAATGAGCCTAAGAAAAGATAACATGCTCCAGTCTCATATCACAATCGATGTAGACGATGAAGACACTACTCTAGAATTACCCAGAAAAAAGATAAAGATAAAGAATGATTGATCTCGACTCAATAAAAAATAAAATAGAAGCAACAAAAGATAATGTTTTGTGAAATGTTATAAAATAGTTTTATTTTTTTAGAAAAATTGGGAATCTTTAGAAGGGATTTTCATAAACTATTTTTTAGTACTTTCATATGCATATGTAGATGCTTTTATCATATAAAAGTGTACTAGAGTTAGCATTAATCTTTATTTTATGATTTTTTTTCATTAACTATTTTCTGTAATTTTAGCCCACTTTAAATAAATCATCTTGGCTCGTTGGTTTTATTATTCATCTTCCTTTTATAATGTTATTTTTTCAAGTGTTTTCACTTTCATAATACTATACTTCATTAGGTCAAGCTCAGTTTCATGCCGATCCAAATGAAATAAAAATTTAAATTGGTTGTTTAGATTACATTTATCTCCTGACAATTCAACTATCAACATAAAAATTTAAACTGGGTATAGCTTATTCAAACAAATATCAAATAAATAAATAATTAAAGCGTAATCGAGGAACAAATTTTAGGTTGAAAATAAATCAAAATATACTTAATCAAAGTGAGCAAAAATTATCAAAGAGTAATCGAGGAACAAATTTTAATAAGACAATAAACCAAAAATACCTAATCACAGTATTTAACCACGTGCATTGCACGTGCATAAAATCTAGTTTCTTAAAAAATGTGAAGCATCCTATTGACATCTGAAGAAAAACTTATCGGAGGAAAAAATAAAAAATAGTACGTCAAAGTGCACATACACATTTGCACAAAGAAATAGTACTGCTAAACTAAGGGCCTGTTCGTTTGGCTATAAAAAAGTGGGAAATCAAAGAAATAGAAAAGTGGGAAATCAAAGAATTGTTTTGGGAGTGTTTGGTTTGCTAAAAAAAAAGGAAATCAAAGAAATGGAGATGAAATGAGATGAGTTGTCACATTATTATTGGATGATGTGAGTGGTTTTTTAAGAAAACTAGTTTTGATGTGTTCGGTTGGCAAAAAAAATAAGGAAATGAATTATAAGAAACTTATTTCCTGTAGTTTTCTTGTTTTCTTTTGTTCGGTTCATTCTTAAAAATAAGAAATGAAATGAGATGAGATGAGTTGTCATTGTATTATTGGGTGATGTGAGGAAAGTTTAAGAAATGTGTTTTCATAACTTTTTGGGATGAAATGGAAGAAATGAAATGTTAATGAGATGAAGTGAATTGTTATATTATTTTATTGGATGATGTGAGTGATTTGAAATGATGAAAAGAGATGAGTTGAGTGATGTTTGGATGAAAATAATATTTTATTAGGGTGATGGATGAGTTGTTAGATGAAAATAATATTTTATTAGATATGGTGGATGAGTTGTTAGATAAAAATAATATTTTATTAGATGATGTGGATGAGTTGTTGAATGAAAATAATATTTTATTGGATGTTGTGGGTGAGTTTTAGGGATGGAAATGGAAGAAATGGGTTATTTGGAGATTTCTTGGTTTTCCATTTCCATTTCTTGGTTTTTAGGAAATAACCGAACACCCCCTAAATGTAAAACCAACTGAAGCTCTCAACATGTATTAAATTATCGTTTCTTTGTATAATAGTAGTATTCATTTTGCATCCCATCCACACACAGTAGATTTTATACAGTGAAACAAAAAAAAGACTTCCAAAATTTTACAATATCTGTCTAATAAAATGATCTCTTTGATTGGATCAATGTATTCTACAATCTTTAGTGTAAAAAAATATGTGCAGCCAAGCAGGAATCAAGCATTAGCACTTTCACATCATGAAGATTTCATACCGTCAAGTCCAACACCAGCCTGTATTGATCAGGAAAAAGAATCAATCAACCTTAGTGATATGTAAACTATATGAAACTCATGAAATGTTACCAGGAATTTATGGTTTGCTTTGAGGAGGAGAGAGAAAGCAGAACAGAAGTTAGTGATTTCTTCTTTTACGTCACTTGATCCTGCACCTATTACATCCAAGAACTTTTGCTTATCGGGAAGAAAATTTAGGGCCAGCTGAAATTGTGAAAATATTTCTATTTCAGTAACTAAGTGGAAAACTGTATTTAAATTTACAGGCATGGAATAAAATTTTATATTGATTGGTGAATTTGTTGTATAGATATCATTCAGTATGTATTTTATAGCAGTATAGGTACCTGAAATTTGCTCTTTAAAGTAGATAATATGGAATAGTATTAGTTTGACTGAATAGAAGAAAATAATTTATGTAGCCAATCTTCAGGTTTGGAATCAAAACTTTCTTCTTTATTCTATATAAATAGAATTATAGAAACACCAAAGACATAGTCATCTTCGATTGGCCATGTTTAGAGTTTCAGAAACCAGTCGAGATACTTTCAAATTTTATAATTCAGAAAAAAACCCTTCTGCGCTTTCAAAATTACAATAAACTCCCTCGCATCAATATTTTCTCATAAATAATGTTAATGGTTAGAGTAAAAAGTCTAGGCTATTCTTTATTTAATTTTTACTATTCTTTCCCAAAAAAGATAATATATAAATTATATTTAGTATATAGGGTAAAATTGTCTAAAAGTTTTCACATTTTGAACACATAAATGCTTAAAGCAATGCCGTCAGTCTAGATAATTAAGTAAGACAATTCAGGGAGGTTTTCTATGATTTATAAAGTTCAGGGATTTTCTGGAATTTACCCAAAATCTCTGCGACTCTGACAATAGCACAATTACGCATAGAAACTTTGAAAAGTAAAATTACCATAAAGCTAGAACTAGCTATCCATCCATGCCATTTCTTCAAGGTCTTGTTATAAGATTCATTACAGGCACGAGACATACTGCAATCTGGATTCTCATTCAAATTTGTTAACAGTTGCACTAAGAAGTCCATGGCCCTGAAATAATAATTTCTCAGTCATTCATTATAACGACAATTCTGAAATACCCACAAAAATAATATAAAACTCACCTGGTTAACCAAAGAAGTGCATTTGTGCAGCTTGAATAGGATTTAGCTGTTCTATTTTCAACTTCAACTAGCACTATGGTGTACATGAATTTGAACTTCTGAGTATCTGAAGTGTACTTGTTTTCAAGTCTCTGCACAAAAAGAATTCAATGGTAAAGGTAAAAGGATTGTAATTTTGTACATTGGTAATTAATGAGAGTGAAACATAAGGATTTCTTACCGATATGTTACCCCCAATATCTGCCTTCACAATTACCATAGCCGGTCCAAACTTATCTAGCGACATACAAATAAATTATAATAAAAAAATGAACATGTAGTCATAAGTTGGAAATAATGGTAGAATCCTGAAAATTCCAACTGAAAAGATGTGTAAATCAAGGAATATGTACAAAAATTTAATTACAGATTTTTTTTTACCATTTTATGAAATTCAGGTTTGTCTCTGTTAATTTGATAAGACTGAGAAAAAAATCTCTCGATAATGAATAAAATGGTTTCTGGCAGATATGATACAGATAGGAAAGACAAGTTTAGAGCAAGAAAGATCAATTTTGTCCTTTTGAGTGTTGGCATTTAACTGTGATGAATTCCTATATGTTTGAGAACTTTGGCATACAACTGAAATGAAAAGATTTTTAAAAACAACTGAAGTGTTAGAAATAGAACTTTGGTCCTGTTCTATAATTTCATATTTGTTTATATTACAAATTGTATGATTATAAGCAATAAAAGAAAAAAATAGGATAATATCGCAGTAGTAATTAAGACGGTTTTCTGACAGATATGGTAGAGATACCAAATACATCTATATACTTCTCAATGTATTTTGAAACAACAAAGACCAATTTTACCATTTACTATTGACAGATTTTTGTCACTTTTTAGAACATTGGCATACAATGAAATCTAT
Source organism: Asparagus kiusianus (assembly GCA_022839385.1). Taxonomy (NCBI): domain Eukaryota; kingdom Viridiplantae; phylum Streptophyta; class Magnoliopsida; order Asparagales; family Asparagaceae; genus Asparagus; species Asparagus kiusianus. Next base: position 303,882 of record BQKN01065562.1, on the reverse strand, counting down.
GACAAGATTTGTAAGACAAGTTTAAACTGTTGGAAAAATAAAATGATGATATATGTAGCTGAAAATAATACCTAGGACGGGGAGGATGAGCTTGCAGACGTCAAGGAAAGGCTTGGTGAGCATTTCGCCTTCCTTGGTTCTCACATGCTTCATTCCCTCCATTGAGGGTGTCAGCACGCTCCCCTCCATTTCTGTCCTCGAATCCCCTCACCTGTCGATGAAACCGAACAATATAGTTCCATTTTTATGTGAATAAAAAACCAATAAATTTCTAAGATTATGTTTCAAATAATGTAGGTGCCAAAGAGAACAGTTACGATTCCACATGCAAGCATGATAATCAAATTTTGCAAAATTTTTGGAAAGATTTTGTCTCAAGAAATATCAGCATATTGTTACATATCAAATCTCTTCCAACTTTATTTTTATAAGAAACTATGATCATCAGAAGTTGTAAGGTAATCTCACCCTGCTACAAACCTTGAAGGAAACTGAATAAAAAAATTCAGAAAAAGGAAACTATTTTGAATAATTCCACTCCCTTATGTTTTCTTCCTTTTTCCTCTACCTCTGTTTCCCTCAATAGCTTTGTGAGGTTCAAATGTCAGAAGCTTGATCTCAACGGCTATTTATAGAGAGAAAGCTAATTATAAGGGGCCGAGCTTCTTCTACCCCTCTAATGTCTTCCCCCCCTTAAGATTCTCATCTCATACTTTAACCAAAAATGAAGAGAAAAATAGACCAATAAACTTCATGTATCTCTTTTGAGGCATACATTGATGCACATTTCTCTCTTTCATGTGCATTAAACCGGTAACTATCTTGTCATGATAGCAATAATCTCCATTTCTCTTAGATTGCCCACTTAATCTCTAGTATGTTTTCTCAGTCTCTCTCCCATCACACACCGATCAATTATAAGATATGTATGTTTTGGGAATGTTCCTACTGGAAATGACAGGACTCAATTATAAGAGGTAAGATGTTAAAACTTCAGCAGAGGCAGCATTCGATTCGAATCCAAACCGATTGAACGAGCTCACATTTGTGAGTGAATGAAAGATGCTTCATTTAAATACCACAATTTGTCTTCTCCGTTGCAAAATAGATGTAGTTCAACGTTCACTGGCACAGTCCACATATTATAGAAACATCGAGAAACAAACCAAAAGACTATATATCACTAAAGTTGCGTGATGAATATATTTTCGAGCTGGCATCAAAATTATATTGAAGTAATCCCCTAATTAGATGTTTACTTTCACTCTTTTTTATGATGGTGAAGATAATAGAAGAATACGAGAGATGGTGGATGTCTTGCGCATTGTGATATGGAACATCGAACAATTTTTCAAGTAAAGTAGAACACTAAATTTTTTCATAAAAGGACTGAGTTTGTACAAGTGAGTTTTATACGCGCGGACTGCCACCTCTCTGCTTTCTGTTTCTCTTTATTTCCTTTTTCCCTTTTTCACACAATAATTCGACACGTGTGTTTTCTTTTTCTCTTTTATTTCCTTTTCCCTCTTTTACACACAATAATACAACATGAAGGAGCTACTATATTACATTTTCTTTTGTGCACGTATAAAAGAATGTAGATTGAAGAGCCTCAACAATATAATCAATCAATAAGTTTCAATAAACCAATACAAAAAGAGGAACTATCTTGGGTGTAAAATGGGTTCCTTTCCATTGCTCAAGCCAGTAGTCGCTGATTTGATCAACCAAAAGTCTTTCCAAAGAGACTAATCTACCTTTACCTGCAAATCGATGCGATATCAGTTATCATGGATCACAAATTCAAAAGAAAAAAAGAAGAAAAAACGCACACACACGCTATGCGGCTGTATCTAAATGTTGTGGATAGAACCCCTTAGTACCGGTTTGAACTTACTACTTATCTAGCTTTGTCGTTGCAGATAGAACCTTGAAAGATTTTCCTGACTCTTTTACCCTCAAAGGGTCCACTGTCAAAAATACTTTTCTTTTTCTCTGAGGGTAAGAGTGAAAAAAAATTCATTCAGGGGCTTTATCTGCAATAATATTACAGGGGGTCTATCCGCAACTAACCCTATCTAAAAAGATGATGTATAGATATCACCTTGGTCAGGTATTTGCTATGAAGCTTAAGCGCATCATCACACGCCTTCTTCGCATCCAAGTTCCCAGTAATATCATTCAAGATCTAGTAAAATATAATTAAAAAATGAGAAACTTCAAAACAAAAACACAAACTAAGAAGGAAATATGAACTGCAGAATAATGAACACCTGAACAACATCATCCTGGCCTTTAGCCTCCTGCAACAATTTCTTGCTTTGTGTCTCAAGAACACTTGCTACCACAAAGATTGATAAAGGGGCTTGTGGAGCATTCTTCTGACCAATTCTCACGTTCTTTCTCACGAATTTACCGTACTTTTTTAGCAAGGCTACATTTGCTGCAGCATCTACTCCACTTGAAGATTTTGTACCAGACTCGTACAAGGAGAAGAGCATGGGGCTGTATTCCATAGCCCACATTAGCTGCAAGTTTTGTGGATCAACAATCTTCTTATTTCAGTTAGCTTTGGTATCAAATGATGACTAAAGATGATAAGAAGGAACAGAGGGAGAAAGCTGAACAAGAGTGATAAAAAATGATGTATGTTGTTTGGTGAAAGCTTGTCAATAGCTTTGGGAGATGCATCAGCTGCTATTTTGACTAACAAGAGGCTGTTGCAAGAACAGACTTTTGTTTTCTTGGGTAAATTGCACATCATCCCCTCATCTGTACCCTCAGTTCATGAGGGAGAGGGGTGTTACCTGCAATTTATCTTTCTAAAATAGAAATTCAAGGGTGGTAAGTGCTAATAAATGAGTGTGTGTGTGTGGGGGGGGGGCCCCGGGCCGTGTTAAGTTCAACTGAAGGTATAGATAAGGAGTTTTGTGCGATTTACCCTTTTCTTTTTAGGTAAAGAACACAGAAATTTAAACTAACCTCCCAAAGGTACAATGTGTCTATAAATGAGAACTCCCTGCGGAAAAGAACCATCAACATTCTGAATGCGAACAAATACTCTCCTCCATCTAAGTTCTCTGTCAATTACATCTCTATCAGAGTTATGAACAATTATCATCGTAAATCTTTTGTATTTTTAAAATTGTAATAAAAAATGTCAACTTTGATTTACTTATGTATAAAAGATCTAAGGAATGGATTTGACAAGGAAATACAAGGGTAGGGAGGAAAAACATTTGAAGTAATATGCATGCTCCTCTTTTCGCTTGTAAGACTGGCCATAGTAGTAAGCTGTACCACTGAAATCATATAGATGAAAGCATACATGATACATACACCCCACACAAATATAATTACTAGATGCAAGTGGAAAGGAATAATGTAAACATCAAAAATGCATTAAAGCATCCACAATCATTTGAACTGATGGTTGCCTTAGACATTCTTCTTTGTCCAAAGAATCAAAACGAGTATAGCAATGACATATGAACTCCTATTTTCTCAGGCAAACAGAAATACCCCGTTCTGGAATTTCTTCAATGATTAGTGATCTTTTTCTTAATTTCGGTCACATGTGCATATTAACCCAAAGTTAGAAATTTGTATCAGTTTCTAAATAGCATTTAACATGTATTCGCAAATTGACAAATATGGTAACTACTAAGAAGAGGAAATGATAAATTTCTCCATGATAATAGCTCGTGCAAAAATGTTTTGGAATTTAGGTTGAGTACTTGTTCACCTAATATAAACCAATTTCTATGAATGAAGGATCCTCCGAGTCTAAAGCAACATTTCCAAGGTTCTAACTAATAAATGTCAGGTAGATGGCAACTAGAGGAATCATATGTTTGATAGCAGATGTCAGGCGACACGTCGGGATATGGAGCAGAACCTGAACATGATTGGGGATGAAAATCATGCGTATCTTAAACATTTACAAATGTAGCATAATGGATATCCCAAGTATCATTTATCTAATACAATAGTGAAATACTAGTCGTGTTAAAAGGATGCATATTGACATAATACAACCAAAAACAAATATTAGAAGGATCCATTCATAAGGCATGTTTATGCGTACATACCAATGGCAGGCAAAATGTGAGACGACCAACCCAATATATATAGAAGAATGAAAAATAATATAGGTGTATCTACCTAATGTCATGGAAACGGATGCTAAAGAATGATAGTAGACTGGCATGTTGGGAACAATTAAAACAGTGATCATGGCAAAAAGAAACATTAAAGAAAGCCAACAGAAATCTTAAGGAGACTTACGTATGTGCTCATGGAGCTTTGGATCCAAAGATTTTATGATAGTCGACAGAATTGTCAGTTGAGCTCGAACTCCAATTGAATCACTCGTGCATTTGAAATTTCCTCGCTTTAGGGGCGGGGGGGGGGGGGGGGGGGGGG
>BQKN01065562.1:189524-295721 GCA_022839385.1 Asparagus kiusianus | reverse complement strand
GGGGGGGGATAAACATACTATTCTTCGCATTAACCGTTCAAAGCACCAAAAAGCATCGGCTTCATTTTCAACAAGAATTGATATTGGTGAACAAAGATCACTCATTCCTGTTCAAAAACTGTTGAGTCAGTGTGGACATAGAGAAACATAAGGACAATCATCTTTAGATTGTAATGGCGTGTATTGAATTTTTTTCTACGAACAGCTAACTCACCTTGGCAGTAACCTATATCCTTATCTACCCACGAATACACGGCCAGTATATCCCAAAGCCTTGCTTGATTTTCTTGGCTCTCATAGTAAACAAGAGCCCGATCGGTACGAACTACATCCAAACCTAATAATAAAAAGTTAGAGAAAAATAGCAGTTTGTTCTTAGTGAAGACAAGCACATTAAAGCTTAAAATAGCAGTTAGTTCTTAGTAAAGACAAGCATATTAAAGCTTTCTTTGACAAATTTTCTGATATTATCTGTAATGCTAATAAACTTGTGTATAGTAGTTCAAAGAAATGGACACTACTGTAAATCTGCCATTTTTTTAACTACAATAACTTAAGGAAAGAATTTCTTGCTACTTTCAATAAATTAACTTTCTAATCAGCACAAGAGTACAATGTCTCCCAAAATGTATATGAAAATCTAAACTTACAGAAAAATAAACTAGTTCAAGAAAGTTATCTTTGTCAGTTTTTACCTATCTGATGCAAGGTAAGCTTCCACTGGATGACTTCTTTGTCCATAATTACTTCGTCTTTTTTGCACTGATTCGGTTGCATGTTATATTTCGGAGAAACACTACTCAGGTCCTCAGCAGACTGCCCATCTTCTGTTATCACCGGTGTTGTAACTAGTCTTCCACTGCCAACTGTTTGCTCCATCTCCATGCATTTTGACTTTAATGCATTATACTCAGATCTGCCATACAGATCTCATGGATTACAAGGTGACATTGCAATAGCCTAAAATGGCAATACTACCTAATCATACGTAAAACTGACTACTTCTAATCAATTATCAAAATAAATATATTTAACTGAAAGAAAAGACATAAATCGGCAGGAACTTGAGCATGTAAGACGTTAGAAAAGGAAAAGATGCAAAGAGATTAAAGTGTATACAAATGAGAAAATAATTTAGCCGTTGGGCAGATAGACAGACAGAGGTAAACTACTACCTTCTTTGTTGTCTCAACTGAGTACGTGCATCGAAAGTACTATCAGGATCATAGCACCCGAGGAGAAATTCCCAGACCTCTCCCTTAACCGTCGGATGAACACCCTGTCATATTTTCGAAATGGAGGAGAAGAAGAAATCGTGAATAAAAATTCCTAAGCAGAAAGACATCAATCAAGTCATAATAGGTACTATACAATTAGTAAAAGTGAGATAAACACCTTATAGTTCTAAAGCTACATACATGACCTAGGTACATTCCAGTACTAAGGTAAGTGGGAGAAAACTTGTGTGGCGTAATATGAACATACTAAGGCATTTTTTTGTTCTTTGGTTGGTTTTTCATGAGAGGCTGCACACAAGAGCTCATCTAAGAAGAATAGCTATGGATATTGATCTTCTCATCTAAGAAGAATAGGTATGGATATTGATCTTACTTGTCCCCCATGCGGTTCTGTTGAGGAAACTCTTGAATATTTATTTTTTTGAGTGTCATATTAGCAAGAGAACATGGAGAGCTGTAACTGATTTTATACATAATGGTGTGGTACTGTGGTTCCTTTTCAGTTGCAGAATCTTAATTCCTTGGGCACTTAGAAGATGGGAAGGAAAAGGATACTGTGCAAAAGTTAAAAAGGGCGGCAGTTGCAGCTAGTGTGTATACTATTTTGATTGTGATGAATGCTTTGATATTCAGTAAAGTTCAACCTGATGTGGAAAAGTTAGCTCAACAAATAATTTTCTGTTTGAAGATTAAGTTGAGTTGCATTAAAAAGATGGAGGATATTCCTAGTAATAGAAGGTGGTGTAGGAAAGTTTGCAGTTTTCTTCAGTTCTTGAAGAGAGTTTTGTAACTGATAGATAATTGTGTTGTTGATATTTTTTTATTTTCAAGATGAACAGGTACAGAAATGAATGTCGTGAGATATATGTAAAGAGAGAGCATATTCTCTCTGTTTTGTGCATACAGTTGAGTCTGTAAATACTTCTTCATTTGATGATGAAATCATTTTCTTAGCCGCGGGGGATGGGGGGGGCCGGGGGGGGGGTCAGCATGAATTCTGTGACTGTCTTGAGATAATCATATGGATATGCCATAGACTCAGAAACTGCCATCAAGCTCCTTCAAGTTTTCTACATGTTTGCTGTTTGAATGACAATGATACGCTAGCACAGGTGGAGGTTTCTGTTCAACTCAAAAATACAGTGATCTTTCTTGTTCTGAGAAGGAAAGATGATTAAAAATGAGTAGCTTGAATGCAAACGGGAGATTTGATTAACTGTGGTTGACATCGCAAGTAGATACACAGATGAATCAAATGCAACGCCGTTGCAGGCAATAATTCAATAGCATCCGGTTCGCCTGTTACCATCCTCCAAACTTCTAAGAGTTTGGTTTACAAATAAAAGACAAGTCAAAAAGGCTTTTAACTTCCATACTTGCTTCTTATGATGATGAATTGAACACTGAAAACATGCTATGCAACTTGAACCAAGGAAAAAAGATTATATATGATTGAAATGCAGCAACGTGAGTGAAGGGAGGGAGGGAGGGAGGAAGGGAGGGAAACTTGTGATGGTATATGGAATCAGACAGCCAGCAAAGAGGTCAAGGTGCATAAAAGGGCATGGGAGGGAGTGAAACCGGAAGCATGCATATAACAAGTGGAAAGATATAACAAAAGGCAGTTGGAATGTTTAAAAGAGCATGGGAGGGAGTGAAACCGGAAGCATGTGACTTACACCAGACTCCAACTGATATGGTTGCAATGTTTAAAATTAACACCGAGAGGGCCTCATAAGAAAAAGGCAGTTGGACTTCAATTTGCTAACTAGGAAAAATGAGGTCATGATAGATAGCATGGACGTAAGATAGTAAGGAGTTGAAAGATATAGCAAAAGTAGAAGTGAGCTTAGAAGGGACAAAAAGAAAGAAACAAAGCATAAAGTTATGTCTTTAGCTATGGATTGGAAGGTGAAGTTTGACAAGAAATTGTTGAGTACAAGGTTGAACAACTTATTTACAACACAAAGAGCTAATTGCAATCCTATGCTAAATTTCAATATAGCATCCGACTTATATCACTAATGGGAAGCATGAAGTTAATCAGGTTGATCGTAAAACACATCTACATGTGAGAATTTGTGCTGCCTCTATAAAGTCATAAAGCAGATTTAACTTCAGGTAGAACTCTGTACATGGAAACCTTATTTTCAGTACTGAACTATCCATGAAATTGAAGTCTCATAATCAAATAACACCCTTTATTTTTCCTAACATTTTACTTTTATGATATATTGTGTGAACAGATAACAAAAAAATTAGACATTGTTATCCTCTACAGCATATAGATCATAGGTTAACACCTATGAAACACCGACTCTCCAAATCTGCCGCCGAGTCCGTCTCCGACGCGTGTCGGACGCGGACACGCGTTCGACACACGTCGGACACGTGGTCAACACCCTCGACACGGTCAACGCCATCGACACGCCATCGACACGCCGTCGACATGCCGTCGACACGCCATTTTTTCTGATTCTTTCTCGACACGCCGACTGAGGGTTACGAAGCGGTTATTGGGTTTGAAAACCCACTGTTTGTGAACCCGTTTCGAAATAAAACCTAAAAGCAAAGACTGATACCTCTCTTTTCTCTCATCCGGCGAGTGGCGGCTGCTTCTCTCTCTCCCTCTCTTCTCTCATCCTAGGGCATCAGTTGTTTCCCTCATCTCAACCGTGGCGGCGAATCGGAGACCACCCAGAGGCGGCGAGTCGGCGACCACCCAGAGGCATCGGCTGTTTGGAAGTTTTTTGACCTTTTTTGTTTTCTTTTTTTCGGCTGCTTTTCTCTCTCTCCCTTTCTTCTCTCTCTCTCACATCTCCTCTTCCCCAGGTTTCTCTCTCTCAGAGGCATCGGTTCTTTTTTGTTTTCTTTTTATTTCTTCATTGTTTCTGCTCTATTAATGGAGCCAGTTCATATTTTGAGTTCCCATGCAAAGAATAAATGTGAGTGACCTTTTTTCTTGGTTTTCTTTTTTTTCCTTCATTTTTTCTGCTGTATTAATGGATCCATCTCATGTTTTGAGTTCCCATACAAAGAATAAATGTGAGTTTTTGACCTTTTTTCTCGGTTTTCTTTTTTTCTTCTTCATTTTTTCTGCTGTATTAATGGAATCAGCTCATATTTTTATTTTAAGTTCCCATACAAAGAATAAATGTTATTAAGACTGGACTTGTTCACATATGCATGCTCTTTTTTTATTAGACCATTTTCTACAATGTAAACTAATATAAAACTAACTGTTATTAAGTCTGTGCGTCTAGAATTTTTTTTTTTGATCAATGCAAACTAATAAATGTTATGAATGCCTCTTTTTGGTTTTAATATTGGTTGTTGACAAGTCAAATCTTTGAGTTGGTTAGTATGTGTGACTGGACAAAAGAGGCATTTTCTATTGTACATAGTAGTGTTAAAGGCAAAGCAAACCTATTGATTGGGCAGTTTATGTCTTGAAAGCATGACCGATCATATTAGGCTATGAATTAGCAGGAACGTATGATTTGCTTTGTGGAATTTCACTCATTCCCAAAGCATGATAGGAATTTAATTCAATATTAATCTATATATAATAATAATATTAAAAAAATTTAGCCGTGTCGCCGTGCCCTATTTTTTTGGGTTTTACCGTGTCCGTGTCCGTGTCCGTGTCGTGTCTGTGTCGCCGTGTCCGTATCCTTGCTTCATAGGTTAACACAGTAATGATTCTTGAGTCATCAAAATATTTAAAGCAGTTCTACTGACAACAGTAACTTCTAATCATTCAGTTGCAAGCTTCATACCCCTCGTTGTACCCGACTAATTACTGTGGCTATATCCAAATGGCCATCCTCAGAGAACAAAGCATGCCATCTTCTTGTACTGAGAGTTCTTCCAGTCTGAAAAAAGCAAATGTTTAGTTCATGTTACCTAATAAAGAAATGTCTTAGAAATTAGAAGTACCATGTGATTTTGCAATCAGGAACACTGTAATGATATTTCAGTTTATTTGGGAGAATGCATTGTGCAAAAGGATGCCAATGCAGGTGATATTAATACAATACAACTCATCTTCGGTCATGAGTCGTGACATAGATTTGGAGGAAATGTGAATACATGTAATCAACGGAAGGAAGCCCGAAGTTTGTAGGCATCCAAATCTTAGCCTGATCAATTCACGACTGGACACTAAATCAGTACTCAATATAAGGTTATTTCATGATGCTTGATTACATTCTAATTAAAGAAGCTATCCTTGTAGTCTGTAGATAATAAGTTTCAATGTGGTTTCAATGTTTCATTTATTCTACAAATGAATAATGTTTTAGAGAGCATGTTGATTTGTACTTTCATGTCGCTCTTTATAGTCTATGTTATTATCCATTTAATACCTCATATACTAGATGAGATTCAATGTGAACATATTATAGATCTGGGTTTCCTCTCTCTAACAGTTTGTTTTAGGGATGAATTCTTCAAGATCTCTGTCTCGCTTTTAGGGGTGAATTCTTCAAGATCTCTGTCTAATGGTATCAGAGCCATCCCCATGTTTCCCAGTTGCAAGCGAGCGACATTGTTTGTACACCAAATTGCAATGTTTCCCATGGCTAGTCTACTGCAAATATTTGGGTTTCTACCCAAATCTCAAAATGAGGTAGATAAATGCATGTTGACCATGGAAGGTTGAAAGGTGCATGCATTGGAAGCTTAAAGGTTGCTCTTGGAAATTGCCAAGAGTATTAATTGGTCAATAGAAATAGTAAAGGAGAAAGACTATACAAAGGGATATGTTAGTATTGAGAATGTTATCATCTTGCTGAGCTGGAGGATTCTCTTAGAATTCTTGAGTAATAGGTGTTCTTAGATTCTTTTGAGTGATGCGGTGTATGATGGTCTCTTGAAGCTCTTGAGTGAACGGTATTCGGAGGTTCCTTGAGAGAAATGAGATGTGTGAAGGTTTTCAAGTTTGACGGTGCAAAACTTGTATCACTTGTATCAATTGTGTTGGTTATATTGGTTTGTGAAGATAGCGGATGAGAGACCGTGGATGTAGGCAAGTTTGGCCGAACCACGTAAAGAACTCTTAGTGTTCTTTTGTTGTCTGCACTCCTTATTGTGTGCAGTTATTTGGTGCCCCATGATCCCCAACACAAGTGATACAAACAATACAAGCAATGTTTGCCCACCACTAGTCTACTGCAAAGCCAAATCACTGATGGTGGTATTGCAATTCTGGCCAGCTATTCTAGTTCAAACCAGCTCGCATGAGCATCGAGGTTGCAGAAGCATAGTGGTGTATTAGGATTCATTTAGTTCACATTCTCTAATAATACAGATTTGGGTTCTTTCCAGCAGCTCGATTTAGGGGAGCGTCCAACATTCTAGGAGTAATTTTGCAGTATCTAGTGAGTAGTAAGCACTCCTATTCATATGTGTGTGTGTGTGCGCGCGCATACGTATATGTATGTATGAGGTATTGACAGCGGTCTTTCATTGATTACGATTCTATTTCATGATGCTCATCAGTTATACTTGAATAAAAAATTCACAATTATTACCTAAACTAACAAATTACGGAAAAGTTCACTAAGAAAAACCTAACAAATTCAGGAAACTGACCCTGGGCTTGAAATGGGTCTTGGGAACATCATCTTTGCACTCGGGCCGAATCGCATAGTAGGCATCAGGATCCCAAGGCTCTGCAACCCTCGTACAACAATCCATTCTTCAAAATTCCCTGCAAAAAAAAGTAGTTTTTTTTTCCTTTTTTTAGAAGAACGTATATCAACAAACCTAAATCCTCCCCTTCTTAGCTTTTCCTATTCGATTGAAGCAATGAGAGAGTGATTATTACCTTCGAAGAGCGAGGGCGCGTCAAATCGATGATTTCGACAAGATGACGGCGTCGATTGGATAGAGGAAGGGGAATTTAAGGTTAGGGTTTAGTTTAGAATTTGGGCGAAAAAGTGAATGAATAATAACGAACTAATCTTCGATACTCAAATTGAGAGAACGAAATGCTATAGATATTGACATGAATTGGAGTTGTAGCACTCGTATCTGTCGTTTGTTGTGTTTTCTTTTAACGGTTGATTTTGGACAGCAAAATTTTGTTTGGACGCTGCCTGGCGCTTTAATGAAAGTATTTAAATTGAATCGTTTAAGTAAAGGGTTATACTTTGGAAAATGATAAGGACACCTCCCCAACCACAACTCTAACTACACCTCCTCTCTCATTTGCTACAGTGCACCGGGTCCCACATGGGATTTTAAAATTTTAAAATCCCATGTGGAACCCGGTGCACTGTAGCAAATGAGAGAGGAGGTGTAGTTAGAGTTGTGGTTAGGGGTGTACCCCTAGTGTCACCCTTATACTTTAGGCTAAATTTCATATGGGTATCTCTAGAAGGACCATGATTTTTTTTAATGAATTGTTTTCGTTATTGAAAAATAATTTTTTCCTTTCTTTTACTAGACACATTATAATATTAATTTAACATTTGATTTCAATATGGTATTATTTTATATAGAAAAATAACCAAATTGATATACTTAGTACTAAAAAATAATATACTATTACATGTGAAATAGAAATAACCACATTGCAATCATGATCCTAGTAAAAGTGCCACTTTGGTAATTTAGTCGTTTAATTAGGACTCACTCTTATGAGAATAACATATAGGGGAAATTGCTTGTAGCCCCCAATTTCACTACAAGTGTTTCGCCCCCTCCCAAGACTTTTTCAACGCTCTTAAAACTCCGAAAAGCAAACACATAATTCCCTGAGCCCCTAAAACACAAAACCCAAGAGTTAAAAACATGTGAAGACTACAATACCATTTCTCTCTTTTTTTCATGATGTTATTGTGATGATTTAAAATGTGTTTTTTTTTGGGGGGGGGCCCCCCCATTCTAGTTCCCTCCAAAAAATTTTAATGGCGTCAACGTCGGTGATAATACTTTTCCGGCGTTTGTTCATGAGGTGAAGAAAAATTCATGGGAAAAGTAGTATTTTTCGGCGGAATATTTGTAAGGAAACGGCGGGAAAGTTTCACCGTCGGGAAGAAAACGGCGTTCGTTCATCGGCGGAATACTTGTAAGGAAATCGATGACTTGAAATTAAAATAGAGTAGTAAATTTATATATTATTGCTATTTCACAGTAGTAAATTTGTTGTTAAGCTTATGAGTTGGTGGTGACGGGAGGTTACATTTTGGTTTTGAAGGTTACGGGTTGGTTGTGAAGGATACGCGTCGGCTGTGAAGGTGTTACGGGTTTGTTGTGAAGGATACGTGTTGGTTATGAAGATTATGCGTTGGTTGTGAAGGTGTTACAGTTTGGTTATTAAGGTTACGGATCGGTTGTTAAGGTTAAGGATTTGTTGTTAAGGTTACGGATCGGTTGTTAAGGTTACGGGTCGATTGTTACGGTTATGGGTCGGTTGTTAATGTTACGGGTTGGTTGTGAACCTTGGTAACTTGAGATTAAAATAGAATATGTAAATTTATATATTATTGTTATTTCACGGTAATAAATTTGTTATTAAGCTTATGGAGTTGGTGGTGAAGGGAGATTACATATTGGTTTTGAAGGTTACAAGTTGGTTGTGAAGGATACACGTCGGTTGTGAAGGTGTTACGGGTTGGTTGTTAAGGTTAGGGGTCGATTGTTAAGGTTAAGGTTGGTTATTAAGGTTACAGGTCGGTTGTTAAGGTTACGGGTCGTTTATTAATGTTAGGGTTGGTTGTAAAGATTACGCGTTGGTTGTTAAGGTTACGGGTTGGTTGTTAAGGTTACGGGTCGATTGTTAAGGTTACGGATCGGTTATTAAGGTTACGGAGGTTACCAAGGTTCACAACCAACCCGTAACCTTAACAACCGACATGTAACCTTAACAACCAACACGTAACATTAACAATGAACTCATAACCTTAACAACCAACGCATAACATTCACAACGCGTAACCTTAACAACCGACCCTAACCTTAACAACCGACCCGTAACCTTAACAACTAACCCGTGACCTTAATAATTGACCCCTAACCTTAACAATCAACCCATAACACCTTCAACATCGAGCCTTTAATTCATCACCAAAATAGCTACACCAGCACCAACGTTTTTACTCAAAAAACTTAACTCCACTTCCCCCATTCATTCCTAAACTAGAAACCAAAGAAGCCAAAGTAAAAGACAACAAAATTAACTATATACAGTCGCACTAAGTTCTAAGAAGGGGGGAAAAGGCAAAAAGAAAACCAAATTAAAACAACATCGACGACGCCGACGGTGGCTCATTGAGATCGAACGGCAGACCCCTCCCACCAACACTCTCAGCCTCCTGCCTCCGGGCCCCACCGATTATCTCCCGTTGAAAGCACCCTCCAAGAACAAGATTCGTCGATGGCGGAGCCATCGCCATCGCTGCCGCCAGCAAAGGCATCATAGAAGGCGGTATAGGGCCCACGAGCCAGCTGGTCTGGCAAGGCTGCAGGTTGAGATCCAGCAACACCAGCATCAACATCGAAGGCGGCGACGGCGGATTCACGCAGAGATGGGGCGGGAAATCATCACAGATAAAAAAAGAGAAAGAGAGAAAGGGTGTTATAGTCTTCAAATGTTTAAAACTCTTGGGTTTTGTGTTTTGGGAACTCAGAGAATAATGGGTTTACTTTTACATCTCGTTTGGCATGCAGGAATGGAGTCAATTGAGGATGAAAAAAATGTAGGAATGGAATGAGATAAATGTAGGAATAGAATGCACATTCTCATTTTCATACTTGGGCGCGTTTAGATAATGAAACGGAAATGACAATCTTATTCTCATTCCTGTGTTTGGTATCATTTGTTCACAAGTAAGAATAAAATTTAATTTTCTAATAATGCCCTTACAAGAACACAAAAATTTTACAACATAAATTTTCAGTTGATAATTATATTTTGGTACACTACCTCAACAACAATTTCGGACTTTTGGCTTACTAATAGTTTCTTCTTTTAGATTTATGTCAACAACTTGCTTTGGTTGCTAATCTTTGCTTCTGACTTTGCAGTGTTCTTTTCGAATGTGCCGCTTTTGCAAGAGCATTATTTTGGGTATATTAGCGGCCCTGACCCGAATGAAGTTTTTAGCCTTCGCAGCAGAATTCTGTTGTGCACTTTCCCTGACTCGGAGAGAACGAGGATGCTCAAATTCCCACGATGCTCTACTCTCAGAGCTCTGATCACCGACTTAGATTTGGAGACTCCTGCCGGCCATGATCAATTCTCTAAACCAGCATTCATCTTTAGAGATCACATAGCAGCTGATGACCGTCTTATTCTTGCAAAAGATTCAAAGTTGCTAAGGAGAGTCAATAACTGCTTCTACTTTCTCCCAAATATGAAGAGGATGTATTCACTCTCCTACTTCTTGAACGTGAGCTGTCGCCGAGGTTTGACGTTTGATATAGTCAAGGAGAAAGAAAATGTGTCGCTTGGATTTGGTCGACAAGCTCGCATACAGATTGGGGGACAACTCAAGGGCTTGAGACCCGGTCTATTTGAGAAAAAAGATCTTGCTCAAGAAGCACCACTTCTAGCGAATGTCTTCATTCGCCAGTTCATCGCGGCTCATGGTGAATTCTCTATGCAGACATTCAGATCCCCAAAATGGGTTTGTTTTGGAGAAGGAGGTTGGTGGACCCGGATGGTGGATTTTGTTCTTGAGGAACTTAAGGAACCGCTCGCTCAATCAGGTCTCACGATCCCGGTGTTAGCTACTAGGCGTGGGATTGTTCAAAGCTATCCTAATTTCTTCGCCATGTTAGAGAGATACAACCCAGACAGCTGCACATTCTTTACACCTGTTGGGGAGTTAGGCTTTGCTCTCCATGAGATGCAAGCAGTATCGGGACTGTCATTGGGTCGGATGCTCTATGAAGAATTCGTCCCCACTACTGAAGAGATCTCCATTTTAGGGGTGGCACACCCAAAACTTTACGCTACCTTTTGGGAGCTGATATGCCACTTCCACATATGTGCTCAGGTTGTTGGGATGCTCGAAGGGGGTCTTATGCATACTGCATGGGCAGACTATCTCTTTTAGAACTTGAGTCAGAAGGATGAGGCCGTAACCCGACTTGCTGCCATTTCTCCTAAAGACGTTAAAGCACGGATTAAGGCTTCCAACACTACCTACAAGAACGAACACATGGAAGATGGGTTCGAGGCTGGTGTTAAATTTGAAAGTTTTTACTATCAAGCCACAATTCCTATTTCTGACGTGGCTCTCCTCGCTAGCTTCTTCATAATCTGGTTGAAGCGGTGCGTAGTACCATCAAAACCAGTCGAGGTGATATTAGCTGAGGTTGTATACTCAGCTGTCTTATTAGCTCATGGGAGGCCTGTGAGCCTCCTCACTACTATGGTAGGCTGCGTACAGAGTGGCTTAAGGATGTTATCCTCTGAACTTATCGACACCCGAGGAATTAAGGCTATTGGGAGGAAAGCTAGGAAAACTCCCCAACCACGTGTACCAGTGTCATATGCGTACTTGGTGGCCTGGTTCGTGCTACATTGCCCTTCGTTGATGACGGGGGTATCTGAAAACGATGACTCTTATATCCCCTTTGTACAGAGGCTGGAGTCGGCCACATGGACTAATGCTTATATAGTCAGGGCTCGACTGCTTTTGTCTCAGGAAGACAAGTATAGAACTTTCTGCTGTGCTCTCAACTTTGATGGAGCTAATGAGGAGAGTGCTAGCTTTACAGACGTGCTTTTCAAGGGCTCGTCCTCTTTGGAAGAAGGCACCTTCAGATGGCTTCTTATGATCAGATTAGGCTATCTGGTCTATCGCTTGAGGGAGAAGTTCATCATTAAACCTTACATGCCTTCTCGATTTGCCAGGCAGTTTGGATATGATCAGTTTTACGTTGGCAACCCTAACCCGACATTGGCTCAGTTTAGGAATTTGTATGAAGGGGCTCGCACGTGGTACTTCTTCTCTACCGGAGGAACTCATGCGCACTTTACCTTACCCAACTCACCACCTGGTTGTTCCACCATTGCGGACTTCCGCGACTGGTTTAATGAGGCTTCTCAAATCCCAGAATACGATATATACACTTTATGTATAAGCGATATTCGGGAATTATACAAATCGAGAAGCGGTTCCACCAAGACTCGTTTATCAGGAATAGAAGAGTATCTATCCTGTGAACGAGGAGCTGTCAAAGCTGTCAAAGCCCATCATGAGTTGCCCACCATTGAGCCCTCTGAAGAAGAGGTTTCTATAGGGACTGAAGATGAGTCATTAATTGCTGACCCTCCTGAAGACAGGGCGGCTAGGAAAATTCCTAAGGAAGCGCCCGCTCTTGAACCTCGCTCTTTAAGATCAGGTAAAAAGGCGCTTACTGCTGAAGAGGAAGGTGAATATGATAGGAGAATTCGCAAGAGAAAACCCATTGCTGCCAAAAACTCTAAGAGGGCCAAATTGATGGGGGACGCGATGAAATCTGCGTTCGTTGCACGCTTGGCTGATAGGGAGGACGGAACGCTTCGATCGATTCCTTCCATTTATGAGAGAGTGGGAGCCGACGAGATATTGCCCATTGAGGGTTGAGAATCCGCTTCTCCTTCTCTCATCCGGGACCAGGATATACATGAAGGCTATCCTTCCGAGGTTGTTCCTCCATCTACTTGTAATGAGTACACGGGTCCGATCTATCCAGCCGCTCCTTTTCCTTGTTCGAGAGCTCTGAGGAAACTAATCGAGGAATTAGAATACTGGATACAGATGACTATTGATGTCGTCAGTCTCGGGGGTGATTTCTTTGAGCATTTTGAACCCATCTTGACTAAATGTTTAGATAAAATCAGGGATAAAGGTGATGTGTCGTGGGCCGAACAATGTAAGGAGGGTGTCATCCTCTTGGAAGCAGAGTTGGTAACTTTCAAGGAGCTACAGTATACCAATCTGGAATCTGAAGTGGAGCAGGCTCTCTCCTTGGCTACAATCTCGAAGATACATCATCAAGAGATCCTTCGCAAGGATTTATCTGATAAAAAGGCTCGCATAACGATCTTAAGAGAGCAGCATACTCAGGTGTATACTAATATAAATAGTATTGTTTTTGATATTTGTGTCACTGAAGAAGCCATTGATCGATTAGAGGCTGAGTTGGACCAGAAGAAAGCCCAGTTGGCTCAATATGCGGATGTTAGAAAAAGGCTTTAGCTTCAAAGTGACAACATTTTTAAGGATTTTTGTAGCACACTCCACGCATCTGAGAGAATTCGAAGAGAGATTGTTGCTGTAGCACCTGTTGAAGCAGAACTCAAAAAGGAGACTGAAGAACGAGTCCGGGCTGCTCACGAAGAGAAACTTTTTGCGTTCAAGTCCAGGCTGAAGTCCTTTAGGCTTATGAGTCCTAATGCTTACATTTTGTACTGTTTTTGACTGGGGAATAATTTTGTATCATTTTCATTTTGATTATCATCACTTTGTATCGAATTAACAATTTTGAATGAGAATGATATCATTTTGTCTTTCATCGTCTCTCTTGTTGAAATCTAATTCAGGGCAATAAAAAATATTGAAAATGCCATAAGTGTAGTGTTAACTTAGCATGAAATCGAAATTCTCTTTATTACCACTTAGAATAATTCTAGAAAATTTCAATCGTCAGAGGTGTAGTGTTAACATGACGACATACAAGACAGGACAATTAAACATTTATTCCCGAAGTGCACTCTGAATTGACAACTCCCAGACTGACTTGATTGGAATTTGAGAGAGAAAGAAGGGGGCTACATGACTTACGGGAAGTATCTCTTAAGGAACTTCCCGTTAATTGGCATCATGAGCATATCTCCTTTTTGATCGATAAGGCGATAAGCTCCATTTGAATAAACTGATTCTATTACGAAGGGTCCTTCCCATTTGGGATTGAACTTCCCTTTGGTTTCGTGTGTCATTATCATGGGTCGTCTGACGGCTAAGACCAAATCGCCTTTCTTAAAAATTCGTCCTTTAACATTTTTGTTGTAGGTTTTAGAAATTCGGGCTTGATACAACTCGATCTGTTGCTGAGCTTGAAGTCGCTTGTGGTCTAAGGCTTCAAGTTCCTGAAGACGCAGTTGATGTTTCTCTTCCTATGTCATTCTGGTTATGATAGCGACTCTCAGGGAAGGGATATGAATTTCTAATGGTAGTACAGCTTCGCAGTCGTATACCAAAGAGAATGGCGTAGCTTTTATGGGGGTCCTCACCGTTGTGCGGTAGGCCCATAGACATTCACCGAGTCTTTCGTCCTAATCACGTCGGCTCTTTGAAACAAACTTTTGAGAAGCTTCACAATGGTCTTGTTAAAAGCTTCTGTAAGGCCATTTGCTGGCGGATAATATTTTGTAGAGGCAACGCTTTGGATTCTAAACTTATCACAAAATCTCTAAAATCCAGAGCTAACAAATTGTGTCCCGTTGTCGTGAATTATTCGTTTCGGGACTCCAAAACGGTAGATGGCGTGATGTTTGATGAATTTGATCACATTCGAAGTCTTGACTTTTTTTAGCGGGATTGCCTCTGCCCATTTAGAGAAGTAATCGGTTACAGCCAAAATGAGCCGGTCTCCTTTAGAAGTCGAAGGAGAGATTGGTCCCACAATATCCATACCCCACATTTTGAACGGTCAAGATGTAAATGTGGGATATAAGTTCCCTGGTGCTTGATGGATAAAGTCACCATGAATTTGACATGCATGATAACGTTTAGCGTAGTCAACTGTGTCTGAGAACATTTTTTGCCAATAATAGCCAATTCGTCGGAGGCGATCTCCCAACTTAGCCCCAGGTTGATGGGATCCGTACATTCCGTCGTGAGCCTTCTTAAGAGCCTCCTTTGCTTCCTTTTGAGAAAGGCATCAGAGCAAAACTCCATCATGTGATTTACAATACAATATTTAGAAAACTGTGTTGTAATAGAATCGGAGGACCTTTCGTTTGATAGCGACCGCTTTCTTAGAATTATCGGGCAAAATCCCGTATAAGACATAATTGATATACGGGAATCGCCAATCCCTGGATTCAAGCTCCATGGAGGTTATGCAGACTTCTCCTACTATTATCTTGTCTGAACTTTCCTCTATAGGAAGCTTGGAATAGTATAGCTAACGTCCCGTGATCGAAATCATTGTTTCAGCCCCAGGTGGCAATGCTAATAAAGTTGCCAACGAGGCTAAAGCATCTGCATAAATATTCTAAGCTTGTGGAATATATCCCATGAAGAAACCTTCGAACTTCTTTGCTTGCTTTAACACAGCGAGGTAGTACGGGATCAGATCCTCATGACACACTTCGTATTCCCCTTGGACTTGATTTACGATGAGCTGAGAGTCACCATAAACCTCGAGATATCGAATGTTGAGTTCTTCTGCAAATTACATTCCTAATAGCAGAGCATTATACTCAGCTACATTGTTAGTGTAGGGCTCGATCAGGGAAAATCCTCTTAGGATCACATGACCGTTTGGAGAAATGAATACGACTCCTACTCCGACGGTAATTGTTCCATGAGAATATGCTCTGGATGCACTGTCAAAGAATGATTTCCACACTTGCATGGCTTCTTGAGTGATGCAAGCTTCAGCGACTTCATCAGGCAATTCTTCATATAACTTAGATGTCTCTAGCACCGGGTGATCAGCTAGGAAGTCTACCAACGCTTGACCCTTGACTACTTTTTGAGGCATAAATTACATGCCATATTATGACAAGAGAATGGCTCACTTTGCCAGCCGACAATTTAGAGATGATGGTTTCGTCATCAGAACTCTCAAAGGATTTACCTTAGAGATGATATGGATTGTTTGTCCAACCAGGTAGTGTCGTATCTTTTGGATGGCGAATACCAAAGCGAGACATTTTTTCAACCGAATTATACCGGTGTTCGGCTCCCATCATGATCATGCTTAAGTAGTAGATGGCTTGCTCTTGCCCTTGATCATTGTTCTGAGCTAATAAAGCTCCAAGAGAATGATCCATGGCTCTCACATATAACAAGAACGGTTTTCCTGATATTGAGGCTATAAGAACCGACGGTTAGGTGAGATATCTCTTAATCTCCTCAAATGCTCTTTGGCAGTCTCCATCCCAAACGAATGATACTCCCATCTTCATGAGCTTAGAAAAAGGTTGGCATCGTCCTGAGAGATTAGATATGAATCTCCGGATGTAAGCCAATCTGCCTTGCAGACCTCTGAGTTCTTTGATATTCTTTGGAGGCGGTATGTCTTGGATAGCACGAACTTTTTCTGGGTCAAGAGAAATTCCCTTAGATGTAACTATAAATCCTAGGAATTTGTCGCTTGATACTCCAAGGAATGATTTTGTTGGGTTCATCTTCAGCTGATGTGCTCGCATGATATCGAACATTGTCTTCAGGTCTGCAAGATGATCATCTTTGTGTTAACTTTTCACTGCTATGTCGTCAACGTAGCATTCAATCTTCTTACGCAGATGTTCATGGAAGATGGTATTCATTGCATGTTTATAAGTTGCGCCTGTGTTTTTTAAGTCAAAGGACATCACTATGTAGCAATATACTCCCAATGGTGTTCTGAATGCAGTATGCTTTTCGTCTTCAGGATACATCTTGATTTGATTATATTCGGAGAATTCGTCCATGAAAGACATCCTTTCATATCCGCAGGTATTGTTAATCATGACATCAGTGATGGGAAGAGGAAACTCGTCTTTTGGACAAGCTGCGTTAAGGTCACGAAAGTCAATGCATATCCAGACCTTACCGTTCTTCTAGGGAACTGGGACAATATTGGCTACCCAGTTCGGGTGCTGTTCCTCTCTGATACAGCTCGAGTCTACAAGTTTTTTAACTTCTGACTCAATTGCTTCTATGATATCTGGATGAAACCGACGTTGTTGTTGTTTAACGGGTTTTGCGTCCGTATCAATGTTGAGATGATGCATGGCTACTTTTGGGTTAAGGCCAGGCATATCTTCATAATTCTAAGCAAAGTCATCTATATATTCTAGGATGAGAGATATTAGGTCCTTTTTCTCGTATGGTGATAAGCTTTCAGCTATGAAGATAGGTTTAGGGTTGGACCCATCTCCCATGTTGACCTGGATCACTTTATCTTTAGTAGGTGGTTCGTGCTGTTCAAAACGCATATCCCACAAGATGTTAAGGCGTTTGATCCAAGGGTCGCTGGTCGATTCGATTAACCCTTCATCACCCCCTGTGTCTTTATCTGGATGACTAGTTAAAACCATGTTCATGGTCAAACTTCTAAAGAAAGGCCCGACGCTGACATCAGATTCCCGTGATGATGTCTCGGATGAATGATCCTGACACAGATAGTTACTGGTTTATGTTTCTGAGATAGAGGGAGTTGTGACGTAGCCCACACCTCTTCCAGTCTCTTGATAATAATCGTGAGATTTTCCTTCAAGGGTGAGAGACATTCGAATCGGTGTTCGCCTTCTTTTCCCCAAGTTTAGCCCCTATTTTTCATTAAAGTTGTATCTCTTTCCTTTCATCAGATGTATAGAATTTGGTTCTTGATAATGGAATTGAGGGATCCCATTATCTTCTTCTGAACTTCCTCGTTTGAGTAATTTAGGTTTGATTTTACCGAAATAGATCGGCTTCTGCCCTTTTCTTTTGGACGGGACTTTAAAGAAAGCCTTCTGTGCATCTTCTACTTCTTCATCTGAAGCGAATCGGTAATGTGAGGGATGCCTCTGCACACAATGTGTATCATGGGTCGGTACCTGCATTAAGATCATTCTCTATTTGTTCATTTTTAGAGGACACATCAGACAAATACGCTAAAATAAAATCTTCATTAATGCACCACTCGCCCTCGCTTGGTACATTATTATTGTTCTCATCCTGACCCATTACATTTAAATTCAACTCCCATGGACAACCTTCTTCGGGGTCTGGCTCAATGTCGGCTTCATTACCACTATCAATATCTTCTTTCTCTTGTGATTCTGAGTAGAAAATCGAATCTGTGTTGAAATTTTCCACCTCTCTGAAAGGATACTTTTTCACAATCAGGGTTTGGACTTCCCCCTCATTATTAACATACTTCATGACCTAATGTAGGATCGACGGGATAATGCGATTTGCGTGAATCCATGGTCGTCCTAAGAATAGATTATAGGACATGTCCGCGTCTATAATGTAACAAGTCACCTTGGACTTGAGATCTCCGATTTGACACCTAAGCTTGATCTTCCCTAGGGGTCGAGTACTGTTGGCGTTGAAACCGAAGATAATGGTCTGAGTGGTGTTCAACCGATGCATGGGAATCCCTAAGACCTGTATAACTCTGTAAGGCGTGATGCTGAGTGCTGAGCCTGGGTCAACTTGAACACGGCTGATTTCCAAAGACCTAATGTACCCTATGTAGTACAAAGGTCTGTCATGCTTATGTTTTACTTGCATATCTTCCCGAGTGAATGATATGCATGGTAGACTTCTTGCTGCTTATAGGCATTGCAGGCAAGATTGATCTTTAGAAGCTTCAGGAATTGGAATGACTTGTGTGATAAAGCTTTCTGTATTCTTTAATGTTTCAATTAAAGCTTCCTTAGTGATTTTAGGCAACCTCAGGAGCTCGCATAGGGTAATCCTGGCTGGTATATTGGCTAATTGCGTCATGACGTTGAACTGGAAGGGAGCGCTCGATTCCCTAACCTCTTGAAGAAGGTTCTTATTGTACCGGGTTTCCTTCTGCTTCCCTTTATCAACTAACTTCTTGGGAACAGAACCCCCAACGTCTTGGTGTTATTCTTTTGCTTCTTGAGCATTCTGATCGCAGTCCTTCAGGTAAGCTTTTCCTAACCGGGTGCCAGGATTGCCTCCTGGGTATGCTGCCAGAACAATCCTCTCTTCCTCTGAGTCGGTGAGGGGTTTAAGATGATCATCGTTCTCGGTTATAAAGGGGCTAATCATGTTGGATGACTTATGTTTTCGTTAAAAGTTGTTTTTATTGTCGATTCTATTAAAACTTAAATCGTTTACAGTGAATTACAATGAAAAATAAACAAATTACAACTTTCTTGGAAAATAACACAAAAATCGTTAATCAACTTTTGCTTTGTGGGACTTTGCCTGTGCTGGGAGTGTTTTGGCTCGTGAACCACTGATTCACAGATTGTGAGAGTCTTTGGTATTCTTTCTTTGTTTAGAAGCAAGAATGAAAATCAGTGAATATCTTATCAAAGTAAGATGAACACTCTTCTCAAGATTAAGTCGAAGCTTAAATCTCAAGAAATTATCAAAAGGCTCAAGTATTCTCCTCTCTATGCTCTGATCTGCTCGAATCTCTCTCAGTAATGGCCCTTAGGGGGTATTTATAGCTTCTGGGAACATTTAACTGAAAATACAATGTCATAGGAGAGTTTTGCCTGCGAGACAGTATTGTCTGTCTCGGCGGCCGAGATAGTAAAGACTGTCTCAGCTTCCGAGACAGTAAAGATTGTCTCGGAAAACCCAAACTGCCCGACGATTTTTATTGTAACTACCTTTTCATGTTTTAAACTCCGTTATTTTGACAGTTATCCATGTGATTCTCGCCCATGTTATTTCCTACGTTCTTTGACAGTTAATGGACACGTGTCATGCAGTTATTTTAGAAACTTTTGATCATTTCAGAGTTGTCTTGCATGTGAGACAGTAAGCACTGTCTCGCACTATGAGACAGTAAACATTGTCTCGTACTGTGAGATAGTATATACTGTCTCGCACTGTGAGATAGTCTACACTGTCTCACATGTGCGAGATAGTCATCATTGTCTCGCACCGCGAGACAGTTAACTCTGTCTCACGTGTGAGACAGTCTACACTGTCTTGATCGTTTCGAGACAGTGTAAGGTTATTTTTTGTGATTTTTGGATGATCTTCTTGCTGCCTTGAGCTGTGTTTGAATATCTATCAGTATTTTTTAACGCCTACGATACCCTCTCCAAAGTATTCCAGACTCATTCCTTTATGGAGGAGTCTGTGACACTTTGGATAAGACAAGTCTAACTTACAATCCTTTCAATACTTGGTTGAATAAATCGTGTAGAAGGACCCGTAAATGGCCTCAACTCTTGACCTCTTTATCTCTCAATCTATTTAGTACTTTGTAGAATAGCTAAGATTCTTTCGGTACTACATTTATCGCTTGACTGTTGTCGAGATCTTGAACCGAAGTTGGAATTTGTACTTGTGAATTTAGCTTTTGTCACCAAATTAATACTAGATTGTTAATCATTGTATCAGTCTTCGTAAGAAC
Source organism: Asparagus kiusianus (assembly GCA_022839385.1). NCBI lineage: Eukaryota > Viridiplantae > Streptophyta > Magnoliopsida > Asparagales > Asparagaceae > Asparagus > Asparagus kiusianus. The sequence continues at coordinate 275,208 of BQKN01065562.1, read as the reverse complement.
ACAGTTTATACTCATTGTATTTTTTTGAGCTTTCGAAAATAGTTTAACCTCATATACCCGTTGGGAGGTTCAAGAAGGTGCAGTTTATACTCATATACTCATTGGAGTGTTATGGTCTCTTTTTTTTGTAGAGATGAACCCAATCCTGTAGAGGAAGAATTTTATATTCTATCTCATGGTCTCTTTTTTGTTGGTAGAGATGAACCCGATCCTGGAGAGGAAGAATTTTATACCCTATCTCCTGGTATAAAAGAAACTTAAAGTAGGATCTCTACTTCAAGAATCTGAAGAGTGAAACTAAGAGTAGGATCTCCACTCCGAGAATCTAGAAGATTTATATAACCCTAACTGTTAAAAGGTTTGATTACCCAAACTGAAAGTGAATTTCTCATTTATCGGGATGAAATTCTGACTTCGGTCCTAACTGTTTAAAGGTTTGGCCGAGTAGGGAATGTGCGGAAATCTTTCATTTATCGAGAGGTGATTCCGATTTTGGTCCTAACTGTTTAAAGGTTTGACTGAGTGGGAGTTTAAGACGATCCTAACTGTTTAAAGGTTTGATCGTTCAATTTGTGGACCTCTCGTTCATGGAAGGAATCGAGAGGGGATTTGGCTTTGGACCTAACTGTTTAAAGGTTTGACCAAATGGGAGTTTAAGATGATCCTAACTGTTTAAAGGTTTGATCTTTCAATATGTGGACCTCTCGTTCATGGAAAGAATTAAAAGGGGATTTTGGTTTTGGCCCTAACTGTTTAAAGGTTTGACCAAATGGGAGTTTGAGATGATCCTAACTGTTTAAAGTCTGATCGTTCAATTTGCGGACCTCTCGTTCATAGAAAGAATCGAGAGGGGATTTTGGCTTTGGCCCTAACTATTTAAAGGTTTGACCAAATAGGAGTTTGAGACGATCCTAACTGTTTAAATGTTTGATCGTTCAATTTGCGGACCTCTCATTCATGGAAAGAATCAAGAGGGGATTTTGGTTTTGGCCCTAACTGTTTAAAGGTTTGACCAAATAGGAGTTTGAGACGATCCTAACTGTTTAAAAAGGTTTAATCGTTCAATTTGTGGACCTCTCGTTCATGGAAAGAATAGAGAGGGGATTTTGGCTTTGGCCCTAACTGTTTAAAGGTTTAACCAAATAGGAGTTTGAGATAATTCTAACTGTTTAAAGGTTTGATCACTCAATTTGTAAGTGGTCCTCTTGTTCATGGAAATAATCGAGAGGGGATTTTATGGTGGAGGACTGTGAATCATTAGGCACTCCACAATTAGACCGTAGGAGCTTCATAAGGAAAGACTGACCCGGTGAGGTCATTGAATCTCATCTCAACGAAAGAGTACTTAGAAAGTCACAGTGGGAGGGTTTTAATCATTTTGGACATGTTTAAATAGCCACATCGGGAGGCTCTTAATCATTTTTATCATGATTAAGATTGGATCATTCAGATGATTGGTTTTTACCTTGAATAATCATTTAGTTTCGATTTATCCTTAAGAATACCATATATAGCATTCTCCAGGAACTTCCCGTTAAATAGGTTACCCTGAATGTACTAGGGATAATACTTTTTAGGAACTTCTCGTTCGTAAGAAATATTGTTATTCTTGATACAGGTTACCCTGAACGTACTAGGGATAGTACTTTTTAGGAACTTCTCGTTCGTAAGCAATATTGTTATTCTTGATACAGAATCAGGTTCCTGCCTTCGTATTTAGCCATGATAACCTCGTATCCACCCCCAGCTTTTAGGTGAACCTGAGTCTAATCACATTTGGTTATATTATTGGAGCGTGTAATTTAAGGAAGTAACTTTTTTTAACCTCTTATATCAGTCGGAGGTTTGGGAAACAGTTTATACTCGTATACCATTTGGAGTTCATGGAGAAGTAGTTTATACTCGTATACTCATTGGAGTCATATGGAGAAGCAGTTTATACTCGTGTACTCATCAGAGTCTGAGGAAACAGTTTATACTTGTGTACCCAATGAAGTATGGGGAAACAGTTTATACTCGTGTACCTAATGGAGTATGGGGAAACAGTTTATACTCGTGTCCCCAATGGAGTATGGGGAAACAGTTTATACTCGTATCCCCAATGGAGTATGGGGTCATCTTTATTTGGCTTGTTTCGCCGTTATGACGCCGGAGTCAATTAAAGCTTGGATTTTATTTTTGAGTCCAAAGCAAACCTTGGTGGGATGAAGAACCCTTCTGTGGTATGCACAGCAGTTTGGATCCGTAGTCCTTTTAGCTCCCTCCTGATCTTTAATAGGTGGCAGATCGATTTTGTCATTGGCGAGGAGGTATTTCAAGATGGCTGGAGCTTCATCATCTTCGAAAGAATACTCCTTTTGGAACTTCGGATCGAGAGTCACGTTCACAGCGATTGCAGATATCGTCGGTTGGCTTCTCTCAGCTTTCTTTCTTTTAAGAAAGTGTTCAGCTTGTTCGCCATGTAGTTTTAACTCCTTCCAAGTGGTTGAAGGCACGACCCCCAGGGCTTCCAGGACGTCGATGGAAAGATTGTTATGGCATGTCTGCAGGATGAACTCCTCTGTAACAGGATCTCTGCAATTTATTGCCTTATTATGGAAGCGCTTGACAAAATTATCGACTGACTCTTCGTCTTTTTGCTTCTCGTTCAGAAGAGTTCCGATTGATACTTCGGTATCATCATCGAAGAAATTGCTAAGGAACAAACTTTCTATGTTATCCCAGCAGTTGATGCTCCCAGATTCGAGACGTCGGTACCAATTGAAGGTAGACCCACAAAGGGTGCCAACGAATGACCGGACCATTAAAGCCTCGTTTCTAGATATCATGCCCAAATGAGACTTAAAATAAATTAAGTGTTGAATAGGCGAGCTCTTCCCATCAAACGGTGTGAAGTTAATCAGATTGAATTTTACCGGGTACGGTATTGAATCCTATTCTCTTAGATAGGGACGCGGAATACCCGTCTTCTTTACTTTTTGAGCGGACATCAAAGATTGACTTTGTTTTCAAGGTCTTGCATTATCTTATGCTCATCTTCATCTCTCTTTGAGTAATATTGAGCAGAAATAATTGGGCTACCCCGGTATTATTAAGAGGTGTAATTGAACCACCCCCAATATTATTGTTAGGAGGATCCGTTGAACCACCCCCAGTGTTATTGTTATTGGGAGGTGTATCAGCCATAATGACTTCATCCACTTCTGGATCACTATCATCTACAACATTCTGAGTGTGGCGATCAGATTCAGCTCGCTGATTGGACTCAGGAGGTTTAGGCTGTTGAGTTAGTAATTCTCTTATTTGTTGGATAGCCAACTCCATCTCTGTCTTCATCTCAGCTCTAATTTTTTCATGTTGCTTGGCTAGAACTTCTTGAAGCATTTGAGCAAACTGATCAGAAGTGATTGTGAACACTTCTTTGGTTTGCCCCGTACTAGACATTGTATCATCAGAAGCGATCGCAGAACAAGTGTCTGAGAGTTCATCCTCCGAAGACATTCCTTCATACATTCTCTTGTAGTCCCTATGTCTGATGGCTCCTAACTGGAGTCGAGACATCCGTTGAGCAATTCTTAAATTGACTTTTCCTCCCGGAGAATAGTCAGGATTTGATTAATTTGAATGCCATTTAGATTTTTCTTTATCAGCCATGTTGATGGTGACTTCAGAGAATTCATCCGCTTGAACAGCAAGCTTCTTGCAGAAATGTCTCGGCTTGGGCTTTGACATTTCGGTGAAAAGCCTCTGGAACACTGAGACTCTTTGCGGGATGACTTCTCATTTGGAGTAGTCTTCCAATAATACTGCTCTAATGAGTCGTGCACAGGAACAATGAGAGCTTATTTCTCGAGTAATTCTCTTTTGAAATTTATTCACACCCCCAGCTTGATAGTACGATTCATCGGTATGATTGCCGAAAAATCCTATCATCTGTTGGTATGACCTCCTAGGTATAACAATATCTTTTGGCGAACATGTTTTCTTCTGGGGGTGTAAAGCCTTGTTGGCATTCTCAGGACAACTTACTATTGCTTTTGAGCGATCCAAGGTTATGCCAGGAGTCACACGTTTAGGACCATTCCCTTGTGGGGAGGGAGTCTTAACGGGCTCCTGAGTTTCATTACGAACCCCCAAGCGGGTGGAAATCAAGATTTTCCTAACTTGGAATTGCTTTGGTTTGAGGGCAGGACGTGTACGACCCCCAGTCTGACAAGTCATTTGGATTTTGTTCACTGGACCTGAGCGTTCCTTGACCAAAGCTTTGCCTTGATCTTCGTGCAAAGGACCAAGGCGATCCGCCATTGTGCTTGTAACCTTTGACAGGTCAGGGTTGACCCAAGGCTTCACTAATGATGCAGCAGATATATTTGGAGCAGACAGACGAGGAGCATATGTCAACAGAGTCGAAGGATTTGCTTCGGGGGTTGCTCTTTGGGCAAGACACTTGCTAGTGTCCCGGATAAAGTCTCTTTGGGCGAAACAGTTGAGACTGTCTCGAACAAAGGCTCTTTGGGCGAGACAGTCTCCATCGTCTCGGCCAAAGGGCTGAGTCTTGACGGCCTCTGAATACTGATTTTGCATAACTTCAGACTTTGGAATGCAAACTTTGCGGAGTTTTGGTGGTTCTTTGGCCACAGTTTCCTTCTTCCTTTCTTGTATTTGTCGCACCACCGCACAGGCATGAGCGACGTTTGCACGACGCTTCAGGATGAGTTCCTTAAAGGTCGAACGGGTTCTTTTGATAAGAACCCATTCCTCCGTTGTAAGTTTAGCAGAGATGTGAGTGGTTTGTCATTGAGGCGACTTGACCACTTGATATTTCCTCGACTTTAGATCTGCGTAGTAACGAACTCCGTCGGTTTGTTCCAAGGACTTAACCATTTGACGAGCGTGGCGCTGATGTAATCTTTGACGAGACCTCTTCGTCAGTGCCAATAGGCTTTGATTCAGTGACTCCTTAATTGGAGTAGAGTCATTATGAGCAGAGGTGTTGCGAGTAAAATCCTCAGCAACAATCGGACGAGAGTCTTCACCAGTAATATTCGACGGAGTTGAAAATTTGTAGATCTTCTTAGAATACGAAATCTTCCTGTATTTACAAGGCGAGGAAGATTTTGCAGATGAGGATGACAAATACTCCTCAAACTTCGCTTGGTCAAATTCATACTCGACCATGGATTCAATCGGTATCTTGATCGGCTGCGACACGATCGTCTCGACAGCGAAATCGTTGGCTCCCACTGTGGTCGCCAGTTTGTTTTCGTCGAAAGTCATTTTCATTGTCGATTCTATTAAAACTTAAATGGTTTACAGTGAATTACAATGAAAAATAAACAAATTATAACTTTCTTGAAAAATAACACAAAAATCGTTTATCGACTTCTGCTTTGTGGGACTTTGCCTATGCCGGGAGTGCTTTGGCTCGTGGACCACCGATTCACAGATTATGAGAGTCTTTGTATTCTTCCTTCGTTTAGAAGCAAGAATGAAAATCAGTAAATATCTTATCAAAGTAAGATGAACACTCTTCTCAAGATTAAGTCGAAGCTTAAATCTCAAGGAATTATCAAAAGGCTCAAGTATTCTCCTCTCTACGCTCCGATCTGCTCGAATCCCTCTCAGTAATGGCCCTTGGGGGGTATTTATAGCTTCTGGGAATATTTAACTAAAAATACAATGTCATAGGAGAGTTTTGCCTGTGAGACGGTATTGTCTGTCTCGACGGCCGAGACAGTAATGACTGTCTCGGCTTCCGAGACAGTAAAGACTGTCTTGGAAAACCCAAATTGCCCGACGGTTTCCATTGTAACTGCCTTCCCACATTTCAAACTCCGTTATTTTGACAGTTGTCCACGTGATTCTCGCCCATGTTATTTCCCGCATTTTTTGACAGTTAATGGACACGTGTCATGCAGTTATTTCAGTAACTTTTGATCATTTCAGAGTTGTCTCACGTGTGAGATAGTAAACACTATCTTGCACTGTGAGACAGTAAACACTGTCTCGCACTGCGAGACAGTATACACTGTCTCGCATGTGCGAGATAGTCATCACTGTCTCGCACTGCGAGACAGTTAACTCTGTCTCACGTGTGAGACAGTCTACATTGTCTTGATCATTTCGAGACAGCGTAAGGTTATTTTCTGTGATTTTTGGATGATCTTTTTGTTGTCTTGAGCTGTGTTTGGATATCTATCAGTATTTTTTAACGCCTATAACTTAGCCTTGCCTCTTTTCTTTTTGGACGAGGTGTTCGTTCACTGTTGGTCTTCAACCAGGTCGGGATAGACCCACATGATCTCCTCTTTTAGGATAGTGAGGGGTACCAACCCCCTATCCTTTTGACTATGTAAGTCAGTATTTTTCATGTACATTTCCCCTTTGTGGATAGGGATAACACCATCTGCGACTGCTATTAGAGGGAAATCACCGAACTGGACCGCTATCAAATTGGTGGATACAGCCTTCTGCTCGGGCTTCAGTGTGAGCATGTTAGCATTCACTAGATTTTGTAAAATATCTTTAAAGACATATCATTTTCTGGTGGGATGTCCCAAAAACCTATGATAGCGGTAGTAATTGGGGTCATCCACCTTCTCTGCTTCATCTGGTTTTCTAATCTCAGAGAGCTGTAGTTTGTTGTTCTTCCGAAGTAGTTGGAACAAGGTATCTACATGCTCCTCTTTGAACGAATATTGCTTGAGCGCTCTTGGCGGATTCGATGCTTTGCCCTGCTTAGCCGGTGATGCCCGTGTGCTGGTATCGGCAGCCAGAGTCTCCTTCCCCTTGGACCGAGGCGCATTATGCTGGTTGCGCTGTTGCTGCGGCTTTGGTTGGGGAATTTCTTCAGCCTTAACCCGAGCAACGATTTCTTTGGCTTGTTCTCCTTGCAAAACTAGTTATCTCCAAGAGCGACATTCCACCGCCCCCATTTGAGCAAGGAGTTGGGTCTGCAAATTGTGCCTGTAAGTTTCAACCAAGGTCGATTGGGTCATACCTGACGGGCATCGTAATGCCATGCTGCAAAATCTTTTAACATAAGTCTTGATGGACTCTCCTTTGGCAAGGAGAGTTGTGACTCAGACTTCTGTATCATCTTTGAAAAACCTGGCCAGGAAAAGCCTTTCTAGATCTACCTATTTTTGAATAGATCCAGCAGGTAGTTTCATAAACCACTCGAAAGCGACATCCTTGAGAGTGCCGATGAACAATCGAGTCAAAAGGGCGTCGTTCGCTACCACATCTCCAGTCTGCGACTTAAAGTAGTAAATATGCTGGTTTGGCGATCATGTGCCATCAAACAATTGCAAGGTTAGAGCCTTAAACTTTGGTGGGTAGGGAGCTGTGTCCCATCCAGCAGGATAAGGCCGTACCACTCCTTCTTCGCGGAGCTCGCTTCTGTTAGCGATTTCATTGAGATGAGCTTCCAGTTCATCGACCTTAGATGATTGAGGATACGGCTCTCTTTCCATCTCCTTCTCATTTTCAAAAGAGGATTCGATGTTCTGAGCTTCGCGATCTGAATGCTCAGGCGCTTTCTGTTTTCCCTTTGACATCGTCCTCCGAGAAGATTCAGGTCTTTGGCCTTTTTCAGCAAGGAGCTGGGCCAGCATATCCTTCATTTGGAGAAGGGTTTCTTTCTACGCTTGAAGCATGGCTTGCTGCTCATCGACTCTCTTTGCTAAGTCGTCGTGGCCCCCGGTCATGTAAGCGGGAGTCTCTCGTGCCACGACAGAGCTTGAGGATTAAGAATCAGCAATTGCTGAATGTTCATCATTCGAAGTAATCCCCTTGGCTAACTTTTGATAATTAACCGAGCGGATAGCTCCTGTCCGGGTTTGAGTGCGGCGATATATCCCTTCAAACTCATCACAGATATCCCAGACAGTTGGAGAGTGGCTTCTTTCTGATTTATCAGAACTAAGAGCCGAGGCTTTCCCTCTGCCGATCACATTGATAGTGACTCGGGATATTCAGTTTCAGAAACCTTCTTCTTGTGATGTCGTTGTCGCTTGGTAGGTCTAGCGACGTTCGTCAATCTGTTGAACACCAATTGTCGAGGTGCAGATGAGCAACAGTGGCATTCTAAGAGGACTGCAGAAATAAGTCGCTCACATTAGCAGGAGTGAGCTGCTTTCGGTGTTGGTGTTCTTCTTGACAACAATTCTCGTAAATCCGACACTTGAGAGGAGCTTTTCACTGAGCAGGAAGACAGAGATGGAACCCCCTGCTCTTGAGTGAGCAAGACTGGTTCTTGTCGAACATGGATTTTAAGCCCATGTTGATTTTTTTGAACTTGGCGGACCACATCGCGTTCTTGAGGATATACGCGAGGGTCACGTTTGGATTCATAAACATTAGGCTAAGGCCTACGTTTAAATGACGAAACAGACTACTGAGGATCATGTTTTAGTTGAACGCACCCCTGAGGGTTGCGCTTGGTTGGTGAAACAGACCCCTGAGGGTCATATTTCGCTTGAACACACTCTTGAGATATGCGTTTATCTTTGGCAGCGCCTTCCTGAGGGCTGCATTTTGGAGGAACAATGCGCTACCGAGGGTCGCGTTTCAGCTGTATCATGCGAGGCTCATAATTAGGCTTATTTCCGCGAAGTGTGCGTTCCGACGTAGAAACACCGTGTTCGGGCAGAGTCTCAAAAAAGTGATTTTCGCGTTGGGCAAGAGATCGGCTTTCTTGAAGATGCGCCCATCGTATGGATCTTCTCCGTCTTTGAACGGTGTTCTTTTTGGCTTGTTTTAAAGCCTTAGCAGCAATGTCATCGACGTTTATAGAGTTCGTCTCCTCCATAGGCCGTTTATGACCTGTAACACACCGTGTTGACGCGGACGTGGAACGTTCAACTCGCTGGACGAGTTCGGTAGAGGCTAAGCCCACTCATTTGGTGGAGGGGTTGTTCAATAAATCTTGACCGAAGGAGAGGGTTTTCTTCAGTGTTTCAGCAACAGTTTTGATCTTTTTGGAGATCTTACGGATGTTGCGCCTAGCCTTAAGGGTAAGCGATCCAGAGGAAAGAGCTTCCACGTAATTGGCTTGGTCAAACTCTACGATGAGAGTTTCGACAGTGGTTCCCGTGAGATGAACATCGGATTGCGCCACCACTTCGTCGTCAGAGAAGCTAGTTCCCAGCGGAGTCGCCATCTTTTGTTTGGTAGAAAATTTGAAGTAAGTAAAATGAAAGAAATTTGATTTGTATTCTCTCGATCTTAATTACAATTTGAATTCCCGATTATAAAAGAGAGGAGAATTGATCTGAATTCTCCCCTTTGTTTAATTCTGGATTCTTCACGGTAGCGATGGAGTGCCTCCTTTGAATGCTTGCGTCGAATTTTCTCTCCGTTGACGATCCGACCATCTTGTCTCATGGGAACAGTTAACTTATGTGATAAGTTTGATGGATAACTCTTAACGAGTTTAAGAACTCAGAACAAGTTAAAACTCTTGTGAAAAGAGTTGTTAAAACCGAATAATCGGTTAAGAAGCCAAGTAGATTTGTTTGTTGCTGAAAGATGCTCCAAGATTAGATCTTCTTGATGCTGAAAATCCAAGAGATCTCCTCTAGTTGATCGTTAGAAGATCTTCCCAAAACCGAACTAAACTGCCTTCGTGCGGTTTTTGATGAGGAAAGACCTGGCCTCCCTTTGATTGAGCCTCCACCGAACCTCTATGCCAAAAAAGAAGATCCAACCTGAAAATCTGAACCCCCCCTCTCTGTTGAGTTTGTTGAGGTTTTATAAGGGGATAAAGGGTTGTAACTGCCCCCTTAATCCACTCCTAAGTGGGCGTGATTTCCTCAGATCATGGGGAAAATAGTTTTGAAACCATTCGACAATTTAGCATTCAGGACCCTAACTCCGCATCCTAGGGTTGAGACGCGGAGTTGGGTGGTGACTGAACGTTAAAAAACACGAGGGTCGCTCGCGTTTTGCTTGTTGAAGCTTGGAAACACGGGGTCGCCTGCGTTTCAAGAATTAAAACGCGAAGATGAATTCCGTGTTTAGAAGGGGTTAGTTGACTTGTAACCTCTTCTGTAGAGCGTTGCAAGGACCATTGTTCAGTAATCCTTGCTTTAGCTGTTGTAGGGTGTGAAAGTCGTCAGATTATAACTCTCACAGTTGATTATGAAGACCACGGAATAGAGTTTTCATCAATTATCGGAAGTGTCGTTTAATTGTAACTCTTCTCGATCTATGTGAAAAGTTCTCCATTTGCAGTTTTCATTTATTAACATGAAAGTCATCTGATTATAATTTTTATCGTTGAAGCTTGATGGGGATCAGCTATCTATTGTGATTTTAGACAACCTACATCATCCTTCTTCACGCGTGCGTTGCCTCTAGGCCCTCTTCATAACTAATCATGCCTATTTATAGGCCTTTAGTGTGTAATCGATGTGCTAAAATCGTGGGGTCATGGCGTAACTGACTCATTGAATTTAGCCTACATGAGCTGTTTGGGTCTTCAAGACTGTTATAGTCGAACTTTATTTGGTTAAATGAGCCTCGCTGCGTGGTGAGGTTCGTCAAATGGGACGAGCCTTGATATGCAGTAAGGTTTGTCTAACAAAGCGGACTTCTTCCTTTGATGACTAAGTCCAGCTGCGTGGCAAGCCTTGCGGGCTTCTCACGACGAACTTCGTCTTTGTTGACGAGTTTCATGTTTAATAGTGAGCTTCGTCTTCAATGACGAGCTTTGCTGACTGAGATGAGGTTTATCATTGTGACAAGCCTTGTCATGTTTGCAGTGAGGTTAGACCCTAGTTCGCTTCTTAGCATTTTTTAGTGCCTACAAGACCCCCTTCAAAGTTTTCAGACCCGAATCAGGTTGTATGGGTCTGGAATACTTTGAACTCTCTTGTCTATGATGGGCTTAGAGTTGTTTGACAAACTTGGAGCCCTTTGACGAACTTGGCCCTGTGACGAGTTTGGCCCCTGGTGAGCTTGACGCTTCGAATTGAATTTCATGCTTTGAAGTTTGTTGTTGCTGGACGAGCTTTAATGCTTCAAGACAAGGCTAGGCTGTTCGTTAAGTCTTGTCATTCCCACGTGGAACTGATAGCTTGGTCTTATCGGCATTTAATATTGTATGCCTTCATCACCGCGCCTTTTCTAGGCCCGATAAGTGGCTGCCAAGGGGAGCCTATAAATCTTGTCCGTCGATTTCATTCGTAAATATAGTCGGCAACAAATCTCATCTGCAGATCTTGGCCGTAGATCTCGGCCACTGATTCGACTTTTTCCCGCCTATATATAGGCAATTGCTATCTGAAGAGTTGTTTCATCTTCTTTGAACTTTCGAGCCCATAAAGCTTCTATCTTCCCAGTTTTAATCTCTCTTTTCCTCAAAAACTTTAAACTTTCGTCGAGATCGATGGCCCTAAAAACTACCGCCAGCAAAGGGAAAGGCAAGAAGGCCGCTAGCTCTTCAGGCGAGGTCATCGCCTTACCTGTTTTCTCAGGTAATGTACTCGAACGCAAATTTTATGTTTTAGAACAGTTAAACTCGGCCTATTTCGGGCTTGAGTCTTCGAGGAAGATGAACAATTTTCCCTTTTGAGATGAAGCTCCTTTGATGGACGAGGTTCGTCTGTTGGGCAAGACTCGCTGCTCTGATGAGTCTTGTCTTTTCTGACGAGGCTCGTCCGTCGGACGAAATTCGTTTGTTTGACGAGGTTTGTCTTAATGGATGCGATTCGTCTGTCAGACGAAGCTCACATGTCTGGTGAGGCTTGTGCCATTCTTTAGGTGAAGATCGTCTGTTGGCCGAGGTTCACCCTATTTGGCTTGTTTGGACAAACTCCATTGTTTTGTCCTTTTGTAGTTTTGCATTCTTCTACTCTGATTCCTCCACATGGCGACATCAGATCAGATAACACTCAGACGAGAACAGAATATCCTCATTATCCTATGCTCGAGAATCTCCTCATATTCCACGACCAAAGCCAGGAAGAATTTCACATACTATTTGAGCCTTCAAGTGCCACATTAAGGCGTTTGATCACTGACGCCTCTTTGGAAACAGCTGATCAAAGCCGTATTCCAAAACCTATTTTTCTATTCAGTGATCCTACAGAAGACCCCGATGTGTTGGATTTTAGGGAATATCGATGGCTTAGGACGGTGGGCGAACGACGTTTCTTCACACCTCCTATGTCGCGTGACCATTCTCTTACTTTCCTTAAAGCAGCTTCAGTCCCCAGGAAAATAGACTGGGATTTGACTACAACATAGGATGGGGTCACATGCAGATATTTCTCTAAGAGCACCACCAGAGTAGATAGTGGTGGTTGTTATATTACTGCAGGGCTAGTTCAGAGGGAGCTACCCGCTGGTGAGATGGCCGCAGAAGCAAACACTTTCGGTCGTGCTTTCTTCAAGGCAAAGAGACAATTTCCAACCAAAGACTTTAGAACTCCTGGTTGGTCTTGTTGGAGTGCTACACAGTGGTGGCCCCGGATGGCTAAATTCATCTTGCAGGAAAACCACGACGATCTACAAGAGTACATTCTTCTTACACCAATTAGGGCGACACAGTTTGGCTAAAAAGCAACGCCCAACAATTTTTTAGCGTGTTAGAGTTGTATAACCTTGACACACGTACATTCTTTACTCCTAATGAAGAGTTAGGGATTCCACTTCATGAGATGGTGGAAGTCTCATGGTTGCCTTTGGGAGGATACCCCTAAGAAGAATACATCCTCGGGCATAGGGAATGGGTAGATTTGGAGAAAGATCATCCCCAAGTCATCGCCACCTTTAGGAGTTGGTGTGCAATTATCATATTTGTTTGCATAGTGAGGGGCGTACTGATAAGAAGGGTGTCATGTCTCTCAGCCATATCACCTGGATGCGTTACCTTTTTCTGAATTTGGATCGAAAGTGGGACTTGGTGGCGTCGTTGAACCCTTATGATATGATTGAGTCGGCGAAGCGCTTCTTTACTCATCCCCCCATTACCTACGTGACGCCTTCAGACAAATGCGGTTATGCAGCCGGGGTAGAGTTCAAAAGATTATTTCACCAAGCTGAGGAACCAATTTCTCGCAAGGCATTATTGACGAGATACCTCATGGTGTGGCTGAAACACATTGTCATCCCTTCCAACAGCTTTGAAACCCTGTCAATGGAAGTAGCGTTCTCAATCGTCCGTTTGGCGCATGGCCATTCATATGCTCTCCTCCCAGTCATGATCTCTTGCATTCATTGGGGATTGTGGCGGTTGTATGTCTATTTTTGCCGAGGCGTTGAGAATCCTCGGGTGGAGCTTCCTTACGCCTATCTCATGGAGTGGTTTGTGATGCACTGCCCAACCCTCATGAGTGCACCTTCCGCTCATGAAGAAGGTCAGATCACTCCTTTTATCCAACGACTAGAGAACTCTACTTGGAGCAAGCAGTATATGGCGATAAAGAGGAACATGCTCAGAGACCATAGCAATTTTGACTTCTTTCGGTGTTTTTCTCATTGTCATGGGACTAGCTACGGCCAAACTGTAGCGGATGACTCAAACGGCCAGGCCTATACTGCTTTATCAATTGGTTGCTTCAGGTGGCTCGTGAATATACGTCTCGGGTACCTGATTTACCGGGTTGGCCCGGTATGTCAATTAGAGCCTTATCTACCATGCCGTTTTGCTCATCAATTCGGCTACGAACAGTTGTATGTTGGCAATCCCAACACGCACTTACAATCTAATAGTGGTGATCTAATCGATTGAGCGAGAGCTTGGTTTTATACAATTGCCGGATGTACATGTGTGAAATTACCCTAGAGAGGGGTGAATAAGGTATTTGCTAATCTAATCCAATTTCAATGCCAATTTAAAACTTCTAAACTAAATATCCTAACAATAAGCCAGGAAGAATTTCACATACTATTTGAGCCTTCAAGTGCCACATTAAGGCGTTTGATCACTGACGCCTCTTTGGAAATAGCTGATCGAAGCCGTATTCGAAAACCTATTTTTCTATTCAGTGATTCTACAGAAGACCCTGATGTGTTGGATTTTAGGGAATATCGATGGCTTAGGACGGTGGGCGAACGATGTTTCTTCACACCTCCTATGTCGCGTGACCATTCTCTTACTTTCCTTAAAGCAGCTTCAGTCCCCAGGAAAATAGACTGGGATTTGACTGCAGCATAGGATGGGGTCACATGCAGATATTTCTCTAAGAGCGCCACCAGAGTAGACAGTGGTGGTTGTTATATTACTGCAGTGCTAGTTCAGAGGGAGCTACCCGCTGGTGAGATGGCCGCAGAAGCAAACACTTTCGGTCGTGCTTTCTTCAAGGCAAAGAGACAATTTCCAACCAAAGACTTTAGAACTCCTGGTTGGTCTTGTTGGAGTGCTATACAGTGGTGGCCCCGGATGGCTAAATTCATCTTGCAGGAAAACCACGACGATCTACAAGAGTACATTCTTCTTACACCAATTAGGGCGACACAGTTTGGCTAAAAAACAACGCCCAACAATTTTTTTGCGTGTTAGAGTTGTATAACCCTGACACACGTACATTCTTTACTCCTAATGAAGAGTTAGGGATTCCACTTCATGAGATGGTGGAAGTCTCAGGGTTGCCTTTGGGAGGATACCCCTAAGAAGATTACATCCTCGGGCATAGGGAATGGGTAGATTTGGAGAAAGATCATCCCTAAGTCATGGCCACCTTTTAGGAGTTGGTGTGCAATTATCATATTTGTTTGCATAGTGAGGGGCGTACTGATAAGAAGGGTGTCATGTCTCTCAGCCATATCACCTGGATGCATTACCTTTTTCTGAATTTGGATCGGAAGTGGGACTTGGTGGCGTCGTTGAACCCTTATGATATGATTGAGTCGGCGAAGCGCTTCTTTACTCATCCCCCCATTACCTACGTGACGCCTTCAGACAAATGCGGTTATGCAGCCGGGGTAGAGTTCAAAAGATTATTTCACCAAGCTGAGGAACCAATTTCTCGCAAGGCATTATTGACGAGATACCTCATGTTGTGGCCGAAACACATTGTCATCCCTTCCAACAGCTTTGAAACCCTGTCAATGGAAGTAGCGTTCTCAGTCGTCCGTTTGGCGCATGGCCATTCATATGCTCTCCTCCCAGTCATGATCGCTTGCATTCATTGGTGATTGTGGCGGTTGTATGTCTATTTTTGCTGAGGCGTTGAGAATCCTCGGGTGGAGCTTTCTTACGCCTATCTCATGGAGTGGTTTGTGATGCACTGCCCTACCCTCATGAGTGCACCTTCCGCTCATGAAGAAGGTCAGATCACTCCTTTTATCCAATGACTAGAGAACTCTACTTGGAGCAAGCAGTATATGGCGATAAAGAGGAACGTGCTCAGAGACCATAGTAATTTTGACTTCTTTCGGTGTTTTTCTCATTGTCATGAGACTAGCTACAGCCAAACTGTAGCGGATGATTCGAACGGCCAGGCCTATACTGCTTTATCAATTGGTTGCTTCAGGTGGCTCGTGAATATACGTCTCGGGTACCTGATTTACCGGTTTGGCCCGGTGTGTCAATTAGAGCCTTATCTGCCCTGCTATTTTGCTCATCAATTCGGCTACGAACAGTTGTATGTTGGTAATCCCAACAAGCACTTGCAATCTGATAGTGGTGATCTAATCGATGGAGCGAGAGCTTGGTTTTATACAATTGCCGGATGTACATGCGTGAAATTACCCTAGAGAGGGGTGAATAAGGTATTTGCTAATCTAATCCAATTTCGATGCCAATTTAAAACTTCTAAACTAAATATCCTAACAATATGATATGCACAATGATATTCGAGATATTGTAGAAAAAGGGAGAAGTTAAAGTGACTTATATCCTTACTACAGATAAGATCGTTGATCCTTTGATAAAAGAATATCAGCGGAATCCTTTACCGTACATGTAAGTTTGATGGGACTTATAAATAAATAAGTCCAAGTAAAATTTCATGAATAATGAAATAAGAGTTACTCTTTACGAATAGTGGGAGTAATGGTAAGAAGAAACATCTAATCTCATGGATAGTGGGAAGCATATCACTTGGTTTAATTTGGTCAAGTGGGAGATGTTAACTTAGTCCATATTTGACCAAATCACCAAATTTAGTCTCAACAACTGAGATTTTCGTACAATTAAGATAGTGAGGTTAATGGATTAAAAGAATATGGAGAATATATAGAGCAGTTCCTAAGGGGGTGGAGTTGAAAAATAGTCTCTATATAAAGAGTGGAAATTGCTCTTTGAAAACACACAAAAAGAAAACAGCTAACTGGAGCCCCCTTAATTCTTCTTCTTCTTCTTCTCTCAGTTTCTTCATTCTTCATAGTACTGCCAGAAACAAGTGAAGATATATAAATGAAAGTTTTAAAAATTCCAGGGTATATAAGTGCTATAAAAAAACAAGTGACGGTACATAAGAGCAACGTAAGGGACTATAGGGTTGCGCATAACTATAGGGTAGTTAAGCGCAATATAAGGATTTTCAAACAATCTAATGGATCCAAAAGGTCAACTAGGGATGATAATTTATGACCCGACCCGACCCGACCCGACCCGTTATAAATGAGTATGTGTCACTTTATATAGGTAGGGTCATAAATGTGTTGATCGAAAAAACCCATTTATTAATCAGATCGTAAACGGGTCAACTCACCGACCACACCAGCTTTACTTTAAACAATTTATCACTTAACCCTTAACTTTCAAAATTTATAAAAACACACCCATGAAATATCAATATTTATGAAAACTATAAAATTCATAAATTACATACAACACTATAAAAAATTTATAATTTGCAGAAAACACCCTTAAGAGGTTTGAAAATTAAAAATATCCTTAAAAATTTAAAATTTACCAAAATTCATGAAAATATCAAAACTTATGAAAAATGTATAAATTATAAACAACAAATTAAAAATTTTGAAATTTCCAAAAACACCCTAAAAGTTTAAAAAATTATAAAATACACCCACATAAAGTTAAATTTATGAAATTTGCAAAACACAACCAAGAAATATCAAAACCTGCAAATAGCACAAAATCTAAAACTTATAAATAATCCCCTAAATATTCTAAAATTTGCATAAAACACCTTAATAGTTTCAAAAGTTGCAAAAATAGCCTTAATAAGTCAAATTTTATAAAAACACTTTCGTGAAAAATCAAAATCTATAAATAACTGCACAATCTATAACTATAAATAGCCCCATGAAAATTTTGAAATTTGTGAGAAACACCCTAATAGTTTCAAAGTTGCAAAAAACCTAAAATAAGTTAAACTTTATAAAAAATTGAAATGTATGAACAATGAAAACTTTATAATTTATAAATTACAAAAACCCCGCTGAAAGTTTTGATTTTTGTAAAAAACACACTAAATGTTTGAAAAATTACAAAATACACGTTCAAAAGTTAAAACTTTAATAAAAACATGCCCAGGAAATAGCAGCACTTACAAAAAGTACAAAATGTCATGAAATTTTTGACATTTGTAAAAACACCCTAAAAGTTTAGAAATTTGCAAAATACACCCTCAAAAAATCAAACTATTAGAAAAACATGCATTGGAAACAATAAAATTTATAAATAGTTCAAAATCTATAAGTTGCGTGAAAATATTAAATTTTGCAGAAAAGACCCTAAAAGTATCAAAATAGCAAAATACACCCTCAAAAAAGTTTAATTTCACAGAAACACACCACATAAATATCAAAACTTATAAATAGTATGAAATCTATAACTTACAAACAACAACGTGAAAATTTTGAAATTGCAACAAACACCCTAATATTTTTAAAATTACAAAATACACCTTAGAAAGTCAAGTTTTACAAGAAATAAACACTAGAAATATGCAAACCTACGAATATTATAAAATATATAACTTATAAAAAACAATGTGAAAATTTTAGTATTTTCAAAAACACCACAATAGCTTCAAGAATTAGAAAAACACTCTAAAAATTCAAATTTTAAAAAAATATCTGAGAAGTCAAACTTACAAAGGGTATATATTTTATAAATTAGAAAAATTCCACTGAGAAAATGATAATTGCAGAAAACACACAAAAACTTTTAAAATTTATAAAAAATACTCTTAAAATTTAAATTTTACAAAATACACCCTAAAAATATCTAAACTTTTTAAGCAGGAACAAAACCTATGAATAAAAAATAGGATCATAAAAACTTTGACCATAGACTCAATGTTAAGTACATAAGAACTGTGAAACTATTAAATAGGTCACTTAGGTGGGTGGGTAGCTCCGTCTAATAAACGTAATGATCTGAATATTTGATGGGTCGGGTCTGCAACCTCTAAGGCCGACCCAAATGAGCCCATAAAGCCCAATCCAAACTGATCCAGTGGCAATTCTGTTAATTTCAAGCCGAAGGATGGGTACATAAAGCCCCCACTAGAAGGTCAAAACCCTAATTCCTCTCCCTCTCGCTCTCCCGCCGCCGCCGCCGCCGATCTCCAGCCGTCGCCATGGTGAGAAATCAAAACCCTAACCCTGACTCTCTCTCCGTTTCTCTTCAATTTCTTTCATTTTTCGTGCTGATCTGGGGTCTGGTTAATCGTTTACTGTTGTCGATTGTAGCCGTTCAAGAGATACGTCGAGATCGGGCGAGTTGCCCTCGTCAACTACGGCAAGGATTATGGCAGGCTCGTCGTAATTGTCGACGTCCTCGATCAGAACAGAGTACGCTCCCTCTCTGATGTTGTGTGATCTGTTTTTTTTTTTAATTTTTTTAGGGTTTAGGATGTAGAGATCTCGATCTGTTAAGTTTTTTGGTAAAAGATTATAGTTCCTGTGCAATTTTTACGATCTAACATAAAATCTATTGTTAAAGCGTCAAAGATATACGCTTGTTTAAGGATTTGATCAAATGGATTTGCATTCTGGATCAGAAATCTGTTTATATTGTAGTAGTAGTATATATGTATATATGTTTGCGTGTTTATATTTTAGTAGCGTATTCGTAGTACAGATACGATCCAACGGAGTAGGAATATAAGCATATATTGCTTTGGTATGTATCGAACTTGATTAGGACAAGGTGGGATTGATTATGAGCGTGGAGGGGTGATATTTGTGGTCTGGTTTTATTAGGATGAGATTGGTTTGCCTGTGAGTGTGAAACTTGGTCAGTTGAGTGTAGTTGGCTAAGTTGTGAGCTCGAACCCTATGCAACCTGTATCCGATTTTGCAGGTACATTGTGAGCCAGTTTATAGCACAAACCTTCGTCGCTTGTTATTTGAATTGATTCGAACAATGTTGGTTGATTGAATGATTCGAATGAGGCCAGTTGATTTGTGATTCGTATGAGCACGAACTTTACAAATTACAACATCATCTGACTAAGATTATGTCAGCTGGCTTACGAGTGCAGAGCTTTCCTGCACTTGTTCCATTTAGGACAAAGCCAACCCAGATCGGACGAGGCTGGTTGGCTTATTAGCATAGATCCCGCCACTTGTATTCCAGCTTGACTAGGAGTCTAGGATATGATCAACTAGCTTATGAAAGAGAGTTCTGAAGTTTGTTATTTGGCTGTAGGAAAATTGTAAGAACATAAAACAGCACTAGAGTGTGTTTCATATCATTTTTAAATAATTTACTTAAAAGTAGTTTGAAAGGTCTTATTCAACGAATGGTTTACATTCTTCAAGAGTATAGGTAGCGTATCCCATTACAACCGCGTTGACTATTCTGCATGATTTCTCAGTTGTTTTTGAAAATGCTGTATTGCCTCTCTTGGTCGGAGTTCCCCAACATGATGATTCCAGTTAAGAATGATCAACTACAGAATTCCGTAATATGGTATTAGCCTATTAGGTTATTCTTTGTTGTTAGAGAATAAGCTGTCCTCAGGTGTTTTCCTCACCTTGTCCAAAAAGTCCCAAGCTGGATGAAAGTTTGTTATTTGTAGCAGTAAATGAGTAAATGTAAAGTTGAAGCCTTGAAGGTTCAAATATACATCATAAACCATGACTTTCATTTTATAATGTTGTTGAGCATGGTCCCTCCCCCCCATCATTGCTGAGCTATAAAGGGATTGCAATCCAAGTGTATGTAGCAATGAAGATCAAGTTAAAACCCTTGTTGGCTAAGCATAGAAAATAAATATGAAAAAGGGGCTGATTGGATTGCACATGGCACAACCTGCTTGGTTGTCTATATCCAAGCCAGTGTACGCCAAGCACGGTCGCAAGCTCAGAGGGACCCATTCAAAATTTTTGACTCTTTCTTAAAAGACTTACTGTCACATTTCATGTTTTCAGACACATGACATGGACACTCTGCTTCTTCCATTGTTAAGGTTTCCTTTCCCTTATACATTCTTCTCTTTGTCACCCAAACAAACCATCGAAGTAGCAACTTTTTCTGTGTCTGCAAAACGCTTTTTTTCCTTTACGACTTAAGAATCAGTTAATGATACAACCTGGAATCTAATATCTCAGCTTTCACGCTATATTTCCAAGCTCTGATGAATCATGTGCAATGTTGTGTTTACTTAACGAAACTTCTTCAGGCTTTGGTTGATGCCCCAGACATGGTTCGTGGCCAAATGAACTTTAAGAGGCTTACCTTGACCGACATCAAGATTGACATCCCGAGGATCCCTAAGAAGAAGTCCTTAATTGCTGCAATGGAAGCTGCTGGTAAGTACTATGGACCTGTTCTTTAGAGCGAGCACATTTTAAACCACCTGCTGTTGCTTATGTTACTGAAGAAAGTTAACAAATTGCAGATGTGAAGAACAAGTGGGAAAACAGCTCGTGGGGAAGGAAGTTGATTGTGCAGAAGAGAAGAGCATCCTTGAACGACTTTGACAGGTTCAAGGTCATGTTGGCCAAGATCAAGGTTGGATTATCTAATTCCTTTTTATTTTTCTGCGCGTTATTTTTGTTTGCTATGAAAACATAATGCAATATGTATGCGACTGTTGTTTTTGTAACAGAGGGGAGCTGCTGTCAGGCAAGAGCTTGGAAAACTCAAGAAGCAGACCGCCGCCTAGAAGGCACGTCGTTATCTGTTGCTGATTTAGTTGTATTTCGGCTGTGATGCCATTTTGTCATTGTTTTGTTACTTTTAGGTTTAAAGAGTACTCCTTGAATATGTTTTATGTTTGTCTGCCGTATTGTACGAGTTATTTGAAGTTTGGGTTTGGAGTTGCGAAGCAGGATGATGAATTTGCTTGTTCAATAGGAATTTTGAAATTTTAAAAGCAGGTTTCTAAATATTTGTTTTTTTGGGCTCTTTTTCTTCAACAGATATGGTCTCGTCATCTTCTTCTATTGTTAAATGTTTATTTTCTTTTCTAGGATACCATACTGAATATTGAAGTTTATATTTAAGTGTTGTTTGGTTTGCTGTAAAAGTAAATCGCAGCAATGTTGCATGCAATTTATTGCAAAAAATTAACTTCGAATTTCTTGCTTGGATATATGCAATTATGTTGTGAAATATATTTCCAGTGCAAATTTAACGTTTATTGAAAAACAATGGCAAAAGTTACAAAATTTGTCATATAGTATGGCAAAATTTGAAAGCTACAAAATTTTGATGTAGTTGCTTTATCTACTTGGATTAAAAAGATTTTTTTAATGAAGTGGAAAATATATGAGAAAACTTGTTTTAGGTGCTTTTTCTACTTGGATTTAAAAAGTTAATTTTTTAATAATAAAGTCGAGTTCTATTTATTGCCCACTTTATTGCATGAATGCCATGAATTTAATTCATGTCCGGCGCTTAAGAAAATTTTATGATGTGTTGAAGAGCATAGTCATTGGTTTAGTTACTGAAGAACCACTGCTTGAAAGATACGGCTCGATTTTGTTGTTTATTTCAGCTTCCAGGTTATTAGGTTAAGAGAATGTATTAAAAAAAAGTGAATTGTTGCCATAATGCTAGTTTTAAAAATAACAAATCATGTATGATTTATTATGCTTTAAGTTCTCGACTTTCTAGTAGTACATCAATGAATTTTTAGTAGATGCACGCATGCCTTTTTTTCCTTGACAAAAGATAGAAATTTCATACAAGAAAAGGAAGAAACGAAGCATTACTTTCCTTTTCTTTATACATAATTTATATATCCAAACTAAATCTTTACGTAGGAAAAAAATAAAACGCTAGTTATCAGTACCAAAAATCAAAGGAAAACTCTACACCAGTTGTCAGTAACAAAAGAAATGAACAACCCTGGAAGATCTTTTAGCAAAACAAATGATAGTACAAAAAGTTTCATCGCACACCTTTCCCTTTTTCAGTTGGAAAAATGATACGCAGCATGCCTTTTGCCTCTTTCATAAATTTAAGGGCAGATCGATCACCTGCACTAACAACAGTATTAAGCTACGGATCATTTGCGGTACGCACGAAGTGATACTTCATATTTGTGACCGAGCACTTCCATCTCTTGTGGAAGCATAATATACTTGCATTCATACTGTATATTACCATCAACAAATAATGCAAACAAAATACCAATTCACCTCGTGAAAACACACACCCATCATGAAAAAAATGTTTCTCGTGTTCGGTTTTGAAGTAGAGACATTGGAAATGATCAATCAACGTCGAGTGTAACACACCTAGCGTTCCAAACTTCATGACTTCGTTGCGAATAACTCACATGTTACTATGTCCTCCATCGACGCTGATCTTCCTGAGCCTAACACCGGTATAATGCTAAAAATTGGCTCCTTATTCATATCAATTCTTCCCGTCAACTCTCTGAATTCATTGAGAACCTCAGAGAATATGTGAGACAATACATCTGCAGTAACTGAAAGCTCCCGCGCAAAATAAAGCCTCAGGTGCTGCAAATTAGTTTACAAGAAAAAATAGATGAGAATGACGAACATGATGAATAATCATAAAGAAAACAAATAAATTTACATTATCACAAGAAATTGCTACTAGTTTAATAACACTATAAACAGTGTGAGAGATCATAAAGCTACATGACTATAATCTATATTATATATATATGTCACATTTGAGGGTCTATAATCTATGTTAGATATAAAATAACATATTAATACATGCAATCGGATCTTCATGCCATTATGAATATCAAAAGAGTAAGGAACTTACAATTATCTCTCTCCATGAAAAGTTCTTCTCGGCAAGAATACCATCAAGAAGACAGATACAGAGTTTTGCAATTGATTTCATGTGAATTTCAGAGCCATAACATTGAAAACTCTCTATGCTCTGATCAGCTTCAAAACAAATGTTTGCAGCTATCTCTTTTGTAATAGAAATCAAAGCAGTACATGTCTTCCCACGGATGGTATATATCTGGCAGCAACGATCACGAATGTTGGAGTACTCAAAGCCCCAATAATTTGGTATTTCTGTGCAAACCGTTGGTGGGAGAATTAAATTATCTTCATCTT
Organism: Asparagus kiusianus; assembly: GCA_022839385.1. NCBI lineage: Eukaryota > Viridiplantae > Streptophyta > Magnoliopsida > Asparagales > Asparagaceae > Asparagus > Asparagus kiusianus. The sequence continues at coordinate 251,781 of BQKN01065562.1, read as the reverse complement.
CTCTATTCTCTGGGACATAGAGTACAGGTTTTACTTCAACAAGTGCTCTGCAGAAAGTTAGTGGTCACATATACACAAGTGATTCAATATAAAAATAAAATGGAACAATTGACTTGGTTTCAACAATCAGTCTCAATTTTCTACAGATAACACCCAGTTGAGAGTTGCAATCCAATAATTTAAATAGGGTTAAATGCAGATAGACCCCCTTTGCTATCGCCAAATTGAACTTACTACCCCTGTAGTACTATTGTTGCAGATAGAATTCCTGAAAGAGTTTTATTGTTGCAGATAGATCCCCTGCTGAACAAATCTATTGCCGCACATAGACCCTAAAAAGGGTTTTAAAAATTTCTCTGGGGATCTATCTGCAACAATAGAACTACAAGGGTAGCAAATTCAATTTGACAATAGTACAGGGGATCTATCCGCAATTTACCCTTTTAAATAAAACAGCGTGCCAAATATGATACGAATCCATACCCTTTTGGGAGACCGGGAGAAAGAACATATAGGAAGATGGGATTGGATTCTATTAACAAGCTTTCCTTCTGGGGATTAGAGGCTCTTTCTCTGAGGAAATGATCAATTATGCTCTGTAATTTAATTTTCTCAGAAGAAGAAAGAGATGCAGAACAATAAATGACAAAAATAATTGCAGAGGAACTGATAGAGCTATTGAAGCAGTTAGCCACTGCCTCAGAATTTTCCAGTGCCTTCTCCATTTCAGCAACTGCACCTCCAGCACAAAGCGTCATTGTGGGGGGATCCAGACCTAGTTGCCCAGCCATATAGAGAACTTCTTTATGCAGAGTAGCCTGAAAGGACAGGGGGAAAAAAAACCCTTCAATCATTATGAACTTTAGTTATTTAGAAATTTAATTCCAGAAACTGTTTGTCAGCACTGCCAGTCTCAAGCTAGGATAAAGGAGGGTTGTGTTAGGTAGCCGACAGCCAGCGTAAAACATAATCGGATCCACATGCAAAATGAATCCTATTATATACTCGTTGGGGCGTCCCCACAGCGACGCGTTGCATCAATCCCATCCCGATGCAATGATAAGTAAGCAAGGATGGTTTGCTAGGGCGTCCCCCGGAAGTGACGCATTACATCGATGTCACCCCGGTGTAATGACAAGTAAGTAAGTGTGTTCTAAGAATCTACTATCCTCTGATAGGGTACCTAATAGTATTAGGTATAGACTAGAACGGTCTAAGAGGAAAAATGGTAGGAGACTTTACAAGAAAATAAAATTCGATTAGCTACTTAGAATATAGATATACTTACCGGAAAGACAATGAAATTAGTGGATGTCATGATTAGAAGAAAGATAAATATAATTTGTTTACAAGAAACTAAATGGATAGGTGAAAAATCTAGAGAAATTGAAAAGACCGGATATAAACTTTGGTACACCGGAAAAGAGAAGAATACGAATGGAGTGGGAGTTATTGTAGATAATATAATAAACGAAAGTGTTGTAGATGTAAGAAGAGTTGGAGATAGAATAATACTAATAAAAATTATCTTAGGTGGAGAGGTTATTAATATTATTAGTACTTACGCACCACAAAAGGCTTGCCAAAGAGTACTAAAAGAGAATTTTGGGATAGATTAGATGAATTAGTACAAGGAATCCCATTTGGAGAGAAATTACTTATAGGAGGGGATCTTAATGGGCATGTTGGTAAGGATAATAACGGATATGAAAGGATACATGGAGGTTTCGGGTATGGAGATAAGAACAATATGGGTAAATCAATTCTAGGGTTTGCAATATTGTATGATTTGATAATAGCAAATACACTTTTTAGAAAAAGGGATGAACACTTAATAACCTTTAAAAGTGGTTTTAATAATAGTCAGATAGACTTTTTTTCTTACTAGAATGGCGGATAGGTTAATATGCAAGGATTGTAAAGTTATGCCAAGAGAGAGTTTAAGTACACAATATAGATTGATGATCTTAGACATATCAATTAAAAAGTGGAGTAGAAAAACTAACATGAACAAAAAACTAAGAACTAAATGGTGGAATTTAAAAGGAGGGAATTTAATACATTTTAAAGATAAGATAATGAAAGAAGATATATAGAACATAGATAATGTGACTAATATTATGTGGAATAGCATGTCTTCTCGTATTAGGAAAATGGCTAAAAATGTACAAGAAAAATCTAAAGGTCGTAGAATACCAATGAAACTAAAGGGAAAATTCTAAAAGACAGTTATAAGACCCAACTATGCTTTATGGGTCAGAGTGTTGGGCAATTAAAAAACAATATGTTCAAAAAATAAGTGTAGCAGAAATGAGAATGTTGCGATGGTCTTGTGGGTATACATTAAAAGATAGGATAAGAAATGAATGCATGCGTAATAAATTAGAGGTTACGCCTATCGAGGATAAAATGAGAGAGAATAGATTAAGATAATTTGATCATGTACAAAGGAGACCATTTAGTGTACTAATTAGGAAAAGTGATAATATTAGAGTTAATGGGGCTAGGATATCTAGAGGTCGACCTAGGATGACTTGGTCAGAAGCAATTAAGAAAAATATGATTAAGACTAACATAACGGAAGAAATGACCTATAACAGAATGGAATAGAAAAATAGGATTCATGTAGCCGACCCCAAACATTTAGGATAAATGCTTAATGATTGTTGTTGTTGTTGTAGAAGTTTAATTCCAGACTACATATGTTTCATGATAATAAAGCAAGATAAATGGAGTATGCCAAATAAGAAAGGAAGCAAAGCAAAGAAATAGCTAAAATAATCATGTCTGATAGGCTAAGAATATGCAAAAAGAAAATGAAAGAAATAATGTGAAGCGTAAGAATGATTTTTCTATAGCATGAACGTAAGCCCGTGTTTGAAATTAATATCAAGTAATACCACAGTAGCAATGTATTTAAAAAAAAAGCCTTTGGTTAATCATTATCTATCTTACAACGTGCAAGTAACAATTAAAGCTACAAAGATGAACTACATCTGTCCATTGCCATGTGAAAGCTGTTGTGTCTAATCTTAGAACTTCATTTATTTGATATGGCTACTATAGTTTTGCATTCATCTTTAATCAGTTGGGCGAATGAGAATGGTATATATAATCAACATATAATTGAGTAACAGTATCAGACAACAAGCGATTCAAAATGAAGTGTGCTTATTCTGGTCATGTCAGAATCAATATCATCCGTTAGAGAATACAAGATGTTAAATTGTAGGAGTTACCTGACTATATGGTCCAATGCAACTAGGTGCCCAGCACGATATGCTTTGTACATGCAGAACTCTCTTGCTTTGGTCATTAGCTACTAGAACTTCAACATATGCATTACCCAGCCTAGCTTGATGCAGAGGAAGTTCAACTGTACTGCGTGATGGAACACCCAAGTGGCACTTCTTTTCTGTAATGAACCTTACATAAACTTCATTGGCCAGAGCAAATTGCTTCATATCAGATATATAGAGGTGAATGTATAGAACATTGGCCCAATCAAATCCATCCTTGCTCAGTTGTGACTCAATTCTCCTCAGCACTGTAGTTAGGTCCTCCCACAAACCTGCCATGTAAAACAAAATTAATACCCATAATGCTTCTTCTACGGAATGTAAATTAATGAAAAGTATGGTGCATAAGTTTACCTTCCGAACTCTTGGAAGAGCTCTGACTCCAACAACCAACAGAAAATGTGTCCCTTTTAAATGTTGAGATGCACAAACTTGATTTATTAGCCATGTCAGAATTTCCTGCTAAACTCATAGGCTGGCATTTGATCAAACAACTTTGTAAATCATCTCCTTGTACTTCATAAATATGATCCAATTTCTCTAAATCATCATGAATGTTTGCGTTACCGCTACTCAGTGATGAGATGGAGCTTTTGTGTTCCAGATGGAAGGCCAGGGGATGAAGAACACCAACTGGCGCAATGGAATCAGGTGAGTGCAGTATTACGTGAAACTTGTCAAGAACAATTCGTGCATTCTGGAAATTTGTACATGTTAAAGTGACATATATCACACAAATACCGTGGAAAAGCAATTAACAAATTTAATTCTTCTGGACTCTTTTAGCAACTAAAGCGTGGAATGAAGAATACCAACTGACATATCAAAGCATGCTTCTTTTACATCTTTCGCGAAGATGCATATTGAAATCCTTACCATTCTGGTTTCTTCATCATTCATGTTATGGGAACTATATAAAAATCTTCATCATTCATGTTAATGGCTTCTTTTTTAAACAGATGATGATAAATATTATATAAAGTAAATAAGTGATAAGCCAAAAACTAGATAGTGACACAGGGAAGAGACCTGACACTTACTATAAAGAGAGGACAATCAAGAGTTAGTGTTTCATATTCTCCTCCTTCACCACATACGTTTATTCCATAAAGCCTGGCAACAGCAAATTGAAACTAATCATGATACACATACGCCATAAATTGCAAATTCCCATTTTTCTAAATTTAGATGTTATAAATATTAATGTGAATTGATTAGATACAAAACCGACAATCACATGCAAGTCAGTGTGTTGAAAACCTGTGTAATTAAGAGGAAAAAATATGGTCCATTTGTTTCACAAGATACGATTGAATGTCACATTAGGAGAATACAAGTCATAAGGACTAATCGTATTAGCTTTCCCATAAGATTACTTTCAGTATTAAAATTTCACTGAGTGACAAAAGTATTTATGACACGTTGGTCCTAATTCAGTGCTTCCAGTAAACTATTGTTGTATATGCAATCGTGTATAGAAGCTGAGAACGTAAGAGGGAGAAACAGGGAGGAGAGGAGAGAGGTAGACCAGGGAAGGAGGATTAAACATTTATCAATTTTTCTATGGCTTTTCTAAAAATATTAGATGTGTTATGCCAATTTCATTGTGAGATTGCAAAAAATTAATTGTTTTACAGTTGATTATATTTTTCAGATTCTTTCATACACATAACTAGACATCTATCCAAGGTTATCAATAGCGGATAGCGTCGCGTAGCGGTGAGGCATTGCTAAGGCTATTTCGGGCTATTGCGACAAAATAACGGTAAAAAACGCAAAGTCAAATAGCGGTCTAATTTAGATATGTATAAATACTAGAAAAAAGAAAAATTAAAGAAAAATCTAAGAAATCTAAAAGTATATATTGGATGATTTAAAGAGATCCTAAACATGAAATAGACATGTAACCATCACGTAATACCGAAGATGACTGGAGGAGTCAAAAAGTCGCAGTCTTCAAGAAGAAGAGCTTAGCGGTGACAGGACTGCCCTAAGAGGAGCTCACGGTGAAGGAGGTGAGAGGAAATATCAAAGTAGGTGCCAGAGGCTATGAGAGGTGTCGGGAGTATGCTGAAAATCACAGTAGATGGTGGAATGCAATGGTCAAGGGTTGAGTTTAATTTTAAAAAATAAGCCTCAAACCGCTTTTAAATAGCAGTCAAAAAGCAAATTTCGAATGCAAACGCTCACTATTTACCATTATGACACACTACTGACCGCTTTTGCAAACAGACATATTCCGCAATATGTCACCGTTATTGCGCGATAGCGTAGCGGGCTATAGTGTCGCGGGAAGGGATTGCTAACGCTATTAGCGCCACTATTGCGGGGCTATTTACCGCTATTTATAACAGCGCATCTATCCACGAAAAACCACATATATAGATGCATAAACATTCCTGAACTTTTGAGAGTTCATGTTCTCATGTTAGAACAAGACATTCCTGTCTTGTCCAAAGATCATAAATTTTCATGCAGTATCTTTATCATATATAGATTGGGTTGCTGATGTAGAAGTTCAAATATCTAATCAAAGCACTGTGTTCACCTTACTGTCTGGTTGTATGCTATTTTAAAGAGGTTTGAAATGAGAAGCGCAGAAGAACAATAAAAGAAGCACGCTGCTTACAAACAACAAGAAGTTAAATGTCACTCATATCCAAAACTATTTCAGTTATATCGCTCAGTCCCATCCTAGAATGGATCTACCGGTTTATCTACCTATACTTCAGCCTTATTGTGGATTTTTCTTTTCTTAAATATGATCCAAACTACACCATAAAAGTGAATGGAAATTAGTTGGCAAGTAAGGATACCTCACATTCTTGCTCCTTAATCCTCTGTATACTATATTGAAGGCTAAAAGGCCAATTTGGTCCCTGTACTCGGGCCTCATACTCAAATTGGTCCTTATACTGCTTTTTTCTCGACTAGATGTAAAGTTAGCTTTTTTTTTACTCTCCATTAAAAGTTCTGTTAAATAAAACTTGAAGGGACAATATTACCCTAAATCTAAAGTTACATATCAATTAATCATGTTTCCTTAATTTTACTTTTGGCTCCTCAAAAAACTGATTAAATGTTAAGACTTAGAAAATATTAGCAATGTTCATATCTAAAATTATTTCAGATTACATAATCAACTACAATCTATTACCATGTATCTTTTTTAAGCATCCTATCTAATTTGGAGTATTTTCATTGATGATTCTAACCTTAAAAAAAAATCAGATATTTGATATACTTTTGCTCAATGAACAAAAACTCCTAATAAGTAGTCGGAAAAAGGATTTCAAGAAGGGGAAAAAAACTTATTTATAGAGAATGAGATTTATTGGGAAGTTTCCCTTAACTTTGAAAAAGGTAAAACTTTCTGTCATTCCTTTCTGGTTGGTTAAGTTTTGAATCAGATGTGATGAACATGCCAAAACTAATGCATGTGACATGTCCAGTTTGAAACACTGAACTAATCTAATCCAAGATTGTTTCTTTGTAACAATTTCAGTAACTAGCTAGAGTAAGACCATTCCGTTGCACTCGTAAGTTTATCTGCAAGAATTCATCAAATCTTGCTCCAGCATCCTATAGCACTATTATAATCTATTTTGAATCGAAAACCTGTAGCACTATAATCTTTTCTGAACCAAAGCAGCTAAAACTTCAGGCCAAAGTCCATTCATTCTTTGGTGACCTATAGCACTATTATAATCTCTTTTGAATCGAAAACCTGTAGCACTATAATCTTTTTTGAACCAAAGCAGCTAAAACTTCAGGCCAAAGTCCATTCATTTCTTTGGTGCATGTATTTGTTCATAATATCAATGATAGAAAATAAAAATTCCATCATATTTATTCATTAAATGGACTATAAAATTGCCTGCAGTTGATTAAAATGATACATAAATAGAGAACTTCATGGGAATTGCTCATGTGAAATGTACCTGTAGCTATTGTTAATTAAATATTATTTACAACAACAAATACAACCTAAAGGTTAAATAAAGCATAAGGACCACTACTGCAATGTTATTGAGGGTAATACGGTCATAAAAGAAAAGTTAACACTCAGTTTATAACGGATGTTAAAAAATGACTAAGTTTACATCTAGGAAAGGGTACAGAGAAAAAATAAAATGCATGGAACAATTTGAGTATGAGGCCCCGATACAGGGAGCAAATTGGCATTTTGACCTATATTGAATATAAGTACAATAAATGTCTTAACTTGAGGCACAAAACATACTCTTTCATTTGAAGCAGATAAGGTTGCAGATGTGAGAGTTCCTTCCCTAGGTGTCTTGAAGGATTCAGACCCATAGCTGCAACCTGTGACGTTCAGATAAATCAGTTCGGATCATAAGCAATCCTGCATTAACCATTATGATCACAAAGATAAATTCCCCCCATGGAACTGTCAAATTTATGTTGGTAAATAAAAAACTTTAACAAAGTGATAAAGTTTACCTTTATAGTAATAGCGATTATACCCCTTTGTATCTAGGAAAACCAAAAGAACGAATAGTTAACCAATAATTGTTTTTATTAAGAGTTCACGACGCACTCACACGCTAATAAATTTGTAATGTTACAGAAAAACACTAAATGAATTACCATTTCTTCAAGGAGGAAAGTTTGATCTTGTTTCCATAAATAAGCCAGAGAAACAAGACCTAACCTAGCACAGACACTCTCCACTCTAAGCCTTTGATAGTCAGATGCAATGGCACCAGAAGATACCGCTGCTACAGATGGAATTTGTCGCTTAACTTCATTTAGCAAAATAAACATATCTTCAACTTCATCTCCAGGGGTTACTTTATAGCTAAGATCTTGATGCCTACGCGCATAAAAGAAAAATGAAGATAGTAAAATTATGTACTTGAAACTCATTTTATAGTCTACAATAAATAATGTATAAATATGCATTTTTATCACATAGAAGCGTCGACTTCACATATGATCTCTCATTATAGCTGTTAAGCTTAGACTCTCAAACATTTGCCTTGTAAATATGTTGTTAAAGAAAGGCCTCCTTAGGATAAAAAGACTAGGAAAAGGGACAGCTATATCAGAGGAAGGATTAAAAAATGATCGATAAAAAAATGTAGAACTACGTCCATGGGTTAAACATTTTATGCCTGTCAAAAATATATGAATTAAAACTAAACTTAGATGAAACAAAAACATATACGTTTATGATCCTAGAAGAAGTGACATGTCGAAGTGAAGGACGGAAAGATGATCTGGTGCAGTAGAATGTAGAGGAAGAGGAGAGGAACCTCACTTTCTTAAACAAAAACGAAAAAGAAACTGAAGGCCACAAAGGTGACAGAGTATGCCTGCGGATCCTTGCTGAAGTTATCTCCCTCCCTCCTTCCGTTCCTGCCTATCTCTGCCCCCTCCTTCTCTATTTATAACTAGAAACTGGAAAGCAAGTTTCTTGGCTTATATACAAAACCTGTCCGCACCTTTTGAGACTTGAAATTTCCATTTACCAATCCAAACCCCTAATTTCCATTAGTGAGAGTCTAGTGAGCCTTCAACAATGATCGGTAGGTGCCAAAGTTGCCCAATTTCATTGGTGAATACTTAAAACTGAGCTAAGGCCAACACCAAATCAACTCGTTTTATACTTCTCTAGGCAGTATGAGCTTCTCTTAGCATATCATACTAAGGGGGTAGAAAATCCAATCATAAATCAATAAACAAACGCACACTACTATTGTACAGTAAAAATAACTGCATAAAAAGTATAAACATATGTAATAAACTTGGACAAGTAAACGGCACGAAATCTAAGTGAATCGAACTAACAACAATGCTATTACCTTGTGGAACCCCTTATCCGCCTCCGGAACAGAGGCAACCCCATGCATTCTGCATAGCTAACTACAAGTTGATGCCCAACCTACACTTAACCAAAAATATAATTTACATCTCAAATAAACAATAAATTGTTTTCTTCTTCCTTAACAAAAAACCTTTAAAGATTAAAATTTCTGGAAGAATAATAGAACTGCTTACAGTTTGATACATGTAGCTGTCCAATTCATCAACAGAATCATCAAGGGGCAACAAATTCGCCAATGCAACAATCTACACACACATTTACCCAATCAAATTGAATTAAATAAGCAATAATTAAATACAAAATTGAAAATTAATTGGGAATTTGGGATTTGAGACTGACCTCATGACCGTAATCGATGCATCGCATCATAGTAAAGCAGCTGTCTTTGCCGCCACTAACTAAAGCAACCACCTTCATCTTCTTCAAAATTTCTTCTTTCGATTCTTCTGTGTAAAATCCTAAACCCCTAAATTTTAGGGTTTTTGAGCCGGCGGGATCAGAATTCAGAAATAGAGATGCATGAAACGGATTCGGGTTTGATAGTTGTAAGCTCTGAACCCGAACCGTAGCGGAAAATTTTTACATATTCTTCTGGTGGAGGGAAAAGGTGAAATTTATTTTGGGAAAATTGTGTTAAGGCTCCCATATTTATCAACTCATGTGACCGTACTTCAATCTTTTTCCATTGTGAATCAGACCCAAAAAAAAACTCAATTAATGCATTCGGGCCCCTCCATATCAGTCGTACATGGGAAACTACGATATTTTCTCATAAACCCTAAAATGTTGTTTTCCTTCTCCATAACGCAATTGCCCCAATCATTAGGCGAATGTCAGATCCCATTAATGGTGATCTAATGGTTAAAATTTGGAGAAAAAATTTCCTCCATTTTTCTTTATCATGAACAATAACTTTTTTATGTAATTTTTCAGTGTTTTTACTCTTCAACTATCAATACTCCTATTGTCCTAAAATTCTCTCAATTACTCATTCTACCTTCCCTTCATTAATGGTTGAGAAAGTGATCATCTGTATGGTCTCCTCAAGTGATAAAACGGTTTTCTTAAAGATTAACTCTTCAACCACCATGATGAAATTGAAATATGATGTGTTAGAGAGGTTAAAACTTCCATACGATTCTTTATCGCTGACATACAAAGGTGAAACAAACGATAACTTCACTTTTGCGATTGAGAACGAAGATGATTTGTCGTCTATGGTGGAGCATAGCCAAAATATTAGGTGTCAAAAGATTCATATGAGAACTTTTTAAAAAGCAAAGGATTCGACTTTTCATAACAATCAGCAAGTTACACAAGACCTATAAATTATCAATTTTTTTAATAAAAATTTGTAATTTTTGTTTGAACATCGTGAAAATATAAAAATTTAAAGAAATACCGGCTAAATGTGATTTCCATTTGACAATTTTTGATGTTAAGTTCAACAAGTATGATGTTAAGTCTAACGAGTTGGAAGTTAAGTCTAAGGGCTTGTATGTTAAGTCTATTGGGTAGAATAATAAGTCTAAAGGTAGAATGTTAAGTGTAATAGATTATATGTTAAGTCTAATTTGTTGAATGTTAAGTGTAAGTAGTTACATGTTAAGTCTAATGTGTTATATGTTAAGTCTAATTGGAGTAATGTTAATTCAAATTGGTTGAATGTTCAGTCTATAGAGTTGAATATTAAGTCTAGTCAGTTGAATGTTAAGCTTAATTGTAAGATATTTTTTACCTAATGAAAAGCATGTTAATTGTAATAAAATAATATTAAGTCTATTCTTCCAAATGTTAATTCTAATGAGAGGAATGTCAAGTCACATGCGTTGAACGTTAATTCTAATTTGAGGAATATCAAGTCTAATAAGTTGAATGTTAAGTCTAATTGGAAGATTGTCAAGTCTAATCTGTTCAATATTAATTCTTATTTGTTAAATCAAATTGGTTCGATGTGAAGTCTTGTTTAGTTTTTATTGTTTGCTTTTGATTTTATGTTCTGATTATTTTCTAAATATTTGCAGCGTAGCCCCCTACTTTGAACTCAAAGAGTAAAGATTATGGTCTGCCGACGTCAACATGTGTTTCAGATAGGATTCGCAATGATAAGCTTTCTGGGGACAATGTTATAATGATTGATGATATGATTAGCAATTCAGAGAAGATTCTTGTTTGGTAGCACACTACTTTGCTTTACTATTTAATGGCCAAACAGTTTGAGTATGAATTTGAAAAGAATGAACCAAAGTGTATTCAAGTTTATTGTTGATCTAAGGAAACCAAAAGTTGCCCATGGATGTTATTTGCCTCCCCACCTAGAAATGAAACTAGACTCGTTATAAAAAAGTTCGTGAATATTCACACTTGTAGGCAATATGGTAATATTGTCGGTCATTCAAGTCCTCCCGAAAATTCACTGCAACCCAATTACAACCCATGGTTGAATGCCCGGCTGGATATACGCCCCTATTGATATGTAAAAAAAAATTTCTAAGTCGATATGGGCTAAGGGTCGAGTATAATACGATATAGTGGGGTAGAAAAGTGCATAATAATAATTATATAGTGATGCTTATGAGGCCTATGATCAATTACGATGGTAAAGATAATATTTGCCCTATTCATGTTAAAATATGAGTTATTTCAAGTAATTTCATGTATGGAGTATAAGTAATTACATGTTAAATCTAATTAATTCATGTTAAATGCAAAACGTTTGATGTGAAGAGTAAGCAATATATCATGTAAAGTCTAAAGTATTTTCTGTTAAGTTAAAGTTCTTTCCTGTTAATTATGATGTAAAAACTATTAAGTCTAATTTGGTTCCTATTAACTTTAACATTTATTTTTATTTTTTTCAAATTGTAGGAATGTAGACAAGGTTAAGCATATACTACAAGAAATTGCGTCTTTAACAAAGGGATTTTTCTTCGTTAAAGAGCTAAAAACCTTCGTTATTGTATGCCAACGACAGAAAAAATCCCTTCATCACCCGTTGTAGAAGCCTTCTTCGCCAAAGTGTCACAAAGGTTATAATACCCGTTGTTATAGAGTCTACAATGACGGAACATATTACCACCGTTCATATCTGTGTCGGTAATTATCATCGTCGTTACCATTAGAGACGGTGACTTTTTCCCGTTGTTATTGTAAAATGATGGTTTTTTATTCCCATTATTGTTGGGTAATGATAGTTTTGTACTCCCATTGTTATTGTGTAACAACGGGTGACAACCCCGTCGTTGAAGACCAATTAATGATGGTTGGATACCGTCGTAAAATTTCTCATGGTGGGTAATTAGTAATCCATCAATGATGGTGATTTCCCTTCATTGATGAACTAAATACGGTTTATAAAATCTTCATTATAGACTATAAAATTTTAATATACATTTATGATAATTTTTCTATTCATGGGCAACTATCATAAAAAACCTTCTTATTGTTCTCAACATGATACTGAGATTCACAACACAAATATATTAAAAATACCCAATAATGAATAAAAGGGAAAACAAAAACTTCATTCATTAATAACATCAATCAATAAAATTTCACCATCCTCAAATATTTAATACTAATAACAAGAGTTAATATCCTAATTGTTCCAAAGAAAAATAAGTAAAACTATATAAATCAAATTAAAATAAAAGTCTGGGAAAGACACATCATTTCATCTCTAATCATTGTCAAAAAGAAGACTCGAGCTACCCCCTCTCCTAATCTTGGATAGCTTGAAAAATAAAAAAATCACATAGTTAAGAAATATCAATTAAGCAAATATTATCTTATTAGGTAAAAATCGTATTTTCTCTAGTGCAAGTAGTCAATCATAAAAGTATATAAGAGATTTTATAAAAATAATTACCTAGTCCTGCATATGTTCTCGAGTTTGAGGAGTCAATGAAGTATTAGATTGTTGCCTAAAAAAAGTTTATGCATAACTTTCACTTATGACTCTTAACTCTGACATCCTTTGTTGTTGTTGATTGTTGTTGCTCTTGCTCATCTAAGCGTTGTTGAAGCATTTGGTTCTTTCTTTTTTCTTCTATAACACGTGCTTCCAGGTTAGATCGACTAGAGAGTGGTCCTTTCAAATCTTTCAAAGTAGTCGCACCACCAAATATAGTGATGTGGCCATGAGATTGCTTCCCCCAAAATTTCTCAATTATCTCAATGCCTAAAAGTAAAGGATTTGCTTGTTTGACTTGAACAATTTCATCCTATAAAAATTAAATTCATATTTAGTACTATATAATGCATCATTATCAAACATAAATATATATTCTACTTACATATTTATCTTGATCTCCAGTATCTAGTGTTTTATTAACTTTTTTTCGGGTTTCATGAAACATTTTTGCCACATCAGATGTATTTCCTAACTTGTCACTCTTATTCAAATATTAAATAAAAATGAGTACAACATCAAACTAAAAAATAAAGTAGTTTTTAATAAATAGAAAATTAGTTTTGAATGTATATCAGATCCCACACAATTTGTCTAAGAGATTTACTGCCCGTGTGGTGGAACATCTTTCTTTTGCCTCTGTTAAGTGTATTTTGTTGGATTGCTTTCTATACATCAAGATTAAAAGAGAATTTTAATAATCCAACAATATACATGAAACAAAATAAATAAAATTAGGAGACTAATAACTAAAATTTTATAAAAAAATAATGTTCCTTAACTAGCTAATCCTTGTCATCAACACTCACTCCTATAGGTTTATTTCTAAGTGCAACTTGCAATGAATTTTCTTTCACATATTACTTGTGCTTGTCACCACACCACTTATTTCACAGATTGCACAAGTGTCTCATTACTGAATCTCGCTTTTGCTCCATGTCCTAGGCATCAACTTTATCCTACATCAAATTTGAATCAGAATTTAATTTATAAGAATTAAAGATCAATTGAAAAAAAATTAATTTTTAAAGTACCATAATGGATGCCCACATATGATCTTCATTTTGTTGTGGTATTTTGGCCTAATTCTCAACAGCTATATATTGAGCAAATATTTTTATCATGAATAATAATGTCAAGATATCGTGAAAATTCTGGTTCAATAGCTCTATTCTGATAAAAAGTAATGATCTCCCCCCCCCAATGTGGCAAATTATTCAACTTTAGACACTTATTACTACAACGTGGTAGATTTTTCTTCTTTTGAGGATTTTTAGCTGCATACATCATATCATATGTTAGAATCAAGATATAGTTAAAAAATAAATTGATAAAAATATACCTTCTTGTAATTAATAAAAAAAATATCTTCTTGTCGAGATTCATTTAGTATTGCATCATCACTTTGCACTCGATGATTATTTGATTCTGCAAAAATTGAGCAATTATTAATCCAATCATAAAAAATAAATTGAAAGGTAAAAAGAAATAATAATAAATTTTAAGTCCCATAAACCTGCAGAATCATTTTTTTTTTCATTGTTAGTATTTGCACTTCTCCTGCGATTTTGTGCAAAATTCTCCTCTTCAATGTTTTTTGAATTAGCGCTAAAATTTGTAGCCATGTTTTAATCTTGTATTGGGTTTTGAATATTCAAAGTCTTGTTAAGACAAGTATGAAGTTGTTCCCTTCTAAATAAATTTCCTGTAAGTGCTTGAAGTCGCTTCGTAACTAATGTCTTGGGTGCTAGAAATTGTGCCCTTTTACCTTTGGAAGTGACTTCTTTAGTTTTTAGTTTTCTGCTATGACAAGAAATTTAAGTATTACAAACTATGTATAAAACAAATGTCAAAAGAGAAATGAATACAAGAAAAAGAAATCGCGAAGGACAATCATAATAATAAATACATAGTGCACTAAATGTAGAAGCATGCACTTGTTGCAATGTCAAAGCCACATTCGAAATAGGAAGAAAAGAAACATTATATGTCTTAAGCAATAAATAGTTATAGTACGATACAACTTAAAAATTATCTCAATAACACAATATCATTTGAGTCCTATTCTTTGATGAAAACGTTCTAATCCTCTGCTTGAGTCTTTTTCCTCTTTTTTGAAGTTAAGGCTGAATTTACAATAATTGGATCAATATCGCTCCTTCTCAAATTGATATCATTATCTACCAATGAAGTTGGTGCAATAGTTTGAGTATCAAATGATTCATCTTGTAAATAAGCTTCAACTCCATCGTCTGTTATCTCGTAATCATCTGTATCTGGTAGCATATCATAGGAATCATGGGGTTGTGCTTTGAAAACTACATGTCAACCTTCATTGGTAATATCATCAACATAAAAAAAGTTTTGATGCTTGGCTAGAAAGTATAAAGTGATCATTCGTCTTTTTTCGACGCTATTTCAGGCAATGTACTAAATTGTCCTAAAAAATATTTTAACCTCGTCAAAAACTAAACACAAAGAAATGCTTAATTTATTTTGAGACTCATATGTTCAGATATAGAGTCCTTCAGCATCTAAAGGCAAAGATGTTAATATATATGGTGTCATTTAGAAACTATTTATTTATGCAATCATTGATCAACGTAGAGGTTATATAAAAACACCCTCACAATGTTATCATTGGTGTAATGCATAAAGCAAACATAGTCAATAAGGCACAAAACAAGATTACAAATAACATTAATTCACATGTCTTTATACTAAGTTCTTAAAGTACGAAATCTGATGAATTTATAGTGTACTTGAGTGCAATTACACCAAACAAAAACGGCTTGCCTTAGTGTATAATCTCTAATATAACTTATTATAGCTAGGTACATGTAATTAAATATATAAAGTATGAAATCTATTGAATTTATGGACTACAAATAAACTATGAAATCTGATTGTTTATGAGTTGGGTATATGTGGATCAATAACAACCTCTAGGACCAAAAGAAAAGGCAAAACATTCATAAGGACCCCACAATTGAGGAGTAGGACAACCTGCCTTAGTAATGTGTAATATAATCTATTATAGCTAGGTACATGTAATTAAATATATAAAATATGAAACCTGATGAATTTATGAACTACAAATAAACTATGCAATCTAATTATTTATGAGTTGGGTATATATGGATCAACAACAACCTCTAGGAACTAATTAGCATTTAATTAGGTCTTCAAGCTGAAGGCGTTTATTAAAAAATGAAAAAATGAAAAAAATGAAAAAATATATCACGGTAGCTTGAAATCTCAATTGATTGTTAATTAACCTTAACCTAGACATATTATTCGCTTGTATGTTTATACAATATTGTCTCCCGATTTATTTCTATGTGCGTTGTTAAAGATAAACTCTCAACTTATTATTGTTTCTGCTATTTGAGGACCATATATCTGAAAATAGATAACAGGATGGGTTCTGTGTAAAGTAGTTGGTGATTGCATATTTGTATTAGTTGAAGAAATAGCATAACCAAAGAACAAAATGAGAGGTGGTTGGTGAGAAGGAGGTGGAGTGATTGTGTTACCATTGAGCCGTCGAGAAAGAGGAAGAGGAGGAGGAAGAGGAAGAGGTGGAGCGATTGTGTTACTATCGAGCCATCGAGTCGAAAACTTTCTTCAAAAGAAATTTATTTAATTAAAGATGACGACTAATACTAAATTACAAAATATTTAAAGAAAAACCGTAAAACCCTAAAGAAGTCTTAAAATTTTACTAAATTACCCAACATGAAATAAATAAACAGTAAACTGCAATTTTGAGGCTCTAAATTGTCTCAGATGCCCAAAAAAACAGTGGACATCATGGCAAAGCGAAGAGTTTTTCTCGTTGGTCCGTTTCGTTTGACTTGTACGAATTTCGACCCATTCAAAAACTTTAACTTTTCGATCCTACATCGCTTTTTGTCCTACATCATCTTTTTAATTGAATAAAAATTTTGAGTCTTACATACTCTTTCCAATCTAATGTGAAGAATTCAAAATTGCGGCACTAATGATTTCAAAGTTTAAAAGTATCAAAATTATGAAAAGATATATAATTACAGAGATTCAAATATTCAATCCCTAGGTATTCACATATGATAATGTCAAAAAATCAAATCATTAATAAACATATATATAATTAGGTGTGTATGCAATTCGAGTGTTGATTCGGAGTGTTGATTCAGAGGACATACAAATTATATCATCAATAGACAAAGAAGTTACATAATTTTGATCGACGACAAGCGTGAAGATAGAGAAAACTGAGTTCAAGTATTGATTCGAAGGAGGGCGCTCGACTGAGAATTGCGCTAGGGCAACACTGGACTGATTCGAAGGACAACGTTAGAGCTTAGGCGGCGCTGGGACTGGGGCGATGCTGGGGTGGTGCTAGGACAGAGATGGGTCGATGCTAGGGTGGCACTAGGGTGATGATGGTGCTAGGGCGACGTTGGGGCTTAATTTGGGGCAACGTTGGGACGAGTGAGCACAATGAAGATCAGGCGACACTGGGGCGGGCAGGCACGATGAAGATCAAGTGGCGCTGGGGTGGGCACGACGAAGATCAGGCGACAAATAGAATATGATGAACACTAACGCGGTTTTTCTAGGGCTTATTAGTTGCGGTTACAGGGAGGTTTAGATTTCAGGTTCTTTATATTATTTTTATTAGTACTCCTGTTATGATTAGGAGTTATGATTAATGAAGGTAATTGACTCCTTCGCCTTTAAAGAGGCCCAATAATAACGGTATTAGAACCAAATCAACGAAGAGACTAAAAAGCCATTTTCCCATCTCACATCATTACTCTAATATTTGTGATCACTCGATGAAGGTTTTTAAAACCATCGTTATTTTACACACATTAATGATGGTCACATGGTCCCTTCACTAATTTTGCTCGTTAAAAAACCTGATTTCTTGTAGTGAAATCCAGATATCTATATTCATGTTGAACAAAGTGTGGGAAGGTTTACAAGACTATTCATTTGCTATGCCGCTTGCATAAATAGTTTTTTAAGTGGTTGTTGACCACTTATATTTTTGGATGAGACATTTTTGAAAGATCGATTCAAAGGTATACTCCTCAGAGCTGTAGCATACGATGGAAATCAAGAGATATTTCCACTAGCCTATTGCATATGCGATCAAGAAAATAACATCAACTGGAAGTGGTTCTTATAAAGTTTGTGGTCTATACTCTATGAAAGGCCAGATCCATACAATCCTCCACATCAGCTAATTATAATATTAGATGCAGATAAGGAAATTAGAGAAGCTGTTAGAGAATTTTTTTTCAGATGCTCTACACTTCAGGTGTATTCTACATCTTGTGGAGAATTTCAGATCAAAATTGAAGGAATTGGGATTAAAGGTGAAGGGTACTTAGGTTTTGGAGAATCTATTGCAATCAGCTTGTTATAAGTATACTAAAGCAGAATGAAATGATTATATGGACGATGTTAAGCTGATAAAGGAAAGGGCGTATAATATTATCATCAACTATGCTCTAGAGTACTGTAGGCTGTCTAAAAATCACAATAGATAGCTGATTCTCCATCAAACACTGACGATGGAGGTTACAATCTGATGACTTCCAGAAGGCTACAATTTGAAGACTTCACGTAGATCGCTGAAGGTTACAATCTGACGATCTTTACGACAACTGATGAAAGCTCTAATCAACAGCCTTCACAATCAACATCAGGAGTTACAATTTGACGACTCTCGCATATCAAAGAGCTAAAGCAAAGATTACAAAACAACGATCTTTGTAACACTCTGACAGAAAGAGACTACAAATCGACGTTCTCTTCAAACCAAGACGTGGAAGTCCTCCCCGCGTACCATCATCAAGACGTAACACCAATTCGGCCGCAAACGCAGCCTCCGAAGGCTGCAAACACAGCTCACATTCAGCTCCAAAAGCTGCCAACGCAGCTTTCATCTGTTGCCAAACGCAACTTCCAACAAACTGCCAACGCAGCTCATGTTCGGCCGCAAACACAGCATCTGACTGCTGCCAATGCAGCTTCTAACAACTGCCAACGCAGCTCATGTTCGGCCGCAAACGCAGCATCTGACTGCTGCCAACGCAGCTTCTAACAGCTGCCAACGTAGCTCATGTTCGGCCGCAAATGCAGCATCTAACTGCTGCCAACACAGCATCTAACTGCTGCCAACGCAGCTTCTAACAGCTGCCAAAGCAGGTTCCATCTGTTACCCAACGCAGCTCACAAACACTGCGTTCAAACGCAGATTTCATTCCGGAATGCAGGATTTGTGTTTGACTCGTTCAAAAACGAGCTGAACGGTTTCAAAACCGTTTCCCACGATCTGAGGGGATCACAACTCCACTCAGGAGTGATTTGAGGGGCGGTTACATCCCATTAGCCCCACTTCTGAGCGAATTAAGGGGGAGGTTACACCTCTTAATCCCCTATAAATAACTAAGAAATCAGCTCAGTTCGGATCTTTTTCTCTTGGGCAGCAAAGAAGAGATCTTGGGGCTGGATCCTGATCCTCAATTTTTGGGGTCAGTCTGTTGGAACTTCTTGGCAGCAACAGAAGAGATCCTTGGGCAGGCTTTTGAGGAGATCGATGTCATCCCTCAGCAACGTTCAGCAACAGGAGCTTCTTCATCCTTGGCTATTAACCGATTTTCAGTTTAAATCAACTCTTTTTCAAGAGTTTAAACTCGTTTAGAGTTATCAACTCGTTCAGAGTTTCAAACTTGCCACGCAAGTCCTCCACAGCGTCAAATCGTGAGGAGAAGACCACGTTCCAGTGAATCAAAACGTTCGGATCGTCAACGGAGAGCAAACTCGACGCGAGCATTCAAGGGAGGCACTCCATCACCACCGTGAAGAACCCAAAATTAAACAAAGGGGAGAATCCAGATTCATTCTCCTCTCTTTTGTAATCAGGAAATCCCAATTGTAATCGATTTTGAGAGAATACATATCAATTTTTCTTTCATTCTTTTTACTTTGAATTTTACAACAAACAAAAGATGGCGACTCCGCTGGGGAGAAGCTTCTCTGACGAAGAAGTGGTGGCGCAATCCGATGTTCATCTCACTGGAGCAACCGTTGAAACTCTGATCATAGAGTTTGATCAAGCCAAGTATGAGGAAGCCCTTTCCTCTGGACCCCTTAGCCCCAAAGCTATGCGCAAGATCCGCAAAGTCTCTAAGGAGACTAAAGCTCCAACTGTTGCTCCTATGCCGAAGGAAGACCACTCCTTTGGGCCAGATTGCTTGGACAGCCCCTCCTCCGATGGAGTGGGCTCAGCTTCAACCAAACCCGCGTCAAGACGACGGGTATCGGGTCGTAAGAAGCCTATTGAGATGACAAATTTGATCAACACAGATGGTGATGTCGCTACAAAGGCCTTGAAACAGGCTAAGAAGAATGCCGCTCGACGCGGGAGGAGATCCCTACGACGAGCACATCTTCGAGAATGTCGATCCTCAAGTCAACACGAGCTTCGTGTTTGTGAGCCTAAACGCGGCCCTGTGCCCTGTGTCTATGAGCCCAACATAGGCTCTGTGTGAAGAAGACTGAGCGCAGCCCTCAGGGGCGCGTTCCACAAAATGAACGCAACTCTCAAATATGCGTTTCAGAACCAAAATGCAGACTGCAAGACTGCGTTTCACCATCTAAACCTGGAGCTCAGGCATGCGTTTGGGTAACAAAATCCAATACAGGACCTGGTGTATACCGTGGAGCTTCGAGGCACTGCCCCGAACCCCGTCGGGGGGTAATCCATCCCCCCCGGACCCCCGACCAGGGGCGTGCCACCCCCTGAACCCCCGGCTCGCTGACCGGGCAGCGAGACCCCCGGATACTCTACGAAGCGTGACTAGATTGAGGGGCGGATATAAAAAGTCCATGGATTCAAGGCATCTTAACCAGATCCATGTTCATCAGGAGCCAGTCCCGTCCAATCATAGACCGGGGGTTCTAACTCAAACCTCACAATCAGTGAGTAATTCTTCTCGAGTCTTTGCAACAGATTTGAGAGAGTTCATATCGAAAGAAAGACCGATACAACAAGTCATTCGTTCATTCCAATGTGAACGACTGATTCCTACGGTCCTCTCGGGATGTTAATGCTGCTCATATGCGGCCCAACTGTTGGTGTTCGACCAATTTATGAACGTCGCTTTGCCCAACCAACGACGACGTTCTCACAGGAAGAAGTCTCCAGAGCCCGAATATCCTGGGGTCACTATTAATGTGATCGGCAGAGGGAAAGCCTCAGGTCCTAGTTCTGATGACTCTGAGACAAGTCGTTCACCGACCGTCAGAGAAATTGCCAACGAGTTTGAAGGAGTCTACCAACGCACTCGGACGCGAACATGAGCCATTCCCTCTGTCAAGTATCGGAAGTTAGCCAGAGGAACCAATTCCGATGATGAACACTCAGCCATTGCAGAGTCCCAATCATCAAGCTCTTTTGTTGAACATGAGAGCTCCGCTTATATGATGGGAAACCATGAAGATCTCGCGAAGAGACTTAACGAGCAGGAGGCCATGCTCAAATCTCAGCAGGAGGCCATCAATGAACTCCTGGCTCTGTTGACTCAACTCGTCGCAGACAGGGCCAAATCTCAGGAGACAGATTCACCGTTTAGGCAAGAATCTTCCCGGAGGAGAGAAGCGTCTTCATCCCGACCTCACACAAGCAAAGGGAAGGGAAAAGTGGTTGATGACACGACTTCTGACCAAGAAGCCCACAACCTAGAATCTTCCTCTGATGAAGGAAGAGAGACGGAGAACGAGCAGAATCTCCAGTCTACCAAAATGGAAGAATTGGAAGCCTGCCTCAATGTCATTGCTAACAGAAGCGAGCTCCAAGATGAGGGAGTTACCAGGCCTTATCCTGCTGAATGAGATGCAGCCCCTTATCCCCCAAAGTTCGAAGTCTCGACGTTATAAACTTTTGACGGCACAGGATCACCGAACCAGCATATCTATCATTTCAAGTCACAGACTGGAAATGTGATATCAAACGACGCCATACTGGGTCGATTATTCATTGGCATCCTCAAGGGAGTTGCCTTTGAATGGTTCAGAAAACTACCTGCGGGATGTATCCAAAAGTGGGCACATTTAGAGAGACTCTTCCTGTCAAGATTCTTTGAAGAGGATACAGAAGTCTCCATCCATACCCTTCTCGCCACTAAGCAGAAGAAGAGGGAGTCCGTCAAAGCCTTCGTCAAGAGGTTTTGAAACATGGCTCTCCGATGTCTGACAGGTATGACACAGTCTACACTGGTGGAGACCTATCGACACAACTTGCAAACCGACCTCCTAGCCCGAATAGGAGTTGCAGAATGCCGTTCCTGGAGATAACTAATCTCTCAAGGTGAACAGGCTCAAAAGATTAGTGCCAGGATCAAAGCTGAAGAACAAAGTAGACAGGATCAACCTGAACGATCGGACCAAGCTCAATCTTCTTAGTTAGAAGGGGAAGATATTACGGCCACTGAAGCTAATCCTCTTCAGTAGGATGGCAGGTCCAACAACTATCACGTTAACAATTACCTCTGATAGTCAAACTCGTTAGATAGTGGCCCACTAGGTGATGTGCCACGTCTGCCCTTTTCCCCCTATACTTGTTTAAGACTGGGGGTTGGTTTATTTGTAGTTTATTGGATTATAAATAATAAATTTTCTGAGTTGTCAGGTTCAATAGAATACCTCTATCAACCACGAAATCTACCAAAATTATCAAGTTAACAATACACCTCTGATAGTCATTTTCCCCCAAATTCCCCTACAAATCCTCTTCAATAGGATGATAGGTCTACCAAAACTATCACGTTAATGATCACCTCTGATAGTCCATTCTCTCCAAATTCTCCTGCCAATCCTCTTCAATAGGATGGTGGGTCTACCAAAACTATCACGTTAATGATCACCTCTGATAGTCCTTTTTCCCTAAATTCTCCCACCAATCCTCTTCAATAGGATGGTGGGTCTACCAAAACTATCACGTTAATGATCACCTCTGATAGTCCATTCCCTCCAAATTCTCCTGCCAATCCTCTTCAATAGGATGGTGGGTCCATCAAAACTATCACGTTAATGATCATCTCTGATAGTTCATTCTCTCCAAATTCTCCTGCCAATCCTCTTCAATAGGATGACAGGTCTACAAAACTACCACCTTAATATTTACCTCTGATAGCCCATCAACTTGCCAATCCTCTTCAAGTAGGATGGCAAGTCCACAAAACTATCACGTTAACAGTTACATCTGATAGTCAAACTCATCAGATAATGGCCTACCAGGTGATGTGCCTCTATTCCGACTTCATGGATAGTGCCCCACTAGGTGATGTGTCTTGTCTACCTCTTTTTATTCCCCTGCTAAGTCTTAATCAAGACTGGGGGTTGGTTACTTGGAATCCATTGGATTAAGAGTAATAAATCTTTCACATCGTCAAGTTAACATTATACTTCTGACGATCATCACCCCCACAGAGTCTGTATGCAACTCGCATCACTCCTAATTTATCACGTTAACAATACACCTCTGACAATCAACTTATCAATCATTGTCAATAGGACGATAGGTCTTCAAAATTGCTCAAATTGTAATCTTTCCCAACAAGACACTAAGTCTTCGAAATCTTATTCAAATCACACATATCAAAACTCATCGCTTCTGGTGATAAAACTCACTTAGCAATTCTCCCCAGCGAGACGCTAATTCCTAAAATCTTGTGCATGTTATAAGTACACAAATTCCTGTCACATTAACATCATACCTCTGACAATCCACTTATCAATCCTCGTCAATAGGATGATAAGTCCACAAAGTTGCTCCAATCGCAACATATTCTCTTGTCATGTTAACACCATACCTCTGACAATCCACTTATCAATCCTCATCAATAGGGTGATAAGTCTACAAAGTTGCTCCAATCGCAACACATTCTCTTGTCATGTTAACACTATACCTCTGACAATTCACTTATCAATCCTCGTCAATAGGATGATAAGTCCACAAAGTTGCTCCAATCACAACACATTCCTGTCATGTTAATACCACACCTCTGACAAAATCCACTTATCAATCTTTTTCAATAGGATGATAAGTCTACAAAGTTGCTCCGATCGCAACAAATTCCTGTCATGTTAATATCACACCTCTGACAACCAATCCACTTATCGACTCTCTCCAATAGAGTGATAGGTCCTCGAAGTTTCCCTGATCGCAACGTCTTCCCGTCACGTTAATATCACACCTCTGACAAAATTCACTTATCAATCCTCGTCAATAGGATGATAAGTCCATAAAGTTGCTCTTATCGCAACATAAATTCCTGTCATGTTAATATCACACCTCTGACAAATTCACTTATCAATCCTCTTAAATAGGATGATAAGTTCACAAAGTTGCTCCGATCGCAACAAATTCCCGTTAAGTTAATATCACACCTCTGACAAATTCACTTATCAATCCTCTTCAATAGGATGATAAGTCCACAAAGTTGCTCTGATCGCAACAAATTCCCGTTAAGTTAACATCACACCTCTGACGACAAAATCAACTTATCGACTCTCTTCAATAGAGCGATAGGCCCGTAAAATACTGTTAGGTTAACATCACACCTCTAACAGTCAAACCCCCTAATGAACTTGTTAATCTTTTTCTTTCAACAAGAATAGCAAGTTTTCATTATAAAATCCCCAGGGGATTAAAGATTTTCTGGAATTATCCTAGGGATAGTGAAGAAAATTTCTGAATTTCACTCTAAGTGAAAATTCATGCCAAGTTAATACTACACCTCTGACGCTTTCAACTTTCTTTCAGTGCTTCAAGTAACACAGGAAGAAACAACGACGAAGCCTACATATTCAACATCGTAGCACCAAAAATCTATGCCTTTCACGTATGGGGGACTTTATCTCAATCCCTAAATAGAGATAAGTCAGTATCTAACACATGCTGCCGGGTAGCGCATTCCCGTAAAAATGGTAAAGCCCACGTAATTAACATCGTGGCAGGTTGTTATTAATAACACCGAAATCCATATCTTACATGCATGGGGGACTTTATCTCGATCCCTAATTAGAGATAAGTCTACGCCTAACACGCGTTGCCGGTTAGTCTTTTACCGTGAAAAGGACATCAAACTCCATGCCTCACACGCATGGGGGACTTTATCTCGATCCTTAATTAGATAAGCCTACGCCTAACACGCGTTGCCGGTTAGTCTTTTCCCATGAAAATGACAAAGTCTATGTATTCAAAATCATAGCATAAAGTCTAAGAGGGTTCATTCTCTTAGCACAACGTTACATGTGGAACGGACTTAAACAATCTACATGCTAGCCCGATCAAACGGTAGTCGGTAAAGGTTTATCAAATCCGTTGATGGCTGAGGGTTTGCCAAAATCCTATGAATGTTTGCGAGCCCATCAACTGAATGGAGGTCCTACGTGAAAAATCCCTTCAACCAAGATGTCTTCGAAGCGAGTGCAGAGAACGACGCCTTCACGACAAGGAATCAACAGCTCCAAGATCAGAGTTGAGATCCAAAGTATTCTGAAAATTCATCCCAGTCAACCGTGAACTTTCAAAAACTTTAGAGGGTGTTATGTAGGCTGTCTAAAAATCACAATAGATAGCTGATTCCCTATCAAACACCGACGATGGAGGTTACAATCTGACAACTTCCAGAAGGCTACAATTTGAAGACTTTCACGTAGTTCGTTGAAGGTTACAATCTGACGATCTTCACGACAACTGATGAAATCTCTAATCAATAGCCTTCACAATCAACATCAGGAGTTACAATTTGACGACTCTCGCATATCAAAGAGCTAAAGCAAAGATTACAAAACAACGATCTTTGTAACGCTCTGACAGAAAGAGACTACAAATCGACGGTCTCTTCAAACCAAGACGTGAAAGTCCTCCCCGCGTACCATCATCAAGACGTAACACCAATTCGGCCGCAAACGCAGCCTCCGAAGGCTGCAAACGCAGCTCACATTCAGCTCCAAAAGCTGCCAACGCAGCTTTCATCTGCTGCTAAACGCAGCTTCCAACAAACTGCCAACGCAGCTCATGTTCGGCCACAAACGCAGCATCTGATTGCTGCCAACGCAGCTTCTAACAACTGCCAACGCAGCTCATGTTCGGCCGCAAACGTAGTATCTGATTGCTGCCAACGCAGCTTCTAACAGCTACCAACGCAGCTCATGTTCGGCCACAAACGCAGCATCTAACTACTGCCAACGCAGCTTCTAACAGCTGGCAACGCATCTGTTGCCCAACGCAGCTCGCAAACACTGCGTTCAAACGCAGATTTCATTCCAGAATGCAGGATTTGCGTTTGACTCGTTCAAAAACGAGCTGAACGGTTTCAAAACCGTTTCCCACATTCTGAGGGGATCACAACTCTACTCAGGAGTGATTTGAGGGGCGGTTACATCCCATTAGCCCCACTTATGAGCGAATTAAGGGGGCGGTTACACCTCTTAATCCCCTATAAATAACTAAGAAATCAGCTCAGTTCGGATCTTTTTCTCTTGGGCAGCAAAGAAGAGATCTTAGGGCTGGATCCTGATCCTGGATTTTTGGGGTCGGTCTGTTGGAACTTCTTGACAGCAACAGAAGATATCCTTGGGCAGGCTTTTGAGGAGATCGACGTCATCCCTCAGCAACGTTCGGCAACAGGAGCTTCTTCATCCTTGGCTATTAACCGATTTTCGGTTTAAATCAACTCTTTTTCAAGAGTTTAAACTCGTTTAGAGTTATCAACTCGTTCAGAGTTTCAAACTTGCCACGCAAGTCCTCCACAGCATCAAATCATGAGGAGAAGACCATGTTCCAGTGAATCAAGACATTCGGATCGTCATCGAAGAGCAAACTCGACGCGAGCATTCGAGGGAGGTACTCCATCGCCACCGTGAAGAACCCAGAATTAAACAAAGGGGAGAATCCAGATTCATTCTCCTCTCTTTTGTAATCAGGAAATCCCAATTGTAATCGATTTTGAGAGAATACAGATCAATTTTTCTTTCATTCTTTTTACTTCAAATTTTCCACAAACAAGAACTAGGCAAACATGTTCTTTCTAGGAATTAGGTAAAATATAAATTACCTCATGTAAAGTACAAGTGATTTTCTTGTTAATCATAGATCATTTACTGTGAAGTATAATAGAATTAATGTTGAAGTATAAGTAACTTAATGTTGATTTAAGTATTTTCAAGTAATTCATGTTGAAGTATAAAAAATTTCATGTTAAGTATAATTAATATCATGCTAAGTGTAAAGTATTTGCAATGAAGATCAATTCATATCATCATAAGTCTAATTCACTTCCTATTATGTTTAAGCCATTTCCTATTAATTCCAGATCATACTGTTAACTCTATGTAACATCTTGCTAATTGTAAGTTAATAACTGTTAAATCTATTTCACTTTCTGTTAGTTGTAATGAATTTCCTATTATATTTTAAATATGGTCACGTTACCTCTAATGTTGCTGAATCCTTCAACAAGTGGATATGTGAGACTAGATTGCTATGGATACTACAAATGATAGAGCACATACGTAAGCAAATTATGATTTGCATGAACGATCGACGAGACATAGCTGAAAATTGAAACGAATTTCTTTGTCCCAAAGCTGATCTTGTCCTTAAAGAGAACATGAGAAATGAACGCCCATTGGATGTGCATCAATCTCATAAAGGATTATTTGAAGTACAATGCCATAAAAATTATCAAGTGGATTCAGAGCATAACACATGCACGTGTCGTACGTGAGACATATCTCGTATTCCTTGTAAACATGCATGCATAACTATTATGTTTATAAAGAGAGATGTTTACCATTTTTGTGATTGAATTATGATGGTTGAAGTTTTTAAAAAAGTTACGAGTCAATCCTTTACCTCATTACTGATTATGAGAAGCATAATGTACCATGAGATCAGATCCAGATCTTACCACCACTAACAACAAAAAGGAAAGGGAGAAATAAAACTAGACATATTAATAACAGAACTGCTTATACATGGCCAGTTAAATGCTCTCGATGCTATATGGATGGTCATAACCATGCAGCATGTAATGAACCTATCGCTGATTAAGTGTTTCGTAGGCTGTTAGTGTTAAGTGTTTTGCTTGTATAGTTACAGACTATGTGTTTTTGGTATGTCATTGGCTGTTAATTCTATGTCAAGTGTTTTTTAGGATGTTAACTTATAAGTAATTTTATATTAAGTTAATTTCATGTTAAATGAGATTTGTTTGCTATGTAAACAATGCAGTTCATGTTAAGTATAAGCCATTTCATGTTAAGTTTCATGTACAAGTTTATGTTAGGTATAAGTCATTTCATGTTAAGTTTACATAATTTCCTGCTAATTTTAAGTAATTTATTGCTCATCTCTAAATGACATCTGTTAAATTTTAGTTATTTCCTATTAAACACATTTCACTCCCTATTAAATCTAGGTTTCTAATTATGAACCCATACCACTCCCTGTTAAATATAGGTAATATTCGATTAAATCCATTCCATGCATTCCAAACTTACTGTTAAATGAACGTAATTTATTGTTAAAATAAAAATAACTTTATTTTTTGTCTAAATCATTTACTGTTAATTGTAAAATACAAATGCTAAACCTAAATAATCAGTTTTCTTGATTTTTCAAAGCATATTAAGGATCATCTTCGTCTAGTGCTCCTTCTTTTTGCTTTTGTTCATGTATTTTAATGAGTATATCGATCTGCGACAAGTATTGCCCGTATATAGAAGTAGACGAACACACCATAGTCATAGCTGCAATGTGAGAACATAAAATTAGTTAATTTGCTTAATGTAACAAATTTCAATTAAGAATGTTATCATGACAGTAACCTTCCTATTTGTTGCTCGCATGGGATGACTTCATATTTGAATTTTCTGTGCATATTTTTAGAATCAAATGCAGCCTTCATGTGGTCCATAAAACTTATGATTCTATTAACAGGGTCGATGTAGGACTCATGCCCTGCGGAACTATAGTGTCTGGCGACTTCTTCATTCAATCAAACTTCAGTGAGATGCCAGCGATCATGCCTGATGATAGGAATCAATAGAATCATTTGCTCCACGGCAATATATTTTTCTATATGATGAATATGGCAACTCATATTGAGGCACATTGACATAGAGTGAATGCTATAATCCAAATAACATAGGACTTATAATTAATAAAAAATACTTGCACATAGATATAGAATTAACAGGATCTAAGTTAAACATCACACAAAATGGCTTACCGTTAATAAGAAATAATTTAGACGTAACAAGAAACGACATGTATTTAATAGAAAACATAACAAGAAATTATGTAACTTAAACTTCAAATACTTTAAAATTAACAGAAACTATCCTAAAATTAATAGAAAAATAATTAAACTTAACATGGTGTAACTTAATCTTCGTAGTAAAGATTTTATATTTAACAGGAACCAAAATTGATATAAAATAACATGATTAGTATTGTACTTGAGGAAGAAATATATACTTAATAGAAATACTTGTTGGAAATTTTCAAATAAATAAAGATTATAGCATGAATTTAAACCCGGAAATTAAATAAATAATACATCAAAGATAAATAATATAAATTAGAGAAACAGGCCTGACGGGAGCAGTCGTGTAAACACTGCCCTAGAAGATTGAGAACCCGCCTATCGCCCTGGCACAGATGGTTCCCTCCCCCTAACGGTAAAAACCCCCGGAATCGGCCGGCCTCTGTACTCGGGCGAGAGTACAGAGCTTCAGCTCAGATGAAGGAAGTTGCCCATAAAATAAAACTAAGATATAATGAAAATAATATATGTAGGGGAGAGAAGAGAAAACAAAAAAGACTTCTTCATATTTTTCTTCATGTTTCTTGAGCTCAACATATGTTGTTTATATAGGGGTTGAAAAAAGCCGTTACAAAATCCCTCAATAAATTTCGTAACGTTCGTCATAATGTATAGTCATTATGCCCATTTTAATTACAAATTAAAACACATTAAAACATATTTTAATTATAAGAATTTATTAGAATTCATTAAGGCAAAATTGCTTTTTCTTTAAAAATATCCAACAGTCCCCCCCAAAAGGCAATATTGACTGAAAACTTAAAAATCAATAAATAAATTAATAAATCACAAAATGAAAATAGGTTGGGCAACCTATCGTATCGTGAATTCGGGAAAGGTAGCTTTCGGCTTTGAACCTTTCCTTAGTGAGTTCATCGCCACCTGAGGGACATAATGGACTAAGCCTTGAATTAGGCCCCTTGAATCAGGTATTGATAAAAACACACACAATACGCTTCATCTATTGAGCAAAGCGGGTTGAGCGTTAAAGGCCATGCTCACAAAAAACCGACTCATGAGAGTTTCTAGGGGTTAGCCCAGCCCCCCCTAACCGCGGCCATCACGGTTCCTCTCACGTAGGTAAGTCCTCAAAGGGTACTACAGCTGTTTATTTAATACCCCCCACAATACACGCGTTGGACTTATTAAGAGTAAAACTCAGCCTAGCCAGCTGTATCATAAGAGCATCGTCATCATAGAGAAGGGGTAGTAGCACAAGCTACATAGTGATATGTGAATATATCTGGGTCGATGCTCCACACGAGTGTCACTAGTCCAGCTTGTTTCTACCACATTGAACCAACATTGGGACTACGTCTCCAAATAAGGGTTGGGTTGCCGCTGTCAGTGACCTCATCTATGGGCTTAACCCCATCTCCCTCGATGAATCCAGAACCACACTCCTGGATAGACCCTTTGTCAAAGGGTCAGCAAGATTCTTTTCACAGACTTTACAAAGTCTAGAATCACAACTTTGCCTAGCAGGCGTTGTGTTTATTTATCAAGTTCTTATTTTGTAATTAGTCCATCATATTGTTTGAAATTGACATTAGGTCATGGTCTATGATCATAAAAGATCATAGTCTATGTCTGAAGATGTAAACACATGGTGTTTGTGCAGATTAAGATTTGACCTTAATATCTAAACATTTCAAACTAATGTGGAACTAAAATATTGCAGTTATTCATATGCACATATATGAATGAAATTAATAATAGATACATGCAGAGCATAATAGAATTTCATATCTTAAAATATATTTCATACTTCATAATTCAAATGCATAAATTTTTTAAATTATTCTATTATAAGAGGTTACAAATTGGTTGCCTACAAAGGAGACCGTCCAAATTTAAATCGGTTGCCTACAAATGAGACCTTCCAAATTTAAATTGGTTGTCTACAAAGGAGGCCTTCCAAATTTATGTTGCCATTTCCTAGTACCACCTCTTATACAAATAATAATAATAATAATAATATTTGTACATACGTGCTTTAAAATTTTCAAGTGCATTCTTGCATAAAACCTTGCAATTAATCATGTAACAAATGCAAGTTATCCAAAAGACATATGAACATTTATTGCAATATTCATCAAAATGCAATAAAAGTGATGAACTTTACATTTGAAGATTTGAAATATAATCCACCATATAAAATAGAATTTTAAAAGATGCACCTCTTTGATTTGGTTCGCTCATATATTAATCATTTATCATTAGGCAATATATGATGCAAGAAGCGTAATTAAATAAATGCATATGAATTTTCACATAATTACGGTCCTCTTATTCCAAACCAAAAACTCCTAAAGTGAAAAGATTAAAGTTTTACCCGGGTAGTTAGCCAGGTAAGGATAGTAATAGAGATTGATCAAAGATCAATTAAGTACCTCGTTCCTTACAGAGTGCGTTACGCAACCCTTAAACATTGCCTTAGACACCAACTAATCCAAGAAAACTTGAATCGGTTCACTCAATGAGTTTTTGTTTTTTAACATAATACAGAAACTTTAAATTATTTCCTGCAAGCCTTTAATTTGCTAAGCAATTATAATGCAAACATATATTGGATAAGGCCGAGGAGGGGTTTACCTATTGATGTTCGAATCTCATGATTTTCATGTCTTGAGAGTAAAAACTCATCTGCTGCAAACAACTGCCACAGAAGTTGCCGAACAAATTTGCATTCACTTTTATCACCTTCTGTACTAAGCTTATTAGATGCATAAACACTCCAAAGTATGGAATTATTAATAGAAGGCACCATATTGATAGCTTAAAGAAATGAAAGCATTAACTATATGCAAATGCAATTTCCCAATTTAAACATCAAATACATGTTAGCAAAATTGATGATGACTCCTACAAAAGTAATTACCAAAATAATTAGCAATATGCAGAAGGTGCACATGGCACATGTAATTATCATTCACCTTCATCCCTTAAAATAAACATATCCAACAATAGTTTTTTTTTTTACAGAGATCTGATTAAAATAAACATAACATGCAAGCATCTTTGATAGTATGACTGGTGGCACTATATGAGAACACTGAGAATCATAACCTAAGTAGACTTTATTGGTGACTTCATCATTATTGAAGCTTCACCTTCTTAAAAAGGGATACGCAGCATCAGGCTTCGTGAT
Organism: Asparagus kiusianus; assembly: GCA_022839385.1. Classification (NCBI taxonomy): domain Eukaryota; kingdom Viridiplantae; phylum Streptophyta; class Magnoliopsida; order Asparagales; family Asparagaceae; genus Asparagus; species Asparagus kiusianus. The sequence continues at coordinate 219,173 of BQKN01065562.1, read as the reverse complement.
AGGATTGAGAAAAATTCACTGCTTGCTGGTACCTTGACAACAACCCCCTAAATAGGTTTCAGAATTATGTCTATCAACAAGAGGATGTTTTCTAAGACTGGAAACACAGACCTTCCAATCATTAACAGCAGAAAAGGGTACTATATCCAAGAGAAGAGTTGTTATAAAAATCCTAGAACGCCAATGTTATGCGTAGAAAATATCTCATTTTATTTGTCATGCAAATTAATTTTGGATTTAATTATCAGCTGATAAAACAATTAAAGCAATTAACTATTAAAATTAATTAGCAACAATAATTAACAATTAAGTACTGCATTTATAAATTTGATGAACAGTAACAGAAAAGATGAAATTTTTTTCAGATGAGCAGTAAATTATTCCAATGAACAGTACCGTTTTTAATAAATGAGCATTAAAAGTTTTTATTTTTAGAATGAACAGTAACAGTTACATTTTTCCAGATTTAAATCAAAGCTATAAACTTATCAATCTTCTAGATTGTTGGAAATTTTCAAATAAATAAAGATTATAGCATGAATTTAAACCCGGAAATTAAATAAATAATACATCAAAGATAAATAATATAAATTAGAGAAACAGGCCTGACGGGAGCAGTCGTGTAAACACTACCCTAGAAGATTGAGAATCCGCCTATCGCCCTGGCGCAGATGGTTCCCTCCCCCTAGCGGTAAAAACCCCCGGAATCGGCCGGCCTCTGTACTCGGGCGAGAGTACAGAGCTTCAGCTCAGATGAAGGAAGTTGCCCATAAAATAAAACTAAGATATAATGAAAATAATATATGTAGGGGAGAGAAGAGAAAACAAGAAATACTTCTTCACATTTTTCTTCATGTTTCTTGAGCTCAACATATGTTGTTTATATAGGGGTTGAAAAAAGCCGTTACAAAATCCCTCAATAAATTTCGTAACGTTCGTCATAATGTATAGTCATTATGCCCATTTTAATTGCAAATTAAAACACATTAAAACATATTTTAATTACAAGAATTTATTAGAATTCATTAAGGCAAAATTGCCTTTTCTTTAAAAATATCCAACAATACTTACACACAAAAACTGATACAATGCCATTTTTTACCTAATGTTAGTTTCTGTAATCTATCTATCAATGCTTCTTCCATCTGTAAAGAACCTAGAAATTAGAATTAAGTATAAATAAGTGTCCTAAAACTATCTAATTTAGAATCTTACATGGTCATCTAGTCGTCCTCCACATAGCGAGTACAAGAGCTCCAAGTTATCCATGTTGCTGTTATCAGTGTTGATAACCACATACCTCCTGAAATAATAGGATTTAATAATTATTAGCAAACATTAACGTGCACATATATTGAGTTAACATACTGCAATAAGCTAAACACATAACACAATTATTGAAACTTACTTATGACATTTAGAAGACCGAAAATGTGGTAGCCATTTATTTCCTATTGGAGTGAGTTTGGAGGATATTGTAGGAGGTATTCTATAGTTGTGTAAAAAAGTCCCCATGCTATCAAGAATGTGTATGCTAAAATTTGTAGGATTGAGAATCCTCATTTAACTCCTTCAATAGAGCTTCCTCATCTTTCGTCATAAAGGTCATCTTCAACACATCCCACTTGGCTTCTTTATTGTTGAAGTAATATTTGATGACTTCTTCCTCTTCATCCACATGATCAAGGGTCTCAATTATATCTTTAGTTTTTTTAGTCTTATTCTTTTCTTCAGTGAATGAGGTCCTCACATGTTGAAATCTCTTCGTAGTTCTTTTGCTAGGTGCCCAAAATTTCTCTTAGGTAGAAGATTCTTTATGGCTACCTTCTCTTTCACAGTTTGAATAGCTTTCGTGACGTCCTCTACAATTTTATCCACATGCTCAATCACATTCTCATTCACAATTTCCTCTGCATTCTCATTCTCATTTTCCACGACATTCATGTCCTCACTCTCAATTTTTCCAAATTCTTTCTTAATCTTTTTTTCTCAACTTCTTTCTCATCGTGCAAATTCTCATCTCCTTTATTATCACTATTGTCAAAGTCATTATGAAAATTATTTCCAAAACTTCCTTTGTCATCATTCTGGATGTTATTGTCAACATCTTTTTCAACTTCATCCTCAACTTCTTCCTCAATGGGAACTTCCTCCTCAACTTTCTTCTCAATAGGAACTTTCTCCTCTCCTTTATCAATATTCTTTCCAAAGTTTACTGCTGAATAATGTTCCTTCTCAGTTGTCCATGACTTAAAGTTCTTGTTCTGTGCAATTTTCTTCTTATTATTCTCCTTCAGCACCTTCGGATCTATAACATCAGCACATCCTCCAAAATTTTCCACTATTCTATTGAGTTTGCTAATATCAATCATAAATATTTTACAATATATACTCTTCCTACGTTTTGTGGCATTCAATAATCGTCGATAAAAGAATAGAATTTCTCCTGAAGATAAGCTGTTTCTCAATTGGTAGAGCCTCCACCTCATCTTCTTTTTTAAAAGCATCGTCTATATACTTTGAAATGATCTAATTTTTTTAGACATTACGTTATATCACTCAAAAAATTGAACATGTCTATTATTTATAAGAAATAGTTTATAGTTAACATGAAATAATATAAACTTAATAGAAACAAACATACAACTAACATCAAAATTTTTATAATTAACATGAACTAAATTAGGCTTAACATGAACTGATTAAACTTACTAGAAACTGAATTGGACTTAACATAATATAACTTAAACTTCACAAGAAATTATTTAAAATTAACAGAAAGTAAAGCTTAAATAAATATGAGAAAAACTTACATTACTTATTGAGCATTTCTTCTTGGCTTCCTAATTCTTCACCTTTTTCATTGGACTCTTCCTACAAGCAAGTCGTTTAGGCTAATGATGCATAACTTGTTTCCTTATTTCCTCAATGCTGGGGGTGGGACAATTTTCCTTTTGTGACTTGAGTCATCAACATTCCTCACATTAGGCTTCCTCAGTGGGTATTTTGAGAGCCAAGGACTAACTTCAATAGTAGGTTTCTCAACTAATATTATGAAAGATTTTTCTACCTTTGAAGCAATCGTCCCCTTTCTCAAAGATCCAAATTTCTCACCCTCTAATACTCAATTTGTCATTGGAGACTTGAATCTGTCGCTAATGACATATTTCTTTATGCCCTTATCTCATAATATCAAAACTGTAAAAATACAATCATCATTCCAACAATTAGAAAACGACCATATTCAAAATAACAGTAACATCTTATAATTAACAAGAAATGACTTACACATAATATGAACCCATTTAGGATTAACAAGAACTTAATTGTACTTAACATAAGTCTAATTAGACTTAACATGAAAAAAACTAAAATTTCACAGTAAGTAATTTACGTTTAATAGGAAATTAAATAGACTTAACATGTAACTTATGGGTAATAGTGGCGTGCATCCAGGGATATATGCAACTCCTGACTTCTTCAAACCCTCCAATGCGGTTTTAATGCCTCTAATAGTTTCTGTATAAATGAATCCCTCCTATGCAACTTTGTTCACCCTTTCAATACTATCCACATACTTGGATAATAGTCTAGGGATACCTTGCACGCCTCTGGGGCACCATATCATTGAGCATTGGTAAAGTATTTGCAACAGAATATAGTCTTAAATATCCTTATTTTTCTTTGATTCCACAAGACTTTCTAGTAGATCTTCAACATATCTTCGAATGGTCATTGGTGCTCTTCTTTTTTGTCCATTCTCCCCCTCTTCATGCATATACAGTTTAGTAAAATGTTCCCTCCATATTATGCTTTTGGGGATTGGTATAAATAATTTCCACATCAATTGAGAAACTAGTATGATTATGAACCCAATCCAAGTCAAAGTTAACAATTCTTTTTTTTCGATTTTAGCATCAGGGATAGAAAATGTTTCATTACCAAGATCATAATAACTCAGCACTAGCTCAAGTGTTGGACGATCACGTGCAGGAGCACCAAAGAGAATATAATGCTCAAATGTGGATCTCTCATATGTATTCCTATGCTACTGACACATCTTAGGGGCATGATGCTTCATAAATTCACAATATGCACTGAAACTGGTAGTTGGCCGAAATTTAGCATGATCACCAAGCTTTTTCCTAAAAAGAATGTTAAATGTACACTTAACATGAAGCTAAAATTATTTAATATGAAGCTCAGATTATTTAACATGACACTCATTTTAGCTAACATAACACTCTGTTCAGTTAACATGTATTTGATTGAACGTAACATTAACATCAGTTTAATTAACATGAATATCAGTTTAGTTAACTTAGTTTAATTAACAAGTATTGGAATAATCTTAGCATATACTTTATTATACTTAACAATACAAACTCAGTTTAGTCAGCATGAAACTCAGTTTAATTAACATGAAAGTCAATTTAATTTTCATGTACCTCAGTTTAGTTAAGATGAAAACTCAAGTTAGTTAAGATAAACCTCGGTTTAGTTAAGATGAAAATAAATTTAGTTATTATGAAACTCAGTTCAATTAACATGAAACTTAGTTTAGTCAGTATGAAACTCAGTTTAATTAACATGAAGCTCAGGTTAATTCTCATGTATTGGATTAAACTTAATATGAACCTCTGTTTACTTAACATGAAAATTAGTTTAGTTATTATGAAACTCGGTTTAGTTAACATGAAACTTAGTTTACGTATTATATATCTGATTAAACTCAGGTTAAGTTATTTAATTAAAAAACTAGAACTTGCTTCTTTCTAGTCTTTGAACCATTCCATACTGAACTTCTTTTTTATTGCCTCTTCATTGTAGTTCACCCCTTTGCATGACCAAAAGTGCCTTTGATGCTTCCTCTGTGCTTCCATTCCCAGATGATTGACGAGATTCACCATCGCTAGAAGAGGCACGACCATCATCACTTAAGGAAGCCTTGTGATCATCATCATCTTCACCACTTCACTCATGAAGTGCGACTGAGCATGAAGATTTTGCTTCTTTCTTTTAGACCACCTTTCATAGCCGCCAACGTCTTGGCTGTCGTCCACTATGATGAACGACTTTGAAATCGTGAGGAGATACTTCCTTAGATGACATATTCACCGCGCAACACCTATGACTAGGTTAAAATTTGAGAGGGAGAAATGGAATTTGGGGGTTTTTGGGTTCCAATTAACAATAGAAGAGGGGTGGGGGGGAGAGTACTTGAAATGGGAGACGGTTACCAATTTCGGGAATGACATGTTGTAAGTGTTGGGAAGTAATTTTAAGTGGGCTTTTTCTCTAACTGCTCACTTCGCAGTCTACTTGGGGTCTTGACACAAATATTGCTAGTATATGGGGCTAAACCACAAGACCCAAAAATACATAGGGCCTGGCCACATGGGCTGGTTAATATTGGGGTATTGACACAATTTTCCCATTTATTTTTATATGAGCTCATCCTTTAAATATAGACTAAATTAACAGATTGGTGTGTTTAGTTGACACTCTTTACTAATAAGGTATATTTAGTTGTAGCAGTAATTAAAATATATTTAATTTTGACATTAAGGTACTAAAGTTGCTGCCTGTGATGTTTTTTAGGGCAAATCGTCACATGACCTTAGATGTAGAGTAGTTTGTTTTTTGGCTGTTGAATTAGGTGTTGTTTGGTTCAATTTTTACAAATTATAGGAATGTTTTCCACCAAAAATATGATTTTATTGTATTTCTTAAAAAAATTATAGGAAAAAGTTTTGAGAAGTCAAAAAGTACAATTTTTTTCTTTTTACTTTGTTTGTTTGGTTCAAAACAAGAAAATGACCCATGACTTTATAGAAAATAACAAGATTTTCTATAATTTGTAAAAATTGAACCAAACACTCCCTAAATTTATAGAAAAGTATCAATGTGGTGTCAGATTTCTGGGTGATTTCCGTTAATTTTTAGAGAAATTTAATTTTTGTAAATTTTGGTACTTTTTTATACTTTACAGAAAATATTTTTGTAATTTTTTGAACCAAACACAGTTTACTAAAATCTACAGAAAAATTTTAATTACAGAATTACCATTGTCAGACATTTTGAGAAAACTTTTCTATAAAATGGCTAAATACCTATATTGGTATTTTAGTTCCACCCAATTTACCATGAAGGTATTTTAATTAGGCAAACCTGCTTTAAGGTATTTTAATTGATTCAACTTACTGACAAGGCATTTTTTCTCGTCGGCGACCAGTTTTCCGGCGAGAGCTCATCACGTGCGTGGCACGTGATGGCTTAAACTGTTTTTAGCTGCTGATGTGGCATGGATTTTCTGACGTGGCGGTGTTTAAAGGCGGGAATTAACCCTCTAAAATCCCAATTCACCCAAAATAGGACAGATCCGTGCCACATTAGCAGCTAAAAATCAGTTTAAGTCATCACGTGCCACGCACGTGACGAGCTCTCACCGGAAAACTGGTCGCCGACGAGAAAAATGACCTTGTTGGTAAGTTGAATCAATTAAAATGATTTAAAGCATGTTTGCCTAATTAAAATACCTTCTTGGTAAATGAGATGGAATTAAAATACCAATATAGGTATTTAGCCTCTATAAAATTATGCAATCAAACACCCACTTAGCGAAGTGCGACTGATGTTTGTATAGATTAAATTCTCGGTTGGATTCATTTTAAACTAAGATGGGATTCAAGTTGGAGCTGACGCGAATGTGGAGAAATTCTTGATTGGTTGGGCAATTTTTGGATTTCAATTGGGACCAAAATATTAGAAAATGGGAGCTTTTGGTTTCAATTTCGAGTTTTAGGGTTAGTTATAAATCCACCCTAACCCTCTGTCACTAAGGGCCTGTTTGTTTGCACGGAAGTAATAATGAAGTAGCTGAAATAAAAGAAGTAGATGCTACTTCTGCTATTTCCAATCAAAAAAGTGTGTTTGGTTCTCTGAAAAACTTACTTTCAGTACTTCCTTAAACGTTTATGTGGAGCCTACTTGTCATCATTACTTTCTAAATATTTTTCCAATTCTCAATACTCAGAAGTAGCTTGGAAGTAGTTGAAATGCATATTAATTAGTAAATAAACATTTTTTATTAATATTTCCTTTATTAGTTACTTCTAACAACTTTTCGTTGATAAAATTGTTCTTAATTTTAACAATTATTTTGTAGTAATTTGTGATGGTCATCGGCTAGCTTTTCTTTGAGATGAAGAGAACAATTTGTCTATTAATTCTTTGTCTAAATATCACGTTGATGTTACGATCAAAGGAGCAAGGGATGAGAGAAATTGGAGATTCATAGGAATTTATAGTCATCCGGATCATCGTAGGCGAGAGGTAAACAATTATTTTGAAGCTATGTGGTTGAAGGATTCTTCTTGCTCTCAAGTGACGAGGGGTCATAGTGACATGAAACTGATTGTAACGTGCTAGATCAAATTAAAGAGCGTGGCGTGACTTTGAAATTGTGGAAGCAACATATGTTAAGTATTTCCTAGTAATATTTCCAAATGTTATCCAAACAGAAAAAGTAAATGAACAGGAAGAAGTTCTACTTCCATTAATTCTAAAAATATATGAAATAAACAAAAAAAATGCTATTTCCACTACTTCACACTTTATAGTTTTAAAAGTTAATTTTATAACCTACTTTTTTTACTTTCAATACTTTCATTATCCAAACGGGCCCTAAAACTCTTCAATATCAGCATTTTTAATCGTTTAAAGTTGACCATGTGCGGGTACATGAGGTTCTGCCGCATGGCGCATAAATCTCATCGAGAGATTTTACTTTAAGGATAAAATTGAATTAGTATTAATATCTTATTGTTGTAAGTGCAACTAAAAATACCTTATTTGCAAAGTATTACAATTAAATAAACAAATCTGGTAATTTACCCTTTAAAAATATTTTATTTTTGAAATTTGTCCTGCAAACTTTGGTGAAGAGGAGAAAGATTGCCAAATATTTTTAGCAAAACAATATAACAGATTTTATATATTATTTTGGTTTTTAAGATACCAAACGGATCTAAGTGGATCTTGCGGCATCCGGCCCAAAATAAACAATCAATCACAACCGTCCATTCCTATCAATCATCCAATCTCGACCCCTCATTCCCCATGTGGGCCCCAAATCTAAGACGTTACTACTCAAACTAACTCAAAAGTCAAACAATCTCCTATCGCTCCACGTGTCCACTTCATTGGGGCGGGCCCACAGGTGGCAGAAAATTCTCCAATGACTTCGCGCTCTGTTCTCATCTCACTCAAACGACCATAATTAATTAATTAATTAATTAAGTATAAAAGACTCTTCCTGTATCTTTTCTCTCTTCCTATTTTCCCTAATAAAAAAAATAAAAGTAACCAATAAACAAAGATCTCTTGGAGTTCTTCTTCTTTTTTATCTTTTATCTCTTCTTTTTTCTCTTTTTTTTTTGGAGCAAGAATCTCAGGGATGGCTTTCAAGGTCCTGCTCAGGAGATTCAAGGTATCAGTTTCTTTATTTTAATTTATCTCATGATTTTCAATAACCAATTTGGAGCTAGAGTGATTTTTTTTAATTAGTCCTGGCTTTAGGAAAAAACAGTTTGGATTATTTCTTCATGATTTGTCCTCTGTTTGTGATCATCTTTTGCAATGAAGAGATAAAAGGTAATGAACAGAGTTTTCTTTTAAAAAAATTTGTGGCTTTTTTTTGTGTGTGTGTGTGTTATTCAATTATTTTCCCTGTTCATGATGATTCTTTGTAATGAAGAGCTACATAGTTTCAAGTTGCTTATCAAAATTGTTTCTTTGTTGAGTTTTGTATCAACAACTGAAACCTTCAGTGTTGTAATTTCTCTTATGAACCCTCAGAGAAATTATGAATTGAAAGCAGTTTTCTAAAACAATATAAATCATTTTACACTTGCAATGTCTTGAGGTTAAAATCGTAATATTCTTTGTAACAAAGAGGTACTCTGTTTCAAGTTGCTTAATTTTCTAATTAACTAAGACCTTCACCATTTTCAGTATTTTTATAAATAAAGATATTATCTATGAATTCTGTAAAATGCGATGAACAGAGTTTTCTAAAACCATATAAAACCCATTTTATTGTAGTAATTTCTTGAGTTTAAAATTCTAATTTCTTTCGGAATACTTACTTTATTTCAGGTTGCGTATCAAAAATTTTGTTGAATTAGTTTTGTATTGTTAAAAACTTTTCCTTTCATTACTCAGGAATTCTCAAGAAATTACGTAAACATGGGTATGTTTACTCTGTAAATTGTAATGAACAGAACCATGTAGAACCATTTTATTTCAGTAATTTATTGAGGTTAAAATTCTATTTCTTTGTATATTTGGGCTCAATTTTCAGGCATTCAAGATCAAGAAAGTGACAGTGAGAAAGATCAAGATCAAGAACAAGAACAATACAGACAGTGAGAGGATTTGGACAGGAGTTTCGCACGGGTTTCACGCGGTGGAGAGAGACGTCGAAACCGATGGATTTGTTCATGCTCAGAGAGAGCAAGTTGAAGGGCATGAGTTTTGGTTGTTCGGAGCATTTGATCAACAAATGGGACCTGGGATTACCAAATATTTACAGTCTCGTCTTTTCGATAATAATCTTAACGAGGTAAAGGTTGCTGAACTTGCATTCTTGATTGAATTATGCTCTATTTTGTAATGCTTGAACTATGTGGTTAGTTTGCAGAAGCAAGGCCGTACTCAATCTGCATTTGAGTCATAATTGTTTATTTCAGTGAATATGTGAAATTCAGGAATTAAACATTTAAATGAATGGTTTAGTTACATTCTGTGTTTGTAACATTTTTGCTTGATTAGTGAAACTTACTAAGAATGTATGACATAGACAACATCTTTTATGATCTTTAAAACTTGCATTCTTAGATTGCGTTTTGTAGTTAAAATGATTATTGTTATCCTTCATGTTTAGAACAGCTTGCACATAAACCATGGATTATTTCATTGATATGCAAATATCAGCAACTGAACTTTAAATAAATGGTTTTACAGAAACATTCTACAAATAAAATCTTTTTTCAATTAGTGAAAAACTCACTAAAAATGCAAATACAGATTCTGGTTCATGTTCTATGCTAATTCTTCTTGTTCAATTATTCTTGTAGAACCAAATTAGGAGAAAAGCCAAAGCGACAATGAAAAAAGCCTATGCTTCGACGAAAATAAAGATACAAGCACAGAAAGAGAACAATAGCAGAGGATCTTCTAGTGTTCTTGTAATGAAAGGCGAGAGATTTGTCTCGGCATCAATTGGTGGGTACAGAGCAATATTGTGTCGAGATGGGTTAGGGACTCAATTAGGCTTGAAGCATCAGAGGAAAGTGAGGAGAAAATGGGCTGTATCAGGTATATAGACTCCCTGCGTGAAATGCATATCAAGGTTTATTTCCTCCATAAAGCATCAATTACAAAGGGTTATTTGCAAATGCATCTTACAAATAGTCCATGGTTTATTTTGTTAACAGGTATCCCCCTGGTCTCCTTGACAACATATTTTCCCCCTTGGTTTTAAGCTCTCGTGGGAATCACATTATGGTTGGAGTACATTTGCCAATAATGTGTGCTAAATAGCTACAATCTCATCGTAGAGTAGGATGTATTTGCATATAACCCGTGTCTAAATCATGTTAATAGTTTCCATACAACTTTCATAATCCAAGACTATACCATATATTTTTCGTCTTACACTACTTATTTTAGTACTTGGACACAAACACAAATCGTTAAATCGGGTAGGCTAATTTGTATTTGTAATGTAAAAATATCAACAAAATAGCCAAATTTTTACTCACCATGCCCAACAAATTTATGATTTATTGATTTGGGTGTATTTTCCCCCAAAGTCTATGTTTAAGGTGAGCTTCGTAAATACTAAGATTTTGGGGGTAGCTCTGCAAATATGAATGATTTAAGCGTATATATACAAAAAAAATCTAAGCCTTCTCTAAACCATGTCAACTGTTTCTGTTATCACTTTCGTAATTTAAGATTATAACATGCAGTTTTAGTCTTATGCTACTTATTTTAGTACTTCGACGCAAACATGAAGTCCTAGATTCATAGATTCAACAGATTGAACCGAGTATGCTATCATCGTCATCTTAAGCTTGCTCTCTTGTTGTAGATATATGGAACATGAAATGCACTTCTACGAATGGCGAAAACAATCCAAATAAGAGCTCAAAACTCGCAATCTCTTCAAAGAAGGTGGAGGCAGAGACCGAGTTCATCATATTAGCAAGCGATGGAGTTTGGCAGGTATATCGAATTTCGAAGAATTTCTGGCTTAAAATGGCGTAACTCTACGTTATAAAATTTCTTAAATTTTGGGTGTTTGTTTTGTTTAGGTGATGAGAAACCAAGAAGCTGTGGACTTGATAGCTCACATTGAGGATGCTCAAAAGGCAGCAGAGTGTCTGGCTGAGGAGGCTCTCAATAGAATGAGCAAATCTGCGATTCAATGTATTGTGATTAGATTTCACTGATAAATGATTGTGTTTTATGGGGATTTTAATCTAATAGTGAAAGGATGGTTAGATTAGAAGTTTAACCAAGTTGAATATAGAGAGGATGACTGTTGTAAACTTATGTTTTGAGTTTGTTTTAAGTATAAACTTGTTGTATTAGGTGAACTAAGGCTTTGTGAATGTCTAATGTAGAATATGCCCTCATTTTAGCATAAATGGATTTCTTTACCCTTGGTTCTAACTGTAATCTGATTTTTTCGCTCCAAAGAGGTTGTCCGTACTTTTAAGTTTTCAGCCTAATTTGTCCCCAAAAATGCAATCATATAACATAAATGCAATCAAATGCATAACAATCGCTGACTGAAACAAAAAACTGGTACATGTTGACGTGTAGCATTAAACTTGGTACATTTGATATCTCAGAAAAATCATCTTGATGCCTGTTTTATCTCCTAGATGGCTCTTCCTTTGAGAAAACAACTACAAAGTCACTATATTAGTCCTGTGAGGCTTATATTCATCAGTAATATCACTCGCTAAATTTCTTCATCATATTAGAGGTCCAAGCATACAAGCAAGTTCAAGGCACAAACACAGGACTTAAAAAGATAAGATACTGTGTTTACAAAAATTCCCATATACAGAGGGGAACACCCCAAAAAATTTGCAGATACACATCACCTCTAATCAGAAATTCACATATTTGACACCAAAAAAAGAAGGGGGGGGGGGGGGGGGGGCAAGGGGCGAACCTTTGTGTAATGAAGTTTAAGTAAAATATGCTCCTCGAGCAGCAGCTTTCTTTTCAGTACTCTTATTCTGGAAAGGCGAAAAGAGGGAAAAGGTACGAGAAGCTGCAAGGGGGAAAACAATGACAACAACAACAACAAGCATTTCAATATAGGCAGATGCAATTCATAGGTAAATCATTGAAGCAATCTCTGAAAAAGGAAGAATTTTTTTAAGACTAACCTTTAGGTGGAGTGCTTAAGGAGTGATCTTCTTTAGAAATAAGATCTTTAAGTGTTGGAACTGAAACACAAAATATAGTCATCAGCCAAGAGCTGTAAAATTAGTGGAGAATATAGAAGAAAATACAAGTTGCTTGTACATCTTTCGAACTTTATGCCCGTTGCTACAAACTCAGGGTGATATCAATGTACATCACTTGCTCCCTATCTTGATAAAATTTGTTTTTGTCCTCCACGTAGTTGTGACGTGGGCAATGAGGTGATATAATCTTGCCTGGATGATTTTGTCACACTATAGATTAAATTGTCCTTAAATTTTCCATGTCTCTGATGCATCAAGCAAATATGAATTTTCCAAGTAAAATGCTGCATTTTATCATGAAGGTCTCTAAAAGACCACTTCATTTACTTGGAAACTATATAGTGAACAAGTGAGAAGCTTCAATTATATTATAAGACTGAGCCAAGTTGTTACCATTATTGGAGGTATCTGAGTTAGGTTCTCCTGAAGCTGAACTCTGGCCTTTCCTTCGAAATTTCAGAACTTCCTTAATCCCTTTCGGGGATCCTCTAACCAGAGGTTTCTCATGTATTTCATGGATTTGTACTAAAGAAATTGATTCCATAGATTTGCATGTGCGTCGATTTCTCTCCGAGCCAATTGTAGCCACTTTTTGACCTGTATGTTCTCCAACATGTTCTAGACTTCTGATAGTGGATTTTTCTCTGTGTAATGCACGAGCAAAAGGATCTTGATCTGGCTTTTTAGTGATAGGGAAGTTTGACAACTTTTGAGACACAACCTTCGGTACATTGACAACCTGAATAGCAAAGCATCAAATAGTAGAATTCAGCACTGAAACATGAATAATGCTAGGAATACACAAAGTTGACTCAATTCTTCGCTCTTCATATTTAAAGACAAATATTCTAAAAATCGAACAATAAAGAAAGTAACAACATGCCCAGATTGGACAATCACTTGATTGTCTTTTTGGAAAGGATTAATTACATTCTGGTACCTTGAGATATGTTGTAAGCACACAGGTGACCCTTGAGTCTATGTATCTACCCGGGTAACCCTGGCCCTAGGATCTGTTGTTATAACATCGTTTATTTTCACTGTCATGGAGTTCTTGTTGGATGTTGATTAGAGTTAGGGTTCAGGCTAGGCTTAGGTTTATAGCAAAGATTATTGACTATTAAGGTTAGAGCTAGAGTCACAACAACGTAATTACACCATACGTCAGGGCACCATGAACAACATTGTTAGGGGTGCTAAGGCCATAAACTGAGATGGACCAAGCTAATCTAGTTGGACCTAATTGATTAAAAAGGGTTATCCTATTTGATTCATGAGTCTGAGCATATTTTATCATATCCAATAAATAGTTTTTTTTTCAATGTGGGGTTGAACACTACATCTAATGCCTTTGTTAGACCAAATGTACACTTGTCAACTGAATGAATACAAGATACTCCTAACAAGCATGATTAAAACTCTCTTTCTACTATAACTGAAGAAGAATGCATGTTTTTTCCACATAAACTACCTCAACCGAATTCTGCAGTTCTGTAGCCAACTCAATTTCCTCTATTCTACCATCCTTACAGGAGTTGACTCCATTCTTCGCATCAGATGCCCTAGTAATGGGAGCAGCGGTTGTTTTATTTTCAAGAATCACAACGGCTTTCTCAACAATCGGGTCATCTTCATTGTTGCTGATTGAAGTTTTACTTTGATTCTTCTTGATTTCTCCACAAGCTTCTTTTGATGCCCCAGTCCTACTCCGTGAAGTAGCAGGCTTGGACTTCACCTGAGACTTGCTCATCATTGTTTCCTTTTGTTGTTGACTACTGCTTATTCTCCTCACTGAAGAACCGGGATTTGATTTTCTAGCTTTAGGATCAGAAACTCTTTTAGCTTGAATCTCACTTGGCCTAGATACAGGGGTTGCTGATTGTCTCAATCCATTCGATCTATTAACTTTTGTGACTTCATGAGAATCACTGAACTTTGAGCCTTTGCTGAAACTTGATGATGGACTTGGAGAAAGCCTTATTCGTCTCTGTACTGTTGTTTCCTGAGATTTACTTGTAGATTGAGCAATAGTTTTGTTGCTCCTAAGCAACTTTACTAAAGGTGACAAATTGGAAGGCTGATCATCACTGAACTTTGAACCTTTATAAGAAAGTGGAGAAGGCTTTGGTGTTAATGAGGCTCGAGTTTGCATTGGACTTGAAGGTGATTTGCTACTTCTTGGCATCTTACGTAAAGGGGAAGAAGATTTAGGTGTAGAATTACCGAACTTTGAGATATTTGGAGTACTTGGAGATTGGCTTATTGGCTTTTTGAGTTTGGGGAGAGGTGCACTAAGGGTTGAATTAGCAACATTTGAACTACTTCTTGCAGTGATTCTCTTCTGTCTTTCCCTTTTCAAAGCTTCTAATCTTTTCTTCTCTTCCTCTTCCTGGAGCAGACAAAATTAAAATGTAAGCACCTATTTTATAGGAACGAATATCTTATAAAGTGTAACAAACTTAAATAATTGGTTTCTTATAAAAATGCCTGTATAGAATGCTTGATTGAATATTTAAACATCCTTTATATGATGATTTACAATAGGATTAGTTGCGGATAGACCCCCTATAGTATCGCTACTTTGAACTTATTACCCTTCTAATGTTATTGTACCCCTTGACTGAAATTTTTGACTCATTATTCTCTGAGAAAGAAGAAATTATATACCCATGAGGTGAAAGAATAAAAAAGATTTCACTTGACAGGTATATCTGCAAAAATAAAACTAGAGGGGTATTAAGTTCAAAACATTAATATTAATATTGGTTTCTTAAAGGTTAACTCGAGTCTCAAAACCATGCAACCCAGCGAGTTCCCTATAAAATACCAAAAGAAGTGCAAGTAAGTTTGTTCATTTTATTTAAGTGATAAGAGTGGGTAGAGGCAAGCAAGGAACTTTTGGATGATTCTAACTAAACTAAACTCTCTAAACTAATCCTACACTACTACACACAAAATTATGGGTTCCTTCCACTTGGTTTGCTACCAAAATTGATGAGTCATAACCCACAATGTTTTGGAGCAGTAGTTTGGGAGTAATTTAGAATGTATAATCTAGTTATCACCACGACACGGCACGACACGACACGGCTTCATGTTATGCGTGTCCGTGCTTCATAGATCACCACACAGGAACCTTTGAAGTCTGCTATTTTAGTAGAAGCAAAATAGAAATACCTTTTCTTTCTTTACTTTCTGAAGATTTGCTTTAAATGCCCGAATCTTCTCCGCTCGTGCTTTTGCATCAGCAAGAGGATTCAATTTTGAGGACTTCCCTCTGATTGTCATTGGTGCAGTCTTTTTACTTATCAATCCCTTCAGTTCTTCTCTTGCCCTCTTTGAGACATCTTTTTGGCTTATACTTTCTTTCTCGATGAAATTTCGTGACGAAATCTGCATGTCAAAATCTTTCGCAGGATCAAAACCATGAGATTTCCATTCAAAACCACGATCCGGCATTAAGTTCAAATCATGAGGTTCATAGCTCTGGCAATCTTTGTTCCCATGAGAATTATCCTTATTCTTCCGTGCCAGATGAATATCAGAGTTCATCTCAATAACACTTCTCTTTTCTTTCGTCGGTTCCTCGTGTAAGCCTGATCTACAGGGAACAATAAAAGACTCATCACTTGCATTGTATAAAGAGCTTTTGTGCAAATGGGAGCTGTTTTGGTACTCATTTGAAATTGGATTATTATTGCTCACTTGCTTCATTTGTTCACTAATCATTAAATCATCATTATTAAACTTGCAATATCCAGTTCTTCTACTTTCATTATCACATCCAACCATTCTCAGGTCCTGCAAATCACTATTGTTTCGTGTAGGAGGAGTACTAGGATCTGTTGGATTCTTATTCTGTCTTCTCTTCGGTTGAGCCTCTTCATTAGAGAACATATCTCTATCAGCGCTAGTGCTCTCTCTTTGAATTCTAAGTAAGAGTTTCTGAAATGTCTGCCAATTTCCAGCATCTCCTCCTTTGTCCACAACCGGATCTTTTTCAACTATATTTGCAGTTCTTATGGACTTTGAAGAGCTTTGATGCTTTCTTGATGGCGTATTAGATTGTAAATCCTGAATTTCTTCCTCATACCCGATATCTGAAGCTGATTGAGATTCACTTCTTGATTTACTTCCCTCTGATGTGTCAGATTGTATTTTTCTTGAATTGCGTACCTTTTTACGTGATTTTCGAGACTCCTTGTTATTTTGATATACTCCATTCTCTGACTCCTTTAAGCTTGTCTTGATTCTGAGTCCTGGATCATCTATAGGAGCATATGGAGATTGGAAACCCGAGCCATTAACTGGATAACTCTGGTAGTATGACATGCTTTGTACGGGATATGATTGAGAAACTGGTGGACCATGCGATGCCCATTGGGGAATCATGACATTTTGAACATGACCGTGATCATATTTAGGGACCGAACCTAGTCTTTCATCTGGAAATTCAAAAATTATTTCAACATAAACTCATCTTAACACAAGATGGTCTTGATGTAAACAATAAATGCGCATAATACATATGTTGTAGGAAACAAAACATCAATATGACGGGCATAAATGGAATATAGTCCCAAAAACTTCCGTTTCTTCTTCTGCTTCTTCTTCTTCTTTTATTTTTAAAGTTACTCGGGGCATTCATCAATAGAGGCATTTAACTGAAGAAACATAGGTGGAACTAAAACCAAAGATTATAAATCTTATTTAATTTAGGATAATGAATCACATCTATCTCTGAGACACAAATGTAGAAAAAGAGTCAAATTGAAAAGAATTCGTAATTTTTTTCTGGGAAAAGGCAACACAACTTCAACAACATAGAAAATGCAAGACAATTTTCATGTGAAAAGAGAAACACATCCTTTTAAGCCTGAAGATTATTTACCTCCAGCATTTGAAGCAGAAGTATAATTATCTATCTCACTATTTCCAGTGGCCAAATTATCACTGGACACAGGCCACACTTCTGAAAATTGTTTCTCTTTCATAGAAACAAATTCAGATTGGTAGGGTACAGCTTCTGCACCGACAACTTCAAGCCATTGCTCACTTTTATGTTTTGCCTTCCATAATTCCACAAATTTCAAGCAGGCCTCCCTGTTGAACAAAGGAAAATAATAAGTATGCTCATGCATATGCTTTGGTAATTTATCCAAAGACAGTACAGACTAAATGTATGTTAAGAACAATTAATGTCGCCATAATATCTCCTATTCCCACGCCTACAGTTTCAAATTTGTTAGGACACATGTCGGAAATTCTTATATATAAATCATGAGTAAGTTTCATATAGTTTATCAATAAGGTCTTTTATTCACAGAAAGCTCATTTTTCCTATGCGCCTCTAATATATACATACACATGAGTGTGTCTATATACATGCGTATGTGTATGTGTATGGGTTAGTGTGACTCAAACATGGACTTAAACCAAGAGTTTTCTCTATTGGATAGACTTGGCTGAGAGGATTCATTTTTATTAGAAATTAAGTTGGTCATCAATGCAATCCTATTGTGCATAGGACTTGTAGGTTGGTGATAAGAAAAGCCACAAGTGAACTCCTATTAGAACTCTAATTGCAGGCAGCAAGAATAGAAGTCATTATGTGCTTGAACTCTTATTGGGCTTTAGAACATGTAGACGTATATTCCCACTCGAACTCATATTCCATATGCAGCAAGGAATTGAAGATCTTCAAGCCTATATTTGTACAAACTTTTAAGCCAATTATCATCATTAATCTAGAGAGCACGAATTAAGAACAGAGAGTTCTCTTGTGAAGCCTATTTGATATTTTCTCTTTTTGTTTCTTTATTTGAGAGAGTTGTATTAGCCTTTTAGGGTGTGTTAGGGATTGATTGATTGAGAGATCTCCATATTGTATTCCTCACAAATTATTAGTAAAACTATTCTCCTCCTTGGCCCATGGATGTAGGTTACAAGCCCAACGACATATGTGTGTCTTATTTGTGTTCTCGATATTTTTTATTTTTCATGCTTTCGTGTGATTGATATTTAGCCTATTCCTAGGGATTTGTCATAACAAATTAGTATCAGAACCCTCAACTATCAATCAGACGAGAAGATAATGACAACTATTACGAAGTGGGATATTGAAAAATTTGACATCAACATCAGTTCTAGCCTTTAGCAAGTTTAAATGAACGTGGTGTTGATACAGAACGGATTGAAGAAGTCTTTGTTTAGAAAATTGAAGAAACTAGCTACCATGACTGGGAAAGATTAGAACGAGTTGGATGATTAAACTCTCATAGCGATCTAGTTATGTTTGACAAATGAAGTTTTGTAAGAAATTCTCACAGAGAAAATAGCCATTGATCTATGGTCTAGGTTGGAGGATTTATATTTGACGAAATTGCTCACTAATTGTCTCCTCTTAAAGCAACGTTTGTACGCACTTCGAATGTCGGAGAGTATATCTAGCAAATCTTATATTGGTAAATTTAATTCTATGATCACAGACTTAAGTAAGATTGATGTTAAGATCGATGATGAAGATTAAGCCCTATTATTATTGTGTTTTTTTGTCACATTCCTGCAAGCACTTCAAGAATACTATGACTTACAGTCGAGATTCTATTAACATCAAGGACGTCAAAGAGAACTTGTTGAATAAGGAAAAGATCAATAAGGAGTTGACCATAAGCAAAAGTGGTAATAAAGCTAATGGCTTATTTGTTCGAGAAAGATCGAAAGAAATGGGCTTTGGAGGTAATAGGTATAACTCGAAGCACATGAATCTGACCTACAGATATTGCAAAAAAAGAGGGCACATCAAGATCGATTGTTACAGGTTGAAGAACAAGAAGAAACAAGAAGAATATAAAGAGAAACCAAATGAGGACTCCAGTGAAGTCGATATTGCTGAAGATATGACTTTGTTGGTTACTGAAGAGAAAAATAAGAGCATGGATGATTACATTTTGGATTTGGATTGTTCCTATCATATGTCATAACTAGGAGTGGTTTACCACTTATGAAGCTATTGATGATGAAATTATTCCCATGACGAATAACGTCTCATGCAAGACTATTGGGATAGAGAGAATTCGGATTAAGATGCATGATGAAGTCACCAAGACTTTGACTGATATTAGGCATATTCCAAGTTTAAGGAAGAATCTAAATCTTTTTGGGCACTCTTGATAGTTTTGGGTGTAACTTTTTAGGTGAAGTGAAGTTCTTAGGATTTCAAAAGGTTCTCTTATAGTTATAAAAGGAAAAAATATCGGCAGCTTATATGTTTTATAGGGTTCAATCTTTACCATTTCGGCTACAGTTACATCATCAATATCAGAAGCAAGCAGTGTTTTCAAAGGCGCGCGCCTCATGCGCCTTATGATACGGGGCGGTGACGAAGCGCCCCACATCTGATGCAGCAGCGCCTTTGCGCCTCGCGTACATCCTTACTTCGTGTAGGGTGCATATAGTACATATCCTCATATAGTTTTATTTGTTAACATTTCAATCGAGTCTTTATACTTGATATTCCATATCCCAAAAAGCAAAATAAATCCATTAGGCCTTTTTAAATAGCCTTCAATTGAGGACAATTACTAATCCTTTGCTTGGATATTAATCTTGATTTAACATTTGATTTAAAAATTTATGAATTTTGCTACTATGTTGGGTGTTAGCATTAGAAATTAAAGCATTATATTGTGATTTTGTAGTAAGATATTATTTATCATGACATTTTTCAAGTAAATTCTAAAAAACATGTTCTTTCGCGCTTGATTACATATATTGAAAAATTATGTGTGTGGTGTGCGCCTCGCATCACTCGGGCGCACGCATCGCATTGCGCGTTGCGCATGTGCGCGTAAAGATGCTGTGCGCCCCGCATTGCGCTTCGCGCATTGACAACACTGGAAGCAGGTACTATCAGATTATATCATATGAGGCTTAGTCATGTGAGTGAGCGTGGATTAGGCAAGTTGAGCAAGAAGAGTCTTTTATGTGGAAAGAGTACATAAAAATTAGGTTCTGCGAGCATTGCATCTTCAGGAAGCAGAAAAGAGTTAATTTCAATATAAGAGTGCATCAGATTAAAAGTATTTTGGATTATATCCATTCAAATCTTTAGAGGCATTCTTAAGTTGCCTCGAAGGGTGGTAGATCGAAATATTTATTGACCCTCATTGATGACTACTCCAGAAAGATTTGGGTCTGTTTTTTGAGATATAAATATGAGATGCTTATGACTTTCAAGCAGTGAAAGCCTTTAATTGAGAAGCAAACTCGAAAGCTGATTAAGAGGCTTAAAACTGATAATGAACTTGAGTTTTGTATAGGAGAATTTAATTAATTCTGCAAGATGAGGGAATCATTAGACATTGCACAGTCTCTGGCACACCCGTAATAGAATGGAGTGGCAGAACATATGAACATAATGCTTTTGGAGAAAATTCATTGTATGTTGTTCAGTGTGAGTTATGTAAGGAATACTAGGCGAAAGCAGTAAATACGACTTGTTATTTAGTGAATCAATCGTCATCTATTGCTATTTTTGTAAAACTCCAGAGGAGATTTAACTAAGAAGTGAATCATAATAGATAATTGAACAAAGAAGGAAATATTTGGTGACTTGCTTAAGCAGTGGAAGGTGAGTCAAGATACATGTGTCATGGGATGGAGGGAAAAGGGGGGCTTACTATGATGTGTTGGGTAGATTGGTATGTCGGTGAAAAAAAATGACAATGATGAAGCATACCCATTAATGGATTAAAATATACTTATAGGAAAATTATAAGATATGACTACATCTAGCTGATAGGTCAATTGCACGGAGACCTCACATGAAAATATACTTATAGGAAGAAAAAAAAAGAAAACGAGTAAGGAAAGGAGCAACGAAAATCGGAAGGGAGGACAAGAGAGTTACAAATCAAAATTTATAGATTAAGGTAAGTAATTTAGCTCTTCTTATATTTTAGAATTGCTTATATTATACAGTAACTTCTTATTCATTGTATATGCATGTTAGAATTTGGAATTCAAGGCTTACAGATATATTTTACATGAAACCAATGTACTGTTTAGACTATTGAGATTCATGCCTATGCGTCTCTTAAACTATTTAGTGAGGGATACACATGTATTTTAGTTTTGAAACAAAATAGATGTACTATATTTCACTGCCTGATTGTAGAATGTAGCAAACATGCATTCCCATATGAAGAAGTTGACCTAGAGTGACATTAATAATAAACAATGAGCCCAAGTTAAATGTATGTATCTTATACAAAAAAATAAAAAAATAAAAAAATAAATTATGAACCTGAAGCCATCATGCATATAGTCATGGTTGCTTTGCTTAACTTTTAGTAATGGTGTTTTAATTATTCTCATAACAAGAAAATGAGTCATGGCGAAAAAGATATAGTTTCCAGCGTAAAAGAGTCATTGCTATCAAGATAGTATTAGTTGTGCTTTTACATGATAATCTTTGAAATAATCATAGTATATCAACTAAATTGCAAAATGGAAATACGTGTCAGAATGTGATTAAAAGTTTATCTTACAGATTTTGATAATATTATTCAAAGAAAATTTTAATTTTTAGAATAGGATATAAATTTCAGAAGGGGCTTGGTGGCTATTAGTTTATACGAAGGATTTTGTAAAGAGATCACTGTTGAATATATAATTGTAAAAGAAAGCCTCTAGCCATTGGAAAATTACTGTTATTGTACTGTTATTAGGTCCACCGGTGTGGTTATACTGATTGAAAAGCCTTGGCTAAGCAAAAGATACTGAACCCCTGAGTTGTTATTGAACCACTCGGAGACGTTCGAATGGTGTTTTTACTGACTCCTTGAAGACGTTCAAGGAGGTTTTTAGTGACTCCTTTGGAGATGTCCGTGGAGATTAATGAACTCATAGGGATTACTGAATCATTACCGTATTGTACTTTAATGTACCTATAGGGTAATACCATCAGGAATTACTGAACCCTTGGCTAGATGGTAGAACATAAGAATAACAATGAAAAAGGTTCATTGGGAAAGTTAACACCTCACATGAATCACTGTAAATCTAATATATTTTTCCTAACTGGACAAGTTAACTGTTGAATGTACATCTGTGAATAGTATATCATGGTATATGATGTTCATTGTCTTCTAAAGATCTCATTTTCATTTCTTAAGCCATCTTTTACCGTGGATTTTTTCCTACCATAGTCATTTATATGTTACTGATATCTATGATATGAATTGGTATAAATCTAAAATTTAAGAAGTGGTTGGTTTACTTACTGAGTAGCCGTACTCATCTTATTCATTATTACCTTTTTTAGAAGAAAGAGGAGAATAAATTGGGCACGTCTAAAGGTTAAGCTTTTGGGAGCAGAAATTTTGTTAGTCAACAAAATCGGATAAAAGCCTCCATTGTTGACTGGAGTTAGTAGTGAGTGCTGGTAAGTAATGTGTACATATAAGTTTGTATGTGGATAGAAACTCTATGGTGTATTTTGGGTTGTAAGTATGTCCAATATGTACAAGTTGAACTGTGGTTGGAATGATGAAATAGTAGTAAACTCTATTGCTTGTTGAAGAAAAACCTTGAGCACTAAATTTTTGATGAAGATGTTATTGTTGCAAAGGTTGAATATGGGATCACTGCTCTGAAATTAAGTATTGGAAAATTTATGACTGATTGCACTGAGTCATGTAACCTCGAGGTCTAAACAACAATTAGACCTCAAGGGCATGACATAACATAAATAGCAGTCAAAAAACGAATTTTGCCAGCAATCACAGCTATTCACCCCTATGACGTGCTTTTGGCCGCTTCAGCGAGCGGAGAGTGCATATTATGCAATATGTCACTACTATTGGGTGATAGCGTAGCGGGATGGGATCACTAACACTATTAGCACTGCTATTGACGTACTATTTACCGCTATTTATAACAATGTGAATTATCATCATCAATCTACAGAGTACTAATCAAGAACAAAGAGTTCTCTTGTGAAACCTATTTGATATTTTCTCTCTTTTTGTTCCATTGCTTGAGAGAGTTGTATTAGCCTTTCAGGGTGTGTTAGGAATTGAGCGATTGAGAGATCTCCACATTGTATTCCTCACAAATTGTTGAAAACTATTCTCCTCCTTCACCCGTAGATATAGACTATGAGTCGAACCATGCATATCCGTGTGTAATTTGTGCTCTCGATATGTTTCGTGCTTTCATGTGTTTGATATTAGCCTAGTCCTGGGGATTTCTCATAACAGTATGTGCATGTATATGTATATTATATGTATGTATGAAGAAAAGGTTAAAGTGGCAGCTCATTTAACAAAATAAGCTATGAAGAGATAGACTAGTGGTGAGGTCTATTGACAAAAGACTATGTTACTTAGGTACTTCTATTAGGAAACCCATACCCATGCCTAACATGTACCCAAACCTCTTGGACACTTCTTGAATATGTACAAATATTTATTCGGGCCTATGCTCAATTATATAATACATGTTTTATATTTAAAACACTCCTCATATACTTATTTGATGTATATTCCACACTTCACTATTTCTAATATATTGGTCTTATGTAAATGAGAAAACAATATTGATTTTATATAAATTATTAATTTTAATACATATGAGTATACAACATGCATATATATAGCAGTGTCCCCGTGCCTTACCTTTTACAAATTTGCTGTGTAGCCGTACCCATACCCATGCAACCTGGATGATAGCTCATACCCAATATCCCCATACACACACACACATACACACAAACTTGTAATTCTAAAAAGTCTTCTATGCTTTCCCAAAATTTAACTTTTCTGTTGCTGAATTAAACTTGAATATTAATTACATGGTAGTCCATAACAAATTAGATATAAATTCTTCAAATCTCCAAAAGCTATTGAGGAAGAAGTGAGCTTACAGCAAACGGGAAGCCCCAAAACTCTTTGCAAATAATATTAAATTTGCCATATGATCCACATCAAAACCGGCAGCCACAGCCCGTGCAAAGGCCATTCCCTGTTCTTTCCTTAACACAGTTTTGCGGCTATCAAGAACTTTCAGAAGCTGACGCCTGTAAGAAAAAAGGACAATTATCATAAAAACAATGCAATTTCACTGCCCAAAACTCCTTATGCAAACACTTATTTCAGGGAGAATAGGGTATCATTTATTTAATCCCAACATATCAAGTTTTTAAGGCAAACCTTGAATTTTCCTCTTGAGTGATGGACCCCGTTGATAGACGTCGATGTTTCCCATTCTATCATTAGAAACAGGAAAGTATATGAAAAGGGAGAAGACCCACCAAGAATAAACCATGAAAGAAAGAAGGTTAAGTTAAAAATTATCTCACTACAAGACCTTAGACAGTACCACAGCCTTTTCGGTACTCGCACTAAGTGAATATCTGCTGACTGTAGTAAAGAAGATAGAAGGCCAGTATGTTAAATCCTATATTTAATGAATACACAACAAAAGTCATTATGTTAAGTGAAAAACTAATAATATTGAGGCAACAGGAATAGTATTGAGCAACAAGGTACTACTGTCAGCATCAGTTTGCATAATTTCCCAACTTTGGATTTTTCAGTTTTATGAATTGAGCATTAAATTCTTCCTACACCAGGCTCTGAACCTGAAAATAAGCAGGCAATGGCTAACTTTAAAATAGAATTGGGCTAGACTAATTTTATATTAACTAGGCCAAAGTTGAACCATATACGGGTTGGTTTACAAAAGAACTAGTTTAGGGGATAAATTTTGAACTAGAAAGAACTAGTTCAAATTGGGACCAACTTTTGCCAAACTTAAAACAAGGTATTAGACCAAATTGTAACACCTAAAACAAGTTTTGTGAAGTTGCCAAACACACTAAGTCTTTCTCTGGTAAAAATTGGTTCAACTACAGAGGGAAAACTGTTGAGTTATTTAGATACTAAGTGAATTAGTCAATGTTGTAAGGACCTAGTTGTAAGAATGCATTAATATAAAAGAGGGGTCTCTCAATGAGAGAAACTAACCCTAATATTTTCCCAAATCTCTACATGGTATCAGAGCCAAGTTAGCCGCCTCCCTCTTCTGAGCCAAATCCGCCGCCAAACTTCCCATCATCGCCGGCACTGGGCCGATTACCACATCGCCGCCGCCCTGCTCGCCCTGCTCCAACTTCCCTCTGCACCCGTCGACTTCCCCACCTTTCCCGGCTCATTCGGTGCCTGGATCAAGAACGGCATCTTCGCCACCAGCGTCGCCGCTGGAGACGGGTCGGATGCTAGGGTTCGAGCGTTGAGGAGGCCGGAAATGACCGGCGTTGAGGAGGCCGGAAATGGCCGGAGACCTCGACGAGGGGGAGTAAAGGGTCTGTTGGGCGATGCGATTTTGGGAAGAATATGGATCTGATGCGAGTTCCTTTTCTTTTTGTGATTCGGGGACTTTTGGGGAAGAGGAGATGAGCTGATTAGATCTAGGAGCTGATTAGATCTAGAAAAAAAAAGAAAAAGAAAAAGAGAGGGATGTGTAACTGTTGCTGTTTTCTTGGGGAAGAGGAGATGAGCTGATTAGATCCAGAAAAAAAGAAAAAGAAAAAAGAGAGGGATGTCTAACTGTTGCTGATTAGATCTAAAAAAAAGGAGGGATGTGTAATCTGTATTAAATGATTCTTTCTTCTTTTCTCGAATTGTAATAGCTTATTTAGGTTCCCTCGACAGGTCAGTCCTAGAACTGATGAGAGAAGAGCTGATACCTTACTTTGTTGAGATACCTTGTTTTTGGTTCTTGTTTCCTTGGTGAAACAGGAATTATTATTGATCTATCTCTCTTGTTGTGCTGTCGAAGTGCTGCCGGATTTTTTCGTTGCGCACCACAAGAATACAAGTTGGATCGATGACGAAGACTAAAAAAAATCCGATGGAGAAGATCATCAAGAAGTTGAATAACCTGAGGGTATTCCAAATCGAGAATGAGATACGCGCTATAGTCCAGGGAGAGAGGACTGTACAGGAGTACGCCACAGAGCTGGAGCGCTTGTGGCTCGATCACGATCACTTCTCGCCCCTAGCGAGTTGCAAGGACCCGGAGTGCAAGGAGCGCGAGGCCTCTTTGCAGAAGAGGACCATGTTGTTTCTATGAGGTTTGGCTCTAGCGTATGAGCAGAGGACGACATTGTTATTAGCCCAGACGAAGATCCCACCACTGGAGAAGGCAGTCTCGGTCATGATACAGGAGGAGAGCCGTATCAGGCTACAGTCTGGGATAGGTGGACTTACAGGGGAGAAGTCTGCACTGGTGGTATCCAACCCGGATAACACTGGATTCAAAGGGGAGACTAGGCAGTACTTCAACTGCGTAGAGGTAGGACATCTGAGACAGATGTGCCCTAAGCCACCCAGAGAAAGGAACTGGGGTGAACGTGATCAGACTGGTGGTCGTGCAGGTCGAAGAGGCAGGGGGCGTGTAGGCCAAGAAGTTGCTCACCTAGCTGTGGCAGATGAGTCTCAGACTACTGCTGGGATGACTGGAGCTGAAATAACAGAGATGGAGGAACTACGTCTGTTCAAGCTTCAGGCTGAGAGTTCGAAGGGCAAGGGACAAGTCACCCAGGATCTGGCTACCACTACATGCTTTGGTAACCTTATTGGTTATGCTCATGCGAACAAAGGTACACAGGTTCAGGCACTTGCATCCACTAAAACTCATGTTGATTGGATCATAGACTCAGGTGCATCTAGGCATGTCATAGGAACATCTAGTGAATTTGAATTATATTTTCCAAGTAAGCATATGCATCCTGAGACAGTTCAGACTGCTGATGGGACATCCCAACCCATCAGGGGTACTGGCTCGGTCCATTGTACTTCATCTGTTACCTTGTCATCAGTATTGCATGTTCCTTCGTTTCCAGTTAACTTACTCTCAGTTAGCTCTCTCATTGATCAATTAAATTGTACCGTGTTATTTGATCGAGATGTATGTCTTTCAAGAGAAGGAAACGGGGAGGAGGATTGGGACTGGTATCAGACGTGGTGGTCTTTGGTATTTGGACAGGGAGACAGTAATGATTGTTGCTGCTGTTAGCGGAGGGCCAGAGGCAGAAGCGATGCTTCAATATTGCCGGTTAGGGCATTTATCTTTTGAGAGTTTAAATAGATTAGAACCTGAGTTAATGAAAAAAGTGGATAGAAAAGAGTTATTTTGTAATGCATGTGAACTTGGAAAACATACTCGTTCTACTTATAGAATGATTGGTCTTCGAAGTTGTGAACCATTCGCACTTGTCCATTCTGATGTTTGGGGACCATGCCCTACTACCTCTATCAGTGGTTTTAGATTGTTTGTTACTTTCATTGATTGTTATTCACGTATGACCTGGATATACATGATGAAGCAGAAATCAGAGGTTTATAAATGTTTTTAAGATTTCTCGGCTTATGTGAAGACACAGTTTGGAGTGCAGGTGAAGATTCTTCGAACAGATAATGGAACTGAGTATGTCAATAAGGAGTTTGCAGCTTTCATCTCTAATCAGGGAATTGTTTATCAAACCACCTGCCCAGACACTCCTGCTCAGAATGGGGTGGCTGAGCGTAAGAACAGGCATCTACTGGAAATGACACGCTCATTGATGTTGACAATGAATGTGTCTAAGTTTTTATGGAGTGAGTCTGTTATGACAGCAGCTTATTTGATCAACAGGATGCCATCAAGAGTATTAGGGATGAAGACACCATGTGAGATGCTTTTGGGCTCGAATGTTTTTGTTGTTCCACCAAGAGTATTTGGATGCACATGTTATGTGAGAGATCACAGGTTAATGGTGAGTAAACTGGATCCGTAAGCAGTTAAATGTATCTTTGTTGGCTACTCATCAAGTCAAAAAGGATACAAGTGTTGGTGTCCCACTGAAAGAAGGCTGTTTGTCAGTATGGATGTGACTTTTCGAGAGTCTGAACCTTTTTATGGGGAGAAGACGGAGTTGAGTTCCTTGTTTGGAGATAGCTCTACTGATGCTAGTAGAGAGGGGGAGAATGAGAATGAGAATGATATTGTGATCGGGATGATTCCATGTCCTCTTGAGTCACCGAATAGTGATGGTACATCGCCGAGTAGTGGTGGTGACTTAGGAGTTAGTAGTCAAAGTCAGGGGGAGCTGAGAGTATACAGGAGGAGACAGAAACAGCAGCATGAGCCGCCTCCCGTGCCTGTGTCAGTACCCACAAATGTTGATGACCCAAGTCCCTCCTCTCCAGTGCCTTGCTCTTCTCCTCCACCTGAGTCGATAGGTAACGATTCCTTCCCTGATACCTCTGATACTCCCGTCTTGCCCCGCAGAACCTCTAGAGCCAATGCTGGAAAACCTCCAGCTAAGTTTGGTAATTGGAATACTGATATTGCGAATTACATTTCATATGCATCCATTCCACCTGCATATAAGTCATTCATTGCATCGTTGCATTCAGTGCCTGTACCTAACAACTGGCAGGTAGCTAAGCAAGATCCTAGGTGGTTGAATGCCATGCACGAGGAACTCCAGGCCTTGAAGAAGAATGACACATGGGAGTTGGTACCTTTGCCAGCTAGGAAGCATGTTGTTGGATGTAAGTGGGTGTATACGGTTAAGCAAACTCCAGAGGGCAAGATCGACAGATACAAGGCCAGATTGGTTGCTAAAGGCTACAGCCAAACATACGGTATTAACTATGACGAGACATTTGCTCCAGTAGCAAAGATGAGTACTGTTAGGGTGTTGGTGTCATGTGCTGCCAACTTTAATTGGCCACTACATCAGCTAGATATCAAGAATGCCTTCTTGCATGGAGATCTTCAAGAGGAGGTATATATGGAGATTCTACCAGGCTTCACTACTTCTCAAGTAGCTGAGAAGGTGTGCAAGTTGAAGAAGTCTTTGTATGGGTTAAAACAGTCTCCGAGGGCATGGTTTGATAGATTCAGGTTGGCAGTTTGTGGTATGGGGTACAAGCAGTACAATGGTGATCATACTGTGTTTTACAGGCACTCCAAAACTCGTATCACTATCCTGGCGGTCTATGTTGATGATATTGTAATCACTGGAGATGACGCTGAGGAA
>BQKN01065562.1:175768-189124 GCA_022839385.1 Asparagus kiusianus | reverse complement strand
GTTTGATAGATTCAGGTTGGCAGTTTGTGGTATGGGGTACAAGCAGTACAATGGTGATCATACTGTGTTTTACAGGCACTCCAAAACTCGTATCACTATCCTGGCGGTCTATGTTGATGATATTGTAATCACTGGAGATGACGCTGAGGAAATCCTACTGTTGAAGAAGAAATTGGGAGAGTAATTTGAAGTTAAAGATCTGGGGCAGTTGAAGTACTTTCTCGGAATTGAAATTGCAAGGTCGCGAAAGGGTATAGTGCTTTCTCAGCGGAAGTATGCTCTGGATCTTCTCTCAAAGACAGGGATGTTGGGGTGCAGAGTTGCATCTACTCCTATTGAGCAGAATCATAAGATGAGTGTTGAGGGTGGGGACCCTGTGAGTAAAGAGCAATATCAAAGATTGGTTGGACGACTTATATATCTATGCCATACGAGACCTGATATTACTCATGCAGTGAGTGTGGTGAGTAGATATATGCATGATCCCAGAGAGCAGCATATGGAGGCAGTTCGTAGAATTCTTAGATATATTAAAGGAAGCCCAGGAAAGGGGTTATGGTTCAGGAGTTTTGGACATCTGAGAATTGAAGGCTATTGTGATGCTGATTGGGCGGGTTGTATGGATGATCGTAGATCCACTACAGGCTACTGTGTATTTGTTGGAGGCAACCTCGTATCTTGGCGTAGCAAGAAGCAAGATGTGGTGGCTAGGTCTATAGCTGAGGCCGAGTACAGAGCTATGGCAGTTAGTCTGTGCGAGTTGATGTGGGTAAAAAACATATTATCTGAGCTGCGCTTGTTTAGAAGAGACTCCTTACAACTTTGGTGTGACAACAAATCGGCGATTAATATTGCAAACAATCCAGTTCAGCATGATCGCACCAAACATGTGGAGATTGATCGGTTCTTTATCAAGGAGCAACTGAATAGAGGAGTTCTGACATTAAGCTATGTGAAATCAGAAGAGTAGTTAGCTGATTGTTTAACAAAAGGATTAGGTTCTAGAGAGTATGATATCTTTTGTAACAAGATGGGGATGATTGATATCTATCGCCCATCTTGAGGGGGAGTGTTGAGTTATTTAGATACTAAGTGAATTAGTCAATGTTGCAAGGACCTAGTTGTAAGAATGCATTAATATAAAAGAGGGGTCTCTCAATGAGAGAAACTAACCCTAATATTTTCCCAAATCTCTACAAAAACTCAAAGCTGAGATAGAGCCACAAAAGAATTGATCACGTTGATAATATCAGTAACAAATCTTGAGCTGGTGTCACAAGCTTATGATCAAGAAAGGGCTTTGCTACCAAAATTACAGCTGGTTGCTATTTAGGACCTAACTTTTTCAGAATGTAAGCTCATGCAAATAAAGAGCACCCCTAAAATTTTCCTAGACTTGGAAAGCATGTAGATGGAAAAATGAAGAGGATAAAAATGAAGAGGAACCACATTCAACTCTAAAACATATGTCAAAGAGACAAAGTATTGATTTTCATTAATTTTTCTTAGCCTATATTATCACCATAGCTGACCGAGAAATGTAAAAGTTGAAAAGAATAAATTTGCAAAAATCTTCTCATGTTATTGTTAAAGTTAGGTTGTACCTGAATCTAACAAGTTAGATAGTTAGATATACCTTTCATAGATCCTGTCCATCTACTTTGATGGTCTTCTCCCTGCCATGCACCGCGTGTTAAAATAAAATTCTTCTATAATTGCATGAATCAGTAAGTAATGAACAGGAATATTATATTACTCACCATGCTCAAGGAATGTCTGCCATTTCCCTGAATAGCAATGGCTTCATTGATCTGTAATATCTCCGATTCCAAAGTATTCACTCTTTCCAAAACCTCGGGTGTGCTCACATATCGGACAAACCTAATAGACAGAAAATCTCACTGCCAATTATTTCAATGCAGCAAAGGAGTTTTTTACAAAGATGCATCATCAAAATCTTGATATATACCTTTCTACAGTGTCCTTAGTAAACCAAGTTGTATCAGTTCTTGGCTTTGGTTTGAGTATAATAGAATATCCTCCCTTTGCAGTCTGATCTTTAGCAGTCTTTAAATGGGCGAGAAATGGATCTAATAACCCGGATGCAATCTTCTCTGACTTTCCATTTGCCATGATGACCAAATCATATCTAACAACAATGAGATTTAAAGCTCTCAGTTCAACTCCGACAAAAGGAGTATGTTGCATCATTTGAGCACACCTTAAATTCTGCAAGTAAACTAGTGTTTCTTATACAGGTCAAAGCGACCCTTAAGTTTCAAATGAAAAAACAGCTCGAGTTGATAGAAATTGCCTGTTCACCTTCCATTGCAAAGGAGAGAAGAAAATAGAAAGCAACAAGTAATAGACAAAATCTATCATTTTCTACATAAAGGGGAAAATACACTGGAAGCTTCCAATTTTGTCAGTCAATAATATGATTTTATCTCTTAAAATCAACTAGTAACCAACAAAAAGGCCTTTTCAGCTCATCACCTAAATAGACAAAAGGTGCCTTTTTGATCCAAATGCTAAAATTGGCTCCTTTTTAGAGATTCCTTGCTAGAAATCACAATCTCATAAACCCGTAATAATGTAGGTTGTTTTATAGTAAGGGTCTAAATGGGTGAGAGAAAAACAAAAAATCTGAAAACCTCCAAAGTTTCTGGTTAAAGGTCATGACTTTATCTTCTAAAACCAACTATATAACCATCAAAAAGGGCTTCTTTCGGCTCATCGCTAAAGAAGCAGTAAGAAACAGGCAAATGCTAAGAATTGAACCCAAAACTGGCTCTTTTTCAGGGAGTTCTTCACTAGATTCATAATCTCAAAAACCCTAAACAATGTAGGTCACTTTAACGTAAAGAGTCTAAATGGGTGAGAATTTCTGACCTCGTTCGAGTGGGAGTGAGCTGAAATACAACTGAATCGAGCAAGGCCTCAGCCTCCATAACCGAAAAAGATCAGATCTTGGGACCAAAGGCCTGAGCTTTTCTCCAATTTCCAAGGGTGGGTTGTTGAGGGAAGAGAAAGAGGAGATGGGAGAAGAGAGCTTTCAGTAGTCAGCAGAATGCTTCACTGTGAGGTGAAGCATCTTGGTATTGATTAATTACGCAAAGATTTTGCAAGGGATTTTGTTTTTTTTAAAGGTATCATGTGTATACAGTCCATGTGAAGCGCTGACAATCTGTTTGTTAATGCTTGTGTCAATTGTACTATTATTATTGGCATATTAGATGAAACTTCTCTTAATTATGAGTATATTACCTCCAAGTATTTATATTTCTAATTTTACACTTCAAATATATAAAATTGTTTTAAATAATATACTCGATTAAATTAACAATCCGTAATAATTTTGACTATTTTTAAAACAACTCCATAGGAGTGAGGCGTAAATTAGAAATATGAAGATTTCGGGACCTAATATAAACTTAAAAAAGAATTTGGGATCAAATACGAAAACTTAACTGATTTGAAGAACATATAAGTAAAAAATATGAAGACTCAGGAACAAATATAGAACTAAGAAAATTCAATGACTTATATGACAAAACCCATTTGTATTTTTTAATTATTTGGATATACTCTATTTCCCCCCATTTTGAGCAAAATTAAAACCAAATTCTTCTTTAATATTGATTTGTTGGCGCAACCAATAAAGGTAGCTACTGTGGTTCATTAAATCCTCCTTAAGGGAACAGGGTGTAGTGATGCAACTCCTTGGTTGCTTGATGGGCTTTTGAGGTTCAAGATCTGCTTTGAAGTAGGCTGCTTCTCATAGGGTTTTATCTAATCACCTGATGTGATTTGGAAATAGAGATGAGAGAGAAGAGAGAGAGAGAAAACAATCACACAAAACACACAAGATTTACGTGGTTCACTTCTCGATATGAGAAGCTACGTCCACGACCGCCGCAAGAGAAAATTTTACTATTTTCGTCAATCTTACAAGTAGTCCTAATCTCCCCTTTAATAACACAAGGTTTAATACAAACAGGATTCTAAAACAGTTCATCAAAAAACGAGCCCAGGCCTAAAAAACCCGACTCGCGGTCGACCGCAGATACAGTCGCGGTCGACCGCAAAAAATCCCGAAACCAAATCTGATTACAGGGTTTGGCACGGTCGACCGCACATGATGTCGCGGTCGACCGCACATGATGTCGCGGTCGACCGCAAAAAGTCCAAAGACTTTTCGTGGATCTGTGCACGTTTGCGGTCGACCGTGAAACCTCCAAGCTGATTCCTTTGACGTTTTGCATGAATTTCATCGCCGCCGTTCCTGTTTCTCCAATTTCTCATGTTTCCTCTTCAAATAAGATATAGGGAAAGTCGAATAGTTAGGCTTCACATATCCTAACAATCCCCACTTGGAGACTAACTTTCAATCTCTATCACCTCTCCCTGCGGCGACGGCCTCCCATATCATCAAAGTAAAGAGGCCAAGTGAAGTTGAAAACACAACTTTAGTTTCTCTATTGTGACAGTCTTCGTAAGCATATTAGTCGGGTTCTTGCTTCCTTGAATCTCCACAAGTTCCAACATGTCATCATCTAATGCTGACCTTATGAAGTGATAACGGACCTGTATGTGTTTGGTCATGGCATGAAAAGCTTGGTTCTTTACCAAATGAATGGCGCTCTGGCTATCACAGTGTAAAACACTCTTCTCACTTTTCTGTCCCAACTCCTCCAAGAACCCCTACAACCATATGAGCTCTTTGCTAGCCTCTATCACAGCAACATATTCTGTCTCTGTAGTCGACAAAGCAACGATCTTCTTCAACTGAGAAACCCAACTGATGGCTATAGAACCCAAAGTGAACACATATCCCGTAGTGCTCCTCCTCTAATCTATCTCACCAGCATAGTATGCATCAACAAAACCCTATAGAACCAATTTGTCTCTCTTGAAGCATAAACAATTTTCTATTGTACCTTGTAGGTACCTTAGAATCCACTTTACTGCTTTCTAGTACTGCTCTCCTGGATCTGACATGAATCTGTTCACAGTTCTTACTGCATGGGCAATGTCAGGTCTCGTGCACACCATGACGTACGTAAGGCTTCTAATGGCTGATAAATATGAAACCTTCATCATGTAATTTTTCTCCTCATCAGTCACTGGACACTGCTAGTTAACCTAAAATGACTAGCTAAAGGTGTGCTAACGACCTTAGCACCGCTCATTCCAAACATCTCAAGCATCCGCCTAATGTAATCGGCCTGAGATAATTGTAATGTGCCCAAGAGCTTGTCTATGTTAATCTTCATCCCCAATATCTACTTTGTTGTGCCTAAGTCCTTCATGTCAAACTCACTCGACAACTACTTCTTCAGCTTCTTGATCTCACCCAAGTCTGAACCGGCCACTAGCATGTCGTCGACATATAGTAGCAAGATAATATAGCTGGTGTCAAGCTTCTTGAAGAAATAACAATGATCTGCATTGCACCTGGAGTATCTGTTCCTATGCATGAATCCATCAAACTTTTTGTACCATTGTCTTGGAGCTTGTTTCAGACCATACAAGTTCTTTTTTAATCTGTAGACCATCATTTCTTTTCCTTTCTGAGTACCCCTTTTGGCTACTGCATGTATATTTCTTCCTCTAGGTCACTATGGAGGAAGGCTGTCTTTATATCTAACTGCTCGAGATGTAGATCTTCAGCTGCAACAATACTCAGAATCGATCTGATGGTAGTCAGTTTGACTACAGGAGAGAAAATTTCTGTGTAGTCAACTCATTCCTTCTGCTGAAATCCTTTGACCACCAACCTTGTCTTGTATCTCTTAGAACTATCATGTTCCTCTTTGATTCTGTACACCCATTTGTTACTTAAAGCTTTCTTTCCCACTGGCAACTTTGCAAGTTCCCACATCTTGTTAGAGTTTAGGGACTTTATTTCATCTTTCATAGCAAGCTCCTACTTGCTTGCATCATCCACTTGACACGCTTCATCATAGCTTTCTGGCTCTCCACCGTCACTCAATAATAAGTAGTTCAAATGAGCTCTGGACTGTAGTGATGGATACTTCGGATTTGGCTTTGGAACTCTTGCTGACCGCCTCAACTCTCTAATGGGTGAACCAACCTCTGCATCTACCTCCTCTGAAGTAGTTTCCTCCATCATCTCTTCTTCAGCCTCTTCTCCTGCGTCCTCATCAGAACTAGCTTCAAAGTTGCTTCCTTCTGGAACATCATATGGCTCAAAGTATGTAGGCTCTGACTGCACTGAGCTTGTGGACTTAATAGCATCACGATCTTTGTATAGGACTGCTTCATTGAATACAACGTCTCTGCTTTTGATGACTTTCTTGTTCTATTCATCTCAGAACTTATAGCCAAACTCATCACCACCATAGCCAATAAAATAGCATTTCAAAGACTCAGTGTTAAGTTTGTTTCTAACATGATCACTCAAATGAGCATATGAAACACAACCAAAAACTTTTAGGTGAGAAAGGTTTACCTTCTTCCCACTCCATACTTCTTTAGGTATTTTGTGCTCCAAAGGCACTGATGATCACCGGTTGATCAGGTAGATAACTGTGTTGACTGCTTTTTCCTAAAATTACTTTGGGAGTCCTGCTTGAAGTCGTATGCTTCTAGCTTTTTAAGTCAATGTTCTATTCATTCGTTCTGCTATGTCATTCTGCTGAGGTGTACCTAGCACCGTTCTCTCTAATCCGATGTCACTCTCATAGCAAAATTTCTTGAACTTTGAATCTTCATATTTGCCTCCATTATCTGATTGCAATTTCTTGATCTTCAACCCTGTTTTGTTTTCTACCATAACCTTCCATCCCTTGAAGACTTCAAATACTTCTGATTTGTGTTTTATGAAATAGACTCAAGTCTTCCTCGAGTGATCATCTATGAAAGTCACAAAGTATAACCTTCCACCAGTGGACTGTACTGATACTGGACCCCACACATCTGTGTGAACTAGCTCAAGCTTTTCTTCCTTTGGTGTTCTGCTAACTCTTTTAAAACTTATTTTATTTTGTTTCCCGAAGATGCAACTTTTACATAAGTCAAAATCAGCTGATCTCAAACCTGGTAACTTTCCAATCAACTGCATAACCTTCAGGCCTTTACTACTCATGTGACCAAGCCTCCAGTGCCACAAATTTGGATCTTCTTTACTTTCAACCACTATAATGGATCCACGTGCATTTGTCATCATGTAAAGAGATCCACTCTTCGTACCACGAGCAACAATCATAGACCCCTTGGTAACCTTCCACGTATCACATGCAAAGGTTGATGTATATCACTCTTTTGCTAACTGTCCTATGGAGATCAGATTATTCCTTAAACTAGGAACATGCCTCACATCATACAGCTTCCATATAGACCCATTGAGTTCAATTTGCACCGCTCCTTTTCCAGCTATATCACACAGTTGATCACCGCTAAGATAGACTTTTCTTAAGTTTCCTAAAACATAGTTCTCAAATAAATCCATATTTGAGGTAGCATGAAATGAAGCTCCTGAATCCAGTAACCATGATTCTGTCTTGCTCTCCAATGAGCAAATAAGGGCATCATCTGATTCTCCTGAGATAATGTTCGTTTCAGTCTTGCTCTCCTTGTCTTTCTTGGGTTCCCTACACTGATTCTCATAGTATCCAAACTTGTCACAGTTCTAACAGTCAATCTCTTTCTTGCTTTTGCGATTTCTAAATCTTGACCTGACGTTCCTCGAATTAGGTCTACCACGATTATTCCCTCTATTTCTATTTCTATTTCTGCCTCTACTCTCAAAATTCAATGCTAACCCTGAATTAGAAACTCCTTCTTCTTGTCTTCTTATCTCCTCGGTCATAATCATGTCTACAACTTTTGAAAACTTTAGTTTTGATTTTCCACATGATCCGCTAATCAAAATAACGGTGCCCTTCCAACTATCAGGTAACTGACCAAGTATTAACAGAGCTTGAATTTTATCATCAAATTTAATATTGATGGAGTTTAGTTGATCCGTAATCTCATTAAACTCATTCATGTGTTCCTTGAATTTTTGGCTCTCGGACATCCTCAAATTAAACAGTTTCTTTATGAGATGTACCTTATTCATCACAGAGGGTTGTTCATACATACTAGATAGCGCAGCTATGAGATCCGCCGTTGAATTCTAATTCTTGATGTTAAAAGCTACAGATTTGGACATGGTCAACCTGATTGCTCCAAGGGCCTTACGATCTAATAGCTTCCACTCTTCATCCTTCATATTCGTCGGCTTCTCTCCCAATGGCAGATATAGATCCTTCTGATAGAGGTAGTCTTCCATCTGCATCTTCCAGAACCTGAAGTTTGTCCCATCAAACTTCTCGATCTTGGACGTCTCCTTCTCAGATCCCATGTCTCTGACCTCAAATCGTTTGCGCCAAACTTGGTCACTCTGATACCAATTGATAGGGTTTTATCTAACCCCCTGGTGCGATTTGGAAATAGAAATGAGAGAGAAGAGAGAGAAAACAATCACACAAAACACACAATATTTATGTGGTTCACTTCTCGATGTGAGAAGCTACGTCCATGGCGGTCATAGGAGAAAATTTCACTATTTTTATCAATCTTACAAGTTGTCCTAATCTCCCTTTTAATAACACAAGGGTTAATACAAACATGATTCTAAAACAGTTCAGCAAAAACGAGCTCATGCCCAAAAAACCCGACTCACGGTCGATCGTAAAAAATCCTGAGACCAAATCTGATTACAGGGTTTGGCACGGTCAACCGCACATGATGTCGCGGTCGACCGCAAAAAGTCCAGAGACTTTTCATGGATATGTGCACGTTTGCGGTCGACCGTCGCACTACTCGCGGTCAACCGTGAAGCCTCCAAGCTGATTCCTTCGACGCTTTGCCTGAACTTCATCGCCATCATTCCTGTTTCTCCAATTTCTCATGTTTCCTCTTCAAATAGTTAGGCTCCACATATCATAACAGCTTCTGAACTAGGCTGCAGACTGTACACTGAGGACCTTCTTTTATTTATTATACTAGTGTGCACCCCGAGCAAAGCACGACCCCCTATTTTTTAAGTATTGCATTTTAAACTTACTTTCCTCTAAGTTTTAATAGATTATTGTATGTTTAAAATTAGGAATTATATCTACTCCTCTATACTTAAAGGAGGATCCAAGTTTTAATACATTTGATTTATGAATCATATCTACTCCTTCATATTTAGAGGACGATCTAAGTTTTTAATACATTTGATTTGATTTACTGTTTATGATACAGTAAAATACTATAACATAGACAGTAACTTCATAAAATATAGTGGGAGATTTGATTTAATGTTCACGGTATAGTAATTTGCTGTAGCAGATGGGTGTGGGTCGATTTACTGTTCACAACACAATAGGTATTGTAGTGTTTTTACCGTAGCATGAACAGTAACTTAAAGTACGGAGGGCCAGATCTGGTTTACTGCTTCTACTAAGTAATTCACTGTAGCATGGACAGTGATTCTTAGTATCCTCCTATAAGTATTGAAGAGTAGATGCGTTTTTTCCCTTGAGAAAATGAAAATAGCATAGTTCAAAGTTTCATTGATGAAATCATATTTAAAGATTTTTTTTTTTTAAATAGTATATGACAATATGAATCGTAGCAGATGAAAAGTTTATGTATACCCTTTAGGATACTATATTGAGTTTCTTTTTTAATTTGGTTATCTATGGAAAAATATATTAAGAAATTCCGTCAGTGCATGTATGCTAATCTAAATGCATATATCCTTATAATGTCTGCATTGTGGAGCAGGATAAGGTTTGGCATGAACAAATTTTTAATGAGTCTAGAAGAAAGAAAAGCAAGCAATCACATGAAACTTTGCTTGACCTCAAAGATATGAAGAATATTGTCATGTATGTGTGTATGCAGTACTGATCTCATTCTTGTTAGTAGTGATAAAGGGTATGTATCCAAAATCCCATGCACGTGATGATCTTATTCTCATTTGTATATAGAATCAGGAGCTCACCATGTAGAGAATATTACATGACATTCAGTTTTTTTTTATTCATTTAATCTGTCTTGATTACTTAGTTTTATTAAGAGCTCGAACAGAAGAACGTGCTTTCCGATAATAATGACACAATGAGATCAATTACAATATATATGAGTTAACTGCACGGAGACAGAACCCCTTGTAATATATACTTATCCAAGATTCATTTCTTTGAACTGCACTAGTTGGAATCTTTTAGTACAAGAAAACAATGAAAACCTCAATAAACACTAAGACAAATTAAACCAACTCAATTATATTTCCAAATAACAAAAAACATTACGTGGCCAAACTATTCCTCTATATATAGCTCACATTATGTTCTCTCAAAATTTCTTTCAGTACCTTATGCATTATTACCACAATATGCAAAGGGTGGGAAAAAGAAAGGAACCAAATCAGCGACCAAGAGACAATTGCCTATCAACCTTCTTCTTCACAACCCTTCCTATATCAGAAAGACTGCGCAATGCATACCCCCTATTCTGCGCAAATCGCGTATAAAGTCCTCTCGTCGACCAAATTGGTGATTTCCCTTTAACATCCTCATTCTTAGTTTCAACCAGAGGTCCATTCTCTTCAATAGGATTATCCCAAAGATGCAATCCTTCAATTTCTTTACCAAGCGATTTCGGTGATTTAATTAGTTCTTCGCGCTTACTCCATGAGGGACTGTCACAGGTACTGTAAGAGCCAAAGGATGAAGCTCTTGAAGTTCTTGAGGACGAAGATGAAGGTGAAGGTGATGATGCGGTAGGAGAGATGATTAAGTTGCCAAAGCCTTGGATTTCTTTGGAGATTGTGAGTGCTTTCGATCTTTCTTCTGCGAGGTAATCTTCGTCCATTAGTAGTTTTAGTATTTTCTGTGATTTTTTCTTCATACATGCGCCCCAATTGAACCTGACAGATACAATCATGTCAATGAAGGAGAAAAGAACTGAAAGTTGAAGGAAAAAATGTATGTAGACCCCTCGTAGTAGTACCGATGTTTTGAACTTACTACCCTATAGTTTCATGTTGCAACTAGACCCTTGGGTTAAAGTTTTCTGACACTTCTACCCTCAAATGGGCTCACTAATTTCACCTATGGGCAATATCTGCCAAAATTTCACCCAGCTTAATAGAGTCAATAAACATTTTGATGTAGGGGTCTATCTGCAACAATGAAACTACAGCGATTAGTAAATTCAAGATAGAGATACTACAGGGGTTATATATATATATATATATATATATATATATATATATATATATATATATATATACACACACACACATACAATTAAGGCAATTTTATGGATTACCCTCTTTCATCGACATAATTCATCTTTCCTAGCTCTCCGATGACTCTGGAATCGCAATGGAATTCTTCAAAGATATCTTCAGGACCATGTGTAAGCAAAAACTCAAGAAGAACCAGGGTTTTATAGGATTGCCTCCATTCTTTATAATTGACATATCTTAACCTTTGAAATGAAGAAGAAGGGTAAAAAAATGATATAAACATATATAATCAAATTAATGATAAAGAACAACATTGATAAGAAAGTATTTGTTTACCTCCTGTGTATGACATCAATAATTCTCCAATAATCATCGTTGTCATAAGCTGCCTCTGATATTCTTGTCATGGTTTTTGCATCTGGACCCCATGAATCGCCGCTCGTAGCTTCTTCAGCCAGTCTACAAGAATTCAAACTATTAATATTTCAAAATTAAAAAAAAAATCTTAAGAAGAATGCAATTGACTAATAATCTTTAGAAGAATATAAATGATAAGAAAATAAAAAAATAAAAAATTTACTACATTTCGGCTTCTGTTACATCAGTGAGGGCCAATTTGGCAGTGTTGTACTTCTCTTGGATAAAAGAAGATGCTTGTTTCTTAAAGTCAATCATTGTTTTCTTCAATGGAGATTCAGGCCCCATCATTTTTCCCTCCTAAAGAAAACATTACAAAAAATTATTAGCCGACTCATTAACAAAAAATCAATTCAAAAACTAGAGCTAGAGCTTACATCAACCAACAGATTGCACTTTATAAAGTTATAAGCAAAGTTTGAGCTCTGAGTTTGATGATAAAAAAAATAAAAGAAGAGAGTTGTTGTGCATTCAAAGCCTTTAGGCTTTTGAATGGACAAGCTCCAAGAAATTAGCAAATGTTTCTGTTTACCGTTAATTGATTCTGACCATTTCTCCTTTCAAATGGTCTTCCTCTGTTTGTGGCGTGCTTTTAGTTGTATCAATGACTGGAATTTTGAGGAGGATTCATGTAATCGAACTCAAATATTTTAATGGGAAAAAAACTCATATTTGTAGGATCTTGGACAAGTGAGGATTATTAGTCGGATTTCTTGGTTTCAAATAAATTATAACTTTTCATAACTTCTTCGTATGTTTTCTAGTCATTGTGAATCTAACTACTTTTTCCCTTTAAACTGTCACACTGTATGATTTTAAATATTACTTTTTTGACTAACATAACTCAAATATGAACAAAAGTAACAACCTTTTGTATCGTTAGTCAAGACACCAGTAATTTAGACACACTCATTGATATTTTGAGATTTAATGATGAAAAGATTATAGGAGGAGGAAAAAAAAAGTTCTTCGCTTTAGACAAATGGACCAGGATTAGAAAAAAGAACAAGAAATTGACATATATATTTTGAGCTTATGCTCAGTTTAGCAATTAGACCCCTTTGAAGTAACTCAAGTCTTCGTTATTCGTTGCAGTAAGAACCTAACCACTTGCCAAAAGTGGAGTGGTGAGCTTCATCAATGTGTATTCAAGGAAAATGAAAATTTTAGGAGGTCCTCTTATAAAAGAAAATAGAATCAGTGTTCTCATAAGAGAACATTTCCGATCCATCCAAAGATTAAATCAAGCTTCCAGAGTCAAACAGATATAACCCTTCCTTGTTCATAATAATCTGAAGAGGAGTGCTAGCGACACTCGCGCGAGGCGAGCGCTGCTGTCACTTGCCCCAAAAACAGAGGAGTCGGGGTTGGGTTTAATTTTGGTTAAGGGTTAGGTTAAGTAAACCCAACCCCACCCCTCTATTTTAGAGGTGAGTAACAGCGACGCTCGCCATGAGGGTCGCTAGCACTCCTCTAATCTAAAAGACCTGTGACTTCGAGTTTCAACAGCTTAAAACCCTCTCAGAACCCAAATTCAGAAAATGATGCCCATAAAGGATAGTTCGTCTACCTTTCCTTATTATATAAATCCAATAAAGAGAATAAAAATGCCAAAGGAAAACCGCCAGATAAGCAGAATACATCAACACCAGCCCATACTGAAATAATTTTTACAGGGGAATAGA
>BQKN01065562.1:149174-169678 GCA_022839385.1 Asparagus kiusianus | reverse complement strand
CCCCCCCCCAATCCCCCAAAAAGAAAAAAAGAAAAACAAAAAAAAAATGCTGGAAATTAAATGCATCGCCAGATTTGCCACACTAATTCTTTATTGCGCGAGCGATGTGGAGTAGAAAAAAATAAAAAATAGTTCCAGATATCACAAAAGGTGTTTTGCCTCGTGTAGCATATTTGGAGATAATACAACATGGCTAGTTGTGTAAGTATGCATGTCTGTGCCCATTAGTTTTTCTCACACTGACCATGTATATCACTATAGCAAACTTCACCTGATGCCCTTGTACCCTCACATAAAAGCCCTCTATGGTGAGTTCAGTAAGCTCACAAGGGGAGCGATGTTAATTATCACTATAACACAATAGTAAAACCTCTTTGTATTGTGCATGAGGTCATCAAGAATGAAGTACTACTATGTCTACTTTATGTTACGGCATTCAGTAAACCTGATATTCGTAAAGGTACTTAGATGGAACTGATATGTTAGTAAGTGGCCATCGCCTCCACACTATATAAACAATATTCTGTAGCTTACCCCTATCCTCCAATTACACAGTTTCACGTGCCCCTCTAAAGCATGATGTCTTTTTCTTTAGGTCATCGTAAAAAAATGGTTTTCTTTCCTCCAAGAGTTCAATTTTGCATTAAGTGCAACTCCAGATCTCTTAAAAGCGCAGAGTGGGGGGAGGCAGAGCAGTACACGACTCCTACACTGTGGGCTCTTGGAAGGCTCCAGATGTAGAGGGCCTTGCACTGCTCAGGATAGATCATTTCCATCTCTCAAACTCATGCCCT
Source organism: Asparagus kiusianus (assembly GCA_022839385.1). Classification (NCBI taxonomy): domain Eukaryota; kingdom Viridiplantae; phylum Streptophyta; class Magnoliopsida; order Asparagales; family Asparagaceae; genus Asparagus; species Asparagus kiusianus. Next base: position 168,884 of record BQKN01065562.1, on the reverse strand, counting down.
CAAGATCCATTAAAGGAATTGCATAACATGTAATGCACAAAATTTAGTCTCTTCTTAAAAGTTCAAAATTTGCATATAAAAGCAAATGTTAGGGGGACTCCACAACGCATGAAGATCTATGCAGGCCTGCAGGGTAAACGAAGGGTTCGGAATTACACAGCTGTATACTGCCTTGAATAGGCTCTTTCCCTTCTCTCAAACAGTGCCTCTATTAGGTCTCTTTAAATGTATAAGGAGAAGGGCGTATGTGCATGTGAGTATGCCTATGGACGAAAAGGCCCATTTTGGGTATGGTAAAGGTCGATTCTGGGAAGGAAAAGGTCCACAGGTAAACAGCCTTACACCACTTAGGATACGCTGCTTCCATGATTCAAATCCATGCCCTCCATGTTCTTCTCAGAGTAGATGAACAAATTTAATAACCACATACAATGTTTTTTAATCTGTATTCCAGGTTTTTATCAATATCTCAGGTTTGCAAGATTTATCCAGTGCCCAGAAATAATAGATGGAAGAACTGGACATGCATACATTATCTCGAAGTCATAATTTAATCATCTCATGCAAGAAAATTGTGTACCTTGTTATAGTTCCTATGCAATCAACATCAATCCTTCTGAAGAGGACACTGGAAAAGAATGATGGTAGCTTGCAGATTTCCTTCGTGACAGTCTTAAAGTCTGATAACCAACTAAAATAGTTTGTTTTAACATTCAATTAAAAATCTGAAAAATAATGAAAAATGCGAACCTTGAACTTGAAGTCCATCCATATGGCCAAAGAAAATGTGATCAATTCGAGATAAGCATTGCTCTTTCAGGTCATTCGGAGGTGGGCGTCCATTTTGGAAGTAAAACTGCATGAATATCAAGCAACCATCACCCATTAATAGAAAAGTAATGGTTTTTTTAACCTTCCTCATTCCACACCCGGCAAGAAATATTTTATTGGCTAGAAGAAGTTTTAATGAGGTAATAGTAATACCTGAGGTATAACTTCTATCAAAGGCTCACTAATAATTTTCAGGGGAGACCCCAGAGATGATGGACCAGCACCTAAACCTCGTTTCATAAAGCGTGGAGACCCAGGAGAGCTTCTCGGGGAAAGTGGAGGTGCACTGCCTGCAGGGAACATGGAGGGTAATGAATTGCTAGCAGTAGAATTTGTAGCATTGGAGCTCCCAGCAACGTTTAAGGGCACGCCTGACTTAGCATCTTCAATCAAAGATTTTACCTACATGTACATGCTAACTGTGAGACATATGACTACTTAGTTGAAGGAGAGAGCTTGGATAAGCACAGAGATAAGGACCCAAAGGACCCAGAGAAGAAGCAAGTTGTCAAGGCACAAATGGTACTTTCTTAATTCTTCACGTTGACAGAAATATCAAATGATCAGCTTTGCCCAAATACACAAGATTTCACCTACATGTACATGCTAACTGTGAGACATATGACTACTTAGTTGGAAGAGTGAGCTTTGATAAGCACAGACATAAGGACCCAAGGGACCCAAGAAGAAGCAAGTTGTCCCGCACAAATGGTAAGTTCTTAATTCTTCATGTTGACAGAATTATTACATGATCAGCTGTGCCAAAATACACAAGATATGATAGAAACAACCAAAAAACAATTTGGTTAATAATATCAAGGAACAAGAAAATACAAAGTCATTTTACTTGATTATAGATGATAAATATTATGTTATTGAGATTGAATTGCACAATATGAACAGCATTACTATTTCCTTTCTGAAGATGGCAAGAAATCCAATTTGTTACATCTTTTCTTTAAATCATGGCCGAATTTTTTGAAAGATGATATCATATTGACGATATGGATTTGAAGCCCAAACAAAGAGACGATGACCAACAAGCTGCAAATCGAAAAATTGATGCCGATACTTGTTTAAATCAAAATGTACAAGTTAATCAAGAAGCCGGCTTGATCACGAACCTTTCAAGATGATCATTTTGGGATATATTTAAAATTTAAGCTGACTGACGTATTGGCTTGCATAAAACTTCAGCCTAAGTGAGCTATATCAATGAAGGACATATAGGTTCTCGATCGGCTTTTGTACTTGATGCTTGCTGCCTAGTAACAAGTACTACCCATTTGGCTGTGGACCAATGGCCACCAAGTGAACAGCTTGTACCAAGGCAATGACATGTTTGAAAGCATTGCCCATTCTATTGTATTGTGTACGTCATAGGTCTAGAGCAAGGAAAACACAACCCTAAACTCATGACTTTACATGGAAATAGCTCCATAAATACTACTGATCCCCATAGCAGTACCTGCAGTACTAGGATGCTGCATCTTGATGTTAACCTAGCAATCAGATTCCAACATTCCTACCAATGTCCAATTAGGAGGAGGCAAAAGCAGAATATGGAGCATCAATTCATACAAGTTTAGGCAAGGAACCAATATTTTTTTAACTACAGATCTCCTAACTAATTGATTGCTACTTTACCACTAAAGTGTGCCCAATTACAATAAACACATGAATTTACTGAACCCATGCTAGAAATCACCTGATTACTGGTCAGCCTCACATCCCAATCAGCAATTGCTACAAATTTGCCAGATAAATCTTAAAATAGCCTTTTGAAATTAATGGAGGTTAATGTCCAAAATAAATTCCTTCGGTCCTTAAGAAATTTCTTGAAACTAGAAATAACTTGATAAAATATGGAAACTAGGTTCCTGCTCAACTACAATCAATTACAAAATTTTATGGCAAAAAGATTTTTGTGATAATGGTGACTCTATCCTCACTAGTCATTGTGAACTTGAATAGTTTCTGTATATCCAACCCAGAACAGGAATGACCAACCAGTGCAAGTCATTTGCTAGTATTCTCACATCACGAACTATGCTTGATTACACAGAATCAAAGTACCACAAATTATTTTTCTAAAAGGTAATCATAATCACCAAACAGGTCGTATCTTCACAAGGTGAGATATTACAATTTCCACTCAGTTAAATAATACTACATCAGCAAATATACACTTCCATTCATTGTCGGCCTCATCCATGTTCAGAACATCTCATCCATTTTCTACTATGCACCCAGCCAACTATGAAATCATTGCCTTTAAAAGATTAAACTGAATAGAAAAGGCCAATAACAAGTACATATTTAACTAATGACTTGGTTAACCATATTAACCCATGCAAACAAACAGCTCAGATGACCACCCTGTCCTCTGCAGCCAATATGTGACAATCACATCTTAAACTACTAAATTCAGTTACTGCCTCAATAACTTAGGGATCGTTTGGCAACTGTGGCGTTTTTGTCGTTTTTGTCTTTTTTTTCAAAAAAAACAATGAAACGCGTTTGGTAACCGGGGCGTTTTTTTGACTTGACCCTTTACAAAATCCAAAAAATAAACACTTTTCTCAAAACACCAAAAATGTGTTTTGAGATTCGTTTTTTCATGTAAGCCACCGGCCCGTCGTCACCCACCGCCCGCCGCCACCGGCTCGCCGCCACCTCGCCCGGCCGCCGGCCCGTCGTCCGCCCGCCCAACCGCAGCGGCCCGCCGCCCCATCGCCCGCCGCCGGACCGCCGCCACCGCCAACGGTCGTCATCCGCCCACCACCCGCCCGCCGCCTCCGCTATATAAATAATAACTATAAATGGTGTTTTCAAAACATGTTTGAAAAAAAAACACCATGGCATGGTGTTTTTCTACAAAAACACTACAATAAAATCACTTTGATTACCAAACACACCCTTAAACATCCACCTTCGAACTTTAACTTCAAGCCTTAAATAATCCTTTTCAAAATTCCTCTTTGTTCTTGGTCCACAGTAAACTTTCAAATATAAGGATATCAATTCATGGACCTCCCTAATCTTCCATTTTATCATATGCTTAGACGTTAGTCATCATGGATACATATATTGTGCTCTAACATGGACCTAGAGTGTGTAAACCCTAATTGTCCAGAATTCAAATATGAGGACACAATTATATATGTAAACTTTGACTAAACATGTATGTAGGTGTGTATGTAAGTATGAGCAAATTCTCTCATATTATGCTGCTACAGTTGAATCTCAGCTAAGTGACTACAAAAGATGAGTTTATTGATTTTGCGGTTGTGTCTATCCAAAGTTTGAACTAGAAATGGCCAAATAATGGGGTGGTTATAATGACAAGAAGGAAACCAATCAGTAGAGAGGTTGTCTAATCACCTCGATGGTCACGCTTATATTAAATGGGAAACAAATACTGATATTTATATAAGCGCTCATAATTAGAACGGGTATATTCATCTCCCCTGCTCATAATTATTAATGTATTGTCAATAATATTTTCGATGGGCATACCCAATTATAACAACAAAAGTAAAATAACACAAAAAGTTCCTTACCATTAATACCTCAGCACAATAATGCATACCATCTTTGTCATCCTAGAACTCTTTGATATAATTAAATTGTAAGTGAGCGGGAAAGAGAGAAGAACCAGAAGACGTCATCGAATTCCACAAAAGAACTATTCTAATAAATGTGACCGGATTTGATATCCAAAAAGCAATACAATAGTCTTAAGCTATTTGCTATCTATACAATCATTTTTTCTTTGGAGATGTGACGGAAGGTCTGGTCTAGTTGGGATGGATTCCTCCTTAAGGTTGTGTGTGTGCTCAAAGTTTGAAGTGTGAAATAAGGACTTTTGCTAATAAAAGCCAATAGAATCCCTGGGAAAATAGTAAACTTCAAGGGAAGTGCGTCATTCAAGTAGTAATGATCTAATGAAGTAGGAATTCAGAATATAAAGCATGAATTTGTTGGAACCCTTTCTTTGCTAGAAAAAAGATTCTTTAGATGTAGGCTTCCCAAATTTAGTAAGAAATAAATTTATTAAACAACCTTCTCCATCTACCATTATACTAGTATACTAACAGCCCTCTTGCACCAGTATCCTTAGCTCATTAACAGCCTTCCAAAAACTACCAAGAAGCTAAGTTCATCATGATTTTCCTTGCTATTTACCAAACATTAAATGTTGGTCCTTGCTAGCAGTTTTATGTGAAGTAGTAAATGGCGATGACTAAAACTTCACATAGAGTGAAATTTACCATTTTCTCTTTCTAATGAGTCAATTGTCAAATAAGGATGGTGAAAGTCCAGAAGTAGTTTTTTTTTCCTAAAACAAGGAACAGCTAACAGCTCCATGCATCGACCAATGTGCTAGCCTCGTTACAATTTTCCTTGCTATTGCCCAACATTAAATATTGCATTGAGTGCTAAAAAATCCTTGGCCATCACAAACCTTACACTTCCATTAAATTTGATCAAACTGTACTTCCAACCACTTAACCCATCAATATATCAGAACTTTTAACTAGTTCAGCTGCTAATTATTCTTCACGATCAAATATTCAACAGTATAGCGAGCGAAGGGAATCCAAAACGAAGCAACCTAGAGATTACCAATCGAGCAGTGTCCGGGAGTGAGAGCCACTGAGAATAGAGCTGATCAGCAATCTGTGGATTATCCTTCAGCACAATCGAAGAGACCTCCTGTAGCTGCAACAGCTCAGGATCAAACGAACCCGCATCCTTCGCTACTTCTACATCCATCCCTACCATTCTCTATCAACCCTAGATCCCCCAAATAACGAAGAAAAATACAGGGATCTCCCCCCCTATCTCTCAACAAGGTCCTGAGTCGCAGAAACTTCTATTTCCTCCTCCGCCATTGGAGGACCAGCATAGAAGCTTCCATATTCCGCCAAATTTCGCAAGAAAAGCCACAGAAACCCTAGAATATCAAGCTCCGACCGCAATCGACGATGAATCGAACTTTTCAAGTTGAAGAATCAAAACGAAAACCTTTTTTTTTTATCTTTTGCAGCCAAAATTCTCGCGAAAACCCACAGGAACCCTAAGCTGTCAGGTTTCAAATCGAATCGGACTCTCCTGATGAGAGATTCGGAGCTCAAAAATCCGTCGAATGAATGAGAGGGAGAGAGTCTGGAGCCGAGATTGAAGTTTAGAGAAGAGCTTGGGGATTTGGGATCAGAGAGCCCTCGCCGTTGGTTTTTCGAGGGGAAAAGAGAGAAGGGGCCTTTGAAGCCTCGACGGAGAGAGAGAGAGAGAAAGAGAGGTTGTGCACACGGAAGGAGATCACGTGGTCGGTCACCGATCCTGACCGTTGATTGCCGCTGTACGGCTATTGGGTGGTTTGGATTTAAAGGAGCTTAGTTTGCTGGCCGCGTGGACGTAACGCCTAAAGTCAAGATGCGCTTGAGGAGAGGCACTGATCTACCACATGGGCCGAAGCCCACAAATCAGAGCCCGCACAGGCCCCAGTCCAGAACTAAATCGATTTTCGTCCTACTTTCTCGCACTGATATGTCTTTTTACGTCGACAACCGTTCTTATCGACCAAAACTACCACTAGTTTATGCACCAGGCGACAAAAGGTTCGTCGTGAATATGTGGCTTCGGCTATGAGTTGCTAAGAGTTGTTGAAGATTATAATTGTAGGCTCTAAATTGTCCCCGATAACTGAGGCTCAATGCGCATGATCTCTCTTTTTATCGTCTTTAAAGCTGTTCCATGGACAGGAACACAAGATTGAATGAGAAGAGATGCATACATGTTTCTTTCTTTGTGTCGATAATCAGTCGCGTGTTGGTTGAGAATGTTACCGAGTTATACTCGGGGACAGATTAACTGTGCATTTAAGAAGATGCTCATCTTCAAACCATTGTATATTCTCCAACTTTGTCGATCCAAAAGTACAGCCTACTTTCGTTGCTTCATTAATACAAGCAGTGAAAACAGACCATCAGTTGCGCTTTCTTCCGCCGAATTCACAAACATCTGAGGTCTGCGAACAGAACATACCCAGGGCTTCGTCGGCAATAAGAGAAAGTTGAGAGCTAGGACAAAACTTAGGGGATGTGCTTATCGTGAAGCAATATTAAAACATGAAAAATGATTTAATGACCCAAAATATGGGACCAAGGAAGGGGACAGGTGAGGTGTCCCCTCTCTATTGCATAATGAGTTGGTCATGCCAACTCATTATGTAATAGGGAGGATACACCTCACATGTCCCCTCCCTTGGTCCCATATTTTGGGTCCCCGTAGCAGCACTCTTAAAACATCATTATGCTACAACGACACATCACAGCTTAACATCTTTTATTAAGAGAACGGTTTTCTCATATAAACAGTTGTTCGACTGAAACACTCTCCCCCGCTTACCTGTTACGGACTGACAGCAGTAGTACAGCAAGATATCCCGAGAAAAAAAAAACAATATAGACAGCATATCACCAAGCATGAAATGCCCAAGAATAAGATTAATAATCTTTTTCACTTCCTTCTGTCGGTACTGAGAGAGAGGAGCTCCATGCTTCTGTGAGGGGGCTCGTCGCGAGAGCTTCTGACGGCATTCCGAGAGAGGGAGGATGACCTGGCGGCAGCCTCGGCAGAGTGGTGGTGCCTTTGGGCATGGGCCCGGCTGCTGCTGCTTCCGCTTGAGAGGAGGCGACTTACTCGGCTGGGTTGTTCGTTGTGATCGCCAGAACTAACTCTGTTGCTTGATATGACAGCTCTCTTCGATGCGCTACCGTTACGAGACGATGATGCTCGGGATTTTTCTAGATCGACCTGGTGCGCATATAAAGATTATCAGAGAAGCACAAAACACAGTCTGCACTGTGAATCTTGCTGCATCAGTTTCCGCAAGGTCTCACAGGGGATACTCGTGTCTGCGTGTACCAATTGTGTTTGCCATTTGATAGCAAGTCAGAGTTCCTTATGTTTATCATAAACCAAAAAAAGTGTGTTATATGCTCGGTTCCTAAGCCTGGGATGGCCGGAGGTTAGGTGATTGTGTGGAAAGGACACAGAATATTTTATGTTTTTGGTGTGTCGGACAATAGTAGTTAGCTTTGAGGATACTTACCTGATAATTAAAAACTGTATGTAGTAAAAATTATGACCATCACATTTGGGGCTGTTGTATGTGAATTCTAACACTGACTTGTATTGATTTATTATATAACATCAAGATTTTAGTTAATTGCTCATTACATACATGGCTTCTACATATGCCTGCATACATATAGCTGTATCCTCATAATGGAGTTTCCTAGGAAGGTTCTTTTATTGTACACCTAATGATGCCAAATCTACAGCAGGCAAGGAAATTTTCAAATGAAAGAGTGCAGGGCCACAGCATTTGCATGTTTATTACACAAATGATCTAGCAGCTCGAGTTCAGATGCAGACAGAGGCCACTAACAGTAATGGATCTCCATCTGAACTGTGTACTAGCATAATATTTGCTCAGTAGGACTAACTACGACTGGTATTGGTTCACCCTTTTCTAGGAGGCATTTTCCCCAGAACAGTGACTTATTCTCCCTTCATGGAGCTATTTTTTGCATCTCACTACTTCTATAGTATATACTTTTGCTTCTCATAATGTAAACCATGGACATTTCACCAAAAAAGAGATGATCAATCTACATGGATACTCAGTCCACCAAATGGAGTCTTCCTGGTTAATGATGCAAAATAATTGAATTTAACTACTAAAACAATTAAAAAACGTTGGAGCTGTTGGGTACAATTTTTCATCCAAAGTGATTTTGATCTGCATGCAATAGTGTACTATTATAAATGCAGAGGAGCACAAAAATCTGAATTATTAAGTTTTCCAGTTAATTTTAAAGCTTGAAACATCCAGTTAATAAGCATTGCTCCGCATCATATCTTAAGCCAAGGACAACACCTATTAAAAAAAGTTCCATGAAAGCAACTTACTGCGTCTCTAGAAGATCCTCCATCATCCACAATTTTGTGCTTGGAATGATCACCATGATGACCAGATCCAGAGGCATTTCTTCTAGCAAATGCTTCAACCGCCCCTGAGAATCTATCACGTATTTCTTGTCCAACTAGATAATTAATTATATAAGCTGTGAGCCACTGAAGGAACCCAAAAAGAAAGAAAAAAATGTGGCACTGAGCACATGTAGAAATTCTTCGGGAGAGAGAACAAACCTGTAGTCCTTTCTCCTCTTTCCTGGGACGGTCCAGGAGCGCCACTAGGTCTTCCAGTTGGCTGCTGGAAAGACGTGCAAGAAAAAGAGTAAAAATACAAATAAACAGCAAATAATATAGATAACAATTGGGTAGCACATCAAAAGGCTTACTCGTGATCTAGAACTTGAGCCAATCTGAGGATACTTTAAGACCGTCCAGTCAAATACATAATCAAACTGATAGCCTGCAACAATATAAATGTCAAGCCAGACCAAAGAAAGAAAAGTCCGCAAAAAGAAAGCTGGGGCTCACACTGGAAGATAACAACCCCCTTATAGATTAAGTACCATTTGAAGAATATACCACAAGGTTCTCAATTTTTACTGCTGCAAATTGTCATAAGTGAAGAAGTACACAGAGTTAAAAAATCTAGTCGTACCTTCTCGAATAAAAAGATCACGGAAGAGCCTCTTCAAATAGGAGTAGTCTGGCTTGTCTTCAAACCGTAAGGACCGACAATAATGGAAGTAAGATACAAATTCAGACGGATATGATTTGCACAATACCTGAACAGAGGCAATTGTGTAGGTTTTACATCAAGCACCCTTCTCTTGTTAGAAACATACGATTAAAAGTGGAGCACATTCTTAACTTTCATAAGTTCTCTTAGTTGGAAGGAAAATATCAGAAGAAAAGTATTTGTAGTACCTCTACAGGAGTAAGCATTTTCTTCTCACTAATTTTATCATACTTCTGCTTTTTGGTGCCTGCTTTCAATCCTTGCCAGGGAAGGCTGATGCAGCGCAGAATAAAACATAAATCACAAGGCATAACATAAACTATTCCAAATTGCTAAAAATTCCATCTAAATCCAAAAGAAAGAAAAGTTTTTGCGTGAAGTATCTAACCTTCCTCTTAGGAAATACATGAGTACATAGCCAAGAGATTCTAAATCATCTCTCCTGCTTTGCTCTGCATGCAGATGTTTATATGTCAAAAAGAGTCATTGAAGAACATAACAATTAGTCATCAACTATTAGATCTTTAAGCACAATGAACAGACCTACTCCAAGGTGAGTATTAACACTTGCATATCGTGCTGTTCCAGTAAGATTCTTATTCTCCCTGTAAATATATCTCTGAATTGGTAACAACATCTAGAAAGAAAAAGAGCAGGAAAAATCTAGCAATATAATGATGATAAGATGATGACGCTGGTTATGTTGGTATTATGGTATGGTAACCAAAACTCGGAAAAGTTCAACGGACACCTAAAAAGTGAAAACGATGCACACTCAGTAAGATATTTGATTAATTAAAGTGCAAAAGGATCTCTTGGCATAATATTAACCCACCAGCAATTGCTTCCAATGGAATGAAGGCGATGTCACTTAGTAAATTACTCTGATACTATGAAATATCAAATCAAACATGTCCATCTAGAAGATACGAAACTATACAAGTAATTACTGAAACTTTAGCAGTCAGCAAAGGTTTGCAACAGGCTAAAGTTTTACAATGACATCTGAATTCAAGACTATCAATAATTAAATTTGTATTAAACATTTTTAATTTATTTATCACCAGTTCACCACTCAAACTATCTATCTTCTTAAACATCAAATGAAATAAGTTGGTTTAAGTAATTTTCCTAATAATTACAGCTTCTGAAGTATAACTCATTTGGATGTATAAGGGTGTGTTTGGCAACCCCTTAAAACTGGCCCAGACTAAACCTGACGCGGTTTCAGTTTCTAAATGCCTGATAAGAGAGTCTTACATATAATATATAGTCAAGGGGAAAGAGAGAAGATAAAAAGGTGCAGGCATCATATTAAAGAGTGCAGGGTCACAAGCATATATTCTGGTTGTTTTGGAATATGTAGTCAGGACTAACGATGATGCCAGTCCTCATGATTAGAATTTAGAAAATCACCTTATTGTATGATTTACAAGCACTTACCTAATTCTTCTTAGTTAGTCAGAAGGAGTGCAAATGTGCCGTTAATGTTTTCTCAACTTTTATGTCCCAGTATTACTAGCAAAATTTTCAAAATATGGCTAAGGCTTAAGTTAGAAACAGTGCGAGGATATTTATGTTCTGTGTGTCATTTCCTTAATGTAATAAGCTTGACCTCGGTTACAGCTATTTGATGGTCATGGATGCAATTCCACGGTAGATAGTACCGTAGAAAGGGTAAGTGTCTTCTCGGTAGTACCGTAGAAAGAGAAGGTGTCTTGTCGGGAAATGTTTCGAAACATTGCAGGGTTTAATCTTTTTAGAAGATGAAAAAGAATAGGATTCACCTGTATGGTATGTGCTTATGGGTTTGAAGATCTCTATATTTCTTTCCAAGACCATAGTCGATTATATAAACCTGTTAAAAGAGCTCAATAGTCAAAAGATACATAAAAGATATATGTCGTACACATAGCAGGTTGTGAACCAGAAAAATAAGACAAACATAACTCCGTATCAAAAGAATGCAGATGAAGTAGAAGTTGCTTTTGATATTACTTCTTAACAGATAGGGCAACTGAAAACCAATTACTAGATCCTTCTGTTATCAGGAGTTAATCGGTAACAAAGAAACACTACTTGATATCAGGCAATAATTAAACTTTCAGGGGAAAAAACTCACTTAGCTAGATAGCAATGGTAAAATCTACCACTTTGGTTACAGCTTGAAACACAAAGTCAAATGTCACAAAAACCTTTTAATAAGCACCCTGATACCAAATGTCTCTGTTTCCAAGGAGACCAAAAGAAGCTGACAGATTACCAGTACTAGACCATAGATTGTGGTGGTCCAATGAAATTTTTGGTAATTAGCAAATACTTACGGATCTTAATAACTCTGCATTTAAGAGAAGTTGTGAACTTGCAAAGAAGATATGGGTGTGTTCAGCAACTCCAATATAAAACAAGTTTTTCTCTTAACTAGGCCAAGGTTGGTCCACATAGGAGTTGGTCCACAAAGGAACTAGCTTAAGGGCTAGAATTTAAACTAGAAAAAACTAGTTCAACTTGGATCCAATTTTTACCAGACTAAAAACAAGATTTGGGACCAAGGTTGTATCAACTAAAACAAGTTTTGTGGAGTTGCCAAATACACCCTAACATTTCTGCACTGGAGATAAATATATATGACAAGTCAGAGTTAAAATTGATGGGACACAGAAGTGATTGCAAGAGATGTAGTTTTGAGATAATGGAATGGTAAACTTTTTTCCCCATAGATTAGTACCATAGTATAGAAGACTTTCTCATCAAAATCCTGAAATTAGAGCTAATAGGCATATTTCAATTACATCATCAGATATCGGAAAATGGATTTTTTTTTTCTTTCTCTAGTTGCCTTAAATTTATTGGGCATCTAACACTGGGAGAAAATAACAAGTCAAATATTTCTAGATCTTCTTAAATAATCACACATGCCCATTTCCCTCCCCCATTCAACTCAACTTTTTATTCAACAAAAGTATTCCATGAACCCCAGACAATAAAGAAAAGATGCATAAATGGTGAATCATCTAACTGAATTAGCTATATATCAAGTAATTTGCATGTACTGATATGTTCCCTTGCTAATATGATATTAAACAATTTCATGCACTGATGCTGAAAAAGACTTCAGTGCAAAGAAAAACATACCTGATTTGCTCTACGACCTAAACCCATGAGAAAGTTATCAGGTTTAATATCACGATGAAGGAACCCTCTTGAGTGCATATATTCAACTCGATTAATCTGTTAATAACAAAGATAATATACACTAATCTAAGCAACTATGTACTAAACATTATTCAACATGAAGGAAAGGTTAAAAGGAAATCACAACCGAAGATGCTTACTAACTGATCCGCAAGCATAAGCACTGTTTTCAGCGTGAATTTTCTATTACAGTAGTTAAATAAGTCCTCCAAGCTTGGCCCAAGAAGATCAATTACCATGACATTGTACTCACCCTCTACTCCAAACCACTTTAAGTGAGGAATTCCAGCTGAAATTTAAAACCACAGAACAAAACAATTATGTATTTCATACACAAACAAGCAATTGTGCATATATGATGAAAAAAAGGAGGAAAAGAGGAAAAACTCACTTCCTCCTTGGAGAAGCATATATAATTTTGATTCATAGTGAAGTTGAGGATGCTTTGTCTTCACAGATTCCTATGGATATAAATGAATATTAATTAGAAAACAACTGCTTCAATGGTAAGATGAGAACCTAGTCAAGTTAAAACTGGAATAAAGAGAAAAAAAGAGAAAACATTAGATGGTGGAAATTATGATGTCACATTATCCTCTCTCATTTTCATTAAATATCAGAAACTACTTGAGCTTATAGAAAGGCTTCAAGAACAAGGTAGCCAGTTTGACTTTTAACTCATATGAAACATTTACGCCTATCTAAAGTTTTCAGATAGGGCCATCTCAGGCAATCTGAGCTTGGAGCTGCATGCTACTCTTTGCAAACACTTCCGCAAGCAGCAATAAATTTCATTAACTTTCAGGGAATTGTCAAAAACAGATGGCAAGATTAATTGTTGGAAAGAAACTTTCCTCCCACGGTAGATTGCAGCCTTTCACAGAAAAGAAAAGTCAAACACTAGAATGGCGCAGACCATATAAATGCTAAAATTAAAATCAGCAAAGTTTCTGAGGTTCATCTTTATCACTGGAACATCACGAATGATAGAAGGATAGTCTGGAAATAATCTTTCTTCCCATAAAAAAAAGGCGTATACTTTTAACTAAAAACATATTCAAGAGAAATAGTTTGTTGTAAATCCAGAATTTAGAATTTATTCCACTTTTTCGTCAATGTTTGACTAAATGGATCCAAATATACCACCATGCTTCCACAATCCCAGCATGCTATGCACCAGTCTAGTCCTGGTCAAACACCTCGTCCCACTTTGGCTTTTTGCAGTAGACTAGTATCGAATAAACAAGCAATTTTGATGTCACCGCTCGTGTTGTTCGCTCGCAACTAGGAAGATGGGATTGCCTTTGATAAAGTTGTAAGAGACCTAGGAGAACTCATCCCCGAAACTAGTTCTTAGAGGGAGGGAACCCAAATCATTAATGAACCAACAATTGGCTCTCCTACTTAGGCAATGTGGGAGACACTGGACCCTAACATCAGATGGTAATTAAAACTTGTTTCAAAACATATAAAGCTACAATCAATGGCCTCATTTCAGTTCTCAAGTTTTGATCATTTCCCCCGCGTGTAGGGAGCTTCAACTTCCGACAAGGCAATTCATTTCACATAGATATTTCAACATGAAATAAATCAATTCGACATTTTACGAAAGTTTTAGCACATACTAGCTTAATCCCAACTTCTTCCCCGCTCTGTATATTAACACCTGCACCAAATCAAATCCACCAAAAAAATTACACAAAAACCCAAAAACTAAAAAAAATTAACAAAAACACAAAATCTCTACATACCGAGATAGATCTCGCCAAAAGATCCGCTACCGATCTTTCTCCCAAGCTTGAACTTTCCGCCAATAACATGCTCCATGGTGAAGCAATCCCACGATCAACAATTCAAGATCTCAACACACAAATTGATTACAGATCAAGATCAATAGCCCCAATTTTCTTGAACTCGTCCTCCGCCGCCCAATCCAAATCCCTCCAAACCCTAGTTTAACCTGCATTACCCAATCTCGCCGATTCAAGACCTCATAGTCGAATCAAGATCCGAAACCGATGAAGACGATGAGATCTAGTATTATCCCCAAACCCGACCACAATCGCCCTCCTCAGGACCGATCAAAACCCTAGAAATCAATTTCCGCAACGGAGTCAGAGTGAATTGAAGCGCGTCGGCGATCGGGACGGAGATTTTACTACCGAAATTCGAAATAAAATTATGAATTTTGAGGGGGAAATCCCCACAAAATTTTAGGGAAATTTGTCCGAGCGACGGACAGAACGGAGGAGACGATGTGGGAGAAAACGAGGAGAGAGATGATAATGGAGAAAAAGCTGGGGGAAGATTTTTTTTTAGTAATTAAATATTGGTTTGTCTTTAATTATAGGGTCTTTTTCGCTCATATGCGCCCCCAACAGTTATCCTATTTGCAAATATATCCTCCGCCAGGTTATCTATTAACATATGATAATTGCCTGTAATTCACTTTTATCTCCTCCACTGGGTTATCTATTGACTTATGATTCATAATCACTGTCTAAACATGTTCTTGTACGGGGTAGTCACCTAAAATTTAAAATTGGAATTGGGATAATTTATAGGATAAAATTTTAAGGTGTTAGTCATGTAGAGCTAAAACTAGAATAAAATTTTATAGTGTTAGTCAAGTAGAACTCTAACAAAACTAGAATTTGGATAATAGTACAAAATAATGCTTTTTTTATTTTTTTATACAAAAATAAGAGTTCCAGTCTCTTAAATTATTCCAAAATTTAGCTTGGAACTAGGTGGTAAAAAACTAGAACTCATATTTATTTTGTTATTTTTTATTTTTTATATTTCTTTTTTTTTCTTTACTTCTTTCCTATTATGGTTATCATCATCATTGAACATCATTATAATAATAATTGTCAATATCTTAATAGTCTAATCAAAAGTTATTTAATAGTAAGCAATTATCAATCAATAATATTAGTTTAAAATACATAAATAGTATTTATATCTTCAAAATGAATAAATATATATTTCATGATTATAAAAATTTATCCCATATTATTTTATCAAAATATCTCGCTTCACAAAATTGTTCTTATTTATCCTACTAGTGAAAAAATTATTCCACGTTAACAATTATCCTATTTTGCATGAAAATGTTCTATTTGACTAACACCCCCGTAGGTCCATCTTGTTAAAACAAAAGGGAAAATTTATGGTAGTAAGAGGCTGTTTGGTTCGTTTCCTAGATATAGGGAAATGCATTTCTATGTACAAAAACACAAGTTTTGAGTTTTCCAAACTTTTCCAAGAAATAGATTGTTTTGCTTTGGTTCGCACAAAAAAAATGGTGGGAAATCAATGTATTTATTTTTCTTGTGTTTGGTTCGCCTGGAAAAAAGGGAAAACTTTTGTTTATATGGGGCTGTTTGGTTCGTTTCCTTGATATAGGGAAATGTAATTCCATGTAAAGAAATACAAGTCTTGAGTTTTTCCAAACTTTTCCAAGAAATAGATTGTTTTGCTTTGGTTCACACATAAAAAATGGTGAGAAACCAATGTATTTATTTTTCTTATGTTTGGTTTGCATAGAAAAAAGGAAAACTTTTGTAAACAAAGCAGAGAAGGAAAAAAAATCTGACGTGGCAGAGTTTTCATTAATTTCACTCGGTTGGGGAAGGAAATCGGAGAGGGAAAAAATCTGGGCTGGCAGCGATTTCAGCAGAGTTTTCTCTCTTCCATCCGAGCGAACAAAAGCGGCACAAAGAAATGGACGGAAACTAAAAATCTGACGTGGAGGGCTAAAAATCCGACGTGGATGGGTTTTCTAAGTTTTCCACCCCTTATAATAGCGAACCAAACAGCCCCTATGGCAAAAAGCCGACGTGGCTGTAGTTTTCGTCGATTTCACAATGTTGATGAAGGAATTGGGGGAGAAAAAAATCTGATGGGGCGGCGATTTTCACCGAATTTCCCTTCTTCAACCCTAGCAAACCAAAGATGGGAAAAAAACCGACGGTATATCCTACGTGGCCACGAAAAATCTGATGTGGAGGCGGTGTAAAACTTTTCCACCGAGTTAAAAAAATGAACCAAACAACCCCTAAATATAAACTTTTTTAAAATATTTGTCGTTAGAAACTGGTTTGAATAGATATGTATCCTAAAATACTTTTTTCAGAAATTAGGGTATAGTGTACTTTTATTATACACTATGATACACACACGCACGTATATATTGAAACTTATCCAAGGTTTTTGGAAACCCAATTACAATATCTCTAACTCGATTCTACTATTTTTTGCACATTAACTATAACATTATCACGTATTCTAACTTTGGTGTATTAAGTGGTTTCTGATGTTAGTTTATTATATCATCCCAATAGATTCTCTCTCATTTTATCATTGATAGGAGTAATCTCTAATCATATACGGCTTTTATCTAATCTTTTATTGCATACTCCGCCAGTGTTTTGTATTAACGTCTATCTTTTATTGCCTGTATCAATCAGGGCATGAGTAATGAGGAGGATCACGTTAGGCAACATACGGTCGGTATAAAAACAATCGGATCTAAATGACAAATCCAATAAAACAATGTTAAAATGAGAGTTGTAAAAATACATTGCTGGAAAATGTAGCCCATATATACATAGATTAACAGATATGTCGATCTGGGGTGAGTCTACAAATAGAATAGGTATTGGGTTTATAAGGGAAAAAAAACTTACGTAGTTTTGTCCACAATTACAACATGCACTCGCATTTGCTCCATCAGCTTCGTGATAGGAGTTAATAAGTAATTTAGGTAAAAATAGAGAGGTGTTTAGAAGAGCGAGAGGTGATGCAGGTTAGTGTATGAGCATGACAATCGTTGATTTGCGGGTCAGATCTTAATTCGATGAAATGAACGGCTGACGAAGTAGGGGCTTATATGACAGTTTTTCAAGTTATATTGGTGGAAGAGTCCACGACATGTTGTTGGAAAAAATAGTGACCTATTTGCAATTTTTTTTATGGTTTTTGCAATTTAATCCCCCCCAACCGCCCACATATTTCTCGTGTATTAACTTTGCTTAATAAACTGGAAGATGCAGTTTACAGATCACTCCATGTTCTTTTGCTTAGTATTGTCTTGTTTGTACGCATGGTTAAGGTTGGGCGCGGGCCGGGTCGACCCATGGACTAACCCGACCCAGCTTAACATGGGGCGCGATTCGGCCTGGCCCGTAGTGGGCTGGGCCCGACCCGACCCATTATATACATGGGTTACGAGCCAGGTTAGGTCTAGCTCTAGACCCAGGACAAAAGAAATCGGTCCGAGCAGACCTAGCCCCGCCCGACCCAAAATTTTAATTATTAGTGTTTAGTATTTAGGTTTTTCTGATAAAATATAAATGAAAGTTATTAACTTCTTGCAAGCATAAAGTCTTCATTCGAAGTCTGAACCACGTATATCTTTGCGTTTGTAATTTTTTACGTGTGGTGTTTATCTTTGTATAATGAGTGTATGTGTGTATATATATTTATTTTAAATAATGAATAAAATAGGAAAAAATAATTTAAACATAATTTAATAGATACGAATACAAAGTTAATATAGTTTATAAATAAAAAAAATTAGAAAAAAGTTAAAAAGTAATGGGCCAACCCACGACCCGTGGGTTGTGGGCCGGGCCCGCCCGACCCGCCCCTTGGTGGGTCGTGGGCCGGGTTCAATCCCAGACTCAAGTATCAGAGAAATAGGTCGGTCCATTCTCACCCGGGTGGGCACGGATCGCACTCAGGCCGACCTTGAACCCCGCGGATTAGATCACGGGCTTGAATCGACACGGCACACGCCCACCCCTACGCATGGTTCCCGGGCATAACAAGAAACAGAATTCCCGACGAACGTTTTATTGACACGTTTTAAGAATAAAGAACAGTAAGGTGTGGAGCCCACTATTGCATACGTGCACCTGCATTATATTATGGCTAATTGGACAAATTTTCTTTAACTTTTGTGTAACATCACCTATTTATCTATTATTATATTCTATTAATATACACTAAAATCATTATCACTGGTCACATGAATGACAAGCTGCTGCAAGCATTTTTTGAAAGGGTACTGATCGTTTTATTTACTGTCGAACTTATTGTTTTGGAGAGGCACTTGGGACACACACCCCAACCATACATCTAACCACATCCCCTCTTTTATTACAGTTCATTAGGACCCACATGAGATTTTAAAATAAAATCTCATATGGATCCTAGTGTATTGTAGCAAGAGAGGGAGTATGGTTGGAGGTATGCTCCTATCATTTTCCATTGTTTTGAGTTTTTTGTATAACATGCCAACTCATCTTCTGTAGAACAAATCTATCAAAAATTCAGTGCCGACATCAACCGATGCGCAGCGCGGATTTTTTTCTCCCAACTCTCCTCCCTTTTTTAAATCCATGCTCATCCAACCTTCTTTCTTTTTGTGCATTGCACAGATAACAACTTGTATTCTCTCGCATCTGTGAAAAATACACTCAAAATAATAAAAATATGGAGATGCCACCCAATAATCTATACTACTTATAAAAGAGAATACCCATGTCAAAACTTTTGATTTTCTTTTTCATCCTCTCAAATTTTGATAATTTACAATTATACCATTACTTTTAATTAATCTTTAACTAATTATCTATAACATCTTATTAATTGGGGCCTTCTTACTTTCCCATATATTTAGGCATTCACTAAAATGTAATTAATATAAATACATTTATAATGATAAGAAAATTTATAAAATATGTTATAATTTGTTATAGATAATTATTGATTATAATAAAATAGTATAAATTTATTAGTGTAATAACATATTTCATAAAATAGCTATACATAATTTATTAAATAATATATTATTAAATTGGTAAATGCCTATTTATAAATAATAATAAAATAATATTCTAAATAAAATAATATATAATTAAATATTCTTAAAAAGTATATTGCCATCCACT